>CM076572.1:753656922-754192650 GCA_034641835.2 Pinus albicaulis | reverse complement strand
TCACTATGATTAATTAGGAAACCCCAAAAGGAATAATTAATTAAACCATAATTTAATTATTATTCCGAGTCATGTTTAACCCAAAAACAAAGAAATTAATGAGATAAACCCATAGTTATCTTATTATTTTCTAGGAATAATTATTTAATAATATTCCTTGTTAAATATGACCAAATCAACCACCATTAATCAAATAAATCATTATTTATTTGATTATATCCCAGCCACTTCCTTAAAAAGATAAATAAATCATTTATTTATTTATTTGTTACTAATCAAGGGATTTGACCCAAGTCAAACACCCTTTCCCTCCAACAAATAATAATAAAATATTCCATAGAGGTGGATCTAGATGTGATTAACATTATTTTAATCATGCACCAAGATCTAGAAGGACCCAATATTTTGTTATAAATAGGAAGGTTTTCCCCATCATTCTTCACCTTTTGTTGCATACTAGATCACTCTGGATCTATACACTCGGTCTCATTTTCTGCCATTGTTGCTCCCATTGAGCTCTACCTTCTACATTGGGTTTTCTACATCTACAAGAGAGAAAGCTTAGATCTGAAGTGCTGAGGACTACAAAGAACCCATCCCATTGAGGAGATCTGGATACACCTTCTTGTTTCCTCCCAGGTGCCCTGTAATATAAAAATTCATTCAAAAAAATCGTGTTCTTGTCTTGTCTGTTGGATGCATGGAGCAAACTCTTTACTTTACTGCTTAATATCTTTCCATTTATAGATCTGTTTGTTGCAGCACTTTAACTACTAATTGCAGATCTGAAGATGTTTTGCAGTCATCATTGTTGTTAGGGCTATTACTTATGCGTAGCTAAAGTGGTTCTTTTTCGTACGCTTCGACAAAGAATTCATACTAACAAATGGCGACTCCACACGGGTTTTAAATTACGACCGCTGTCGTTTTTCATATTCCTGCATATCCAGCTACTTCAGGCCCTAGGGCTTCTTTATTAGCTGCTTAGTTTTTCTCTTTTCATGTCATATTTCTCACATAAAACCCTAAAATCCTAAAATTTCTAACCCGTGCGCCCCTGGCCCTAATACATGGTCGCGACTGACACTTTGAGGCGAGCAATTTTCAGAAAATGCGCATGAAAACGACCGAACGGGGGGTGGCACCTTTTTATTAAAACACTGCGACATAGTTTTGTCTTTTGGCTGTTTCTGCACGACCTCCAGCATCGGATCGGAGTCGGGAGCACAGGCTGCCCTTTTTCAGCATTTTTTCTGTAATTTTTCTGGGTTCTGCTGCAGCCTCTGCCAGGGTTTTCCGGCCTCTGTCTCAGCCCGCCTTGACCAAGATCTGATCTGTTTTTACTCATCTAAGTGGGAACCCAGCCCCTTAGGGCTTTAGTACCCTCCACTTTTTGTGGAAGAGTTTCAGCTGTTTCAGCCGTCGGTTTCAGAGCTTCAGCCCCCTCTTTTTTCCAGATCTGTGACCTCACTTCCAGATCCTTTGAAATCAGCCTCTTTTCCTTTCAAATCACCTCTTGTCGTTTTGTTTGGACCTCCTCTAAAGGCCTCTGCCTTGCCCCCCCCGGTTTTTTGCTGATTTCCCTTTTTCCAGCCACCTTGCCTCTGTCTCTTGGCTGTGATCTGCACCCCTTATCTGCAGCTTTATCCTCCGGATCTCTGTCCCCTTTGACCCTAGATCTGGTGAGCTTCCTTTGTGTGTGTTTCCATAGTTTTTCCCTTTCTTTTCAGCATAGTTTTGAGAGACCCACTTTCTTGGGTTTGATAGATGCATATGTAGCTGTTATTTTTCTGTTATTTCAGCATTTTTATTCTGTTCTCTGTAGGTTTATTTTCAGCTACGTTGCACACTCTTTTGCTCTCAACAACGGAAAGGGTTTAAAAATTAAAATTAACGCACACCACACACTGACCCTAAGTAAAGAAGCGCCTGGTTTACACCGCCTGGCAAAGACTCTAAAATCAATTGTCACTGCACCTTATCTGCCCTTGACCTTCTTGATTTTGTCCCTTTCTGCCCTTGTCGGTTTCCTTCTGTCATCATTGCGCCCCCAAGGCGCCTTTCCCGGAGACTTCTTGGCCTTCATCCTCAGTTCCCGGTTGATCGACCTGCTCCGCACCGTCGTCGTCGAGCCAGTCCACCTTCGAGTCCGCACTCCGACTCCTCTCCTGATTCCTCAGGTCCCCCTTCTCCTCCCGGTTCTCCCCCTTTACCTTCACCATGTCTGGATCAGGGCCCAATGCTAGCGGCCCCAATACCGGCCCTCCTTCTAGCGGAACCATCACAACCACTACTCCGGCCACCCCTGTGCTGCCGTACATTGCAGGCCTCAGCCTCCCCGATTTCCATCAGTTGATTAATGACCCCATTCACCATAATACTACCTGGCCCGCTATGCCCACCAAGCTACCCTCTGATATCCCTAAGTTTGAGGGCCTTAATGGCGAAGACCCAACCAATCACGTTCGGTCTTTCCACATGTGGTGTTCCTCCAACTCCATTACCGATGACTCCATCCGTCTTCGTTTGTTCCAACGCACACTTACCGGCGAAGCTTCTAAATGGTATGTCGAACAGGCCACTTCCTCCCATACCACGTTCGAGACTCTTGCCCAAGCCTTCTTGTCGTACTTCAAGCTCCCTCTCCGATACGACACTGGTACGGAGCTCTTGACTTCATTTAAGCAATCCTCTTCCACACGCCTTTCTGCCCATGTTCAGGAATGGCGACGAAGACGGAGCTTATGTCGAGCACCTCCCTTTGAAGATCGGGTTTACATGGACTGGTTCCTTCGCACCCTCCCGTCTCCCATCGGCAAAGATGTCGCCTCTCACTTTCCTCAATCTGAAGAAGCCGCCCTCCAAATAGCTTTAAAATATGACCTGATCTACGCTCAATCGGGTTATGTTTATACCGTTCTGCCTGACATCCCCAGGCCCGGTGGCGCTACCGCCCCGGGGGCATCTCATTCTGCCGACGGTATTGTTGTATCTCTTTCCCACCCATCTGCTCACCCTCCTATGAGCCATGGTCTCCCTCAGGGAGGGGCCAGCACCTCAAGCAATCTTCCCCCTCCCGGCAACATGTATCCAGGATACGGCATGCCTCCTCCTTTTGCCCAACCTCCTGCTTACCTCAATGTTGCCCAACCCAACCCTTACTTTTATCCGCAGCCTGGTGCGCCAACTCCTCCAGCATATGCGCTTCCGCCTCCCTTGCCTCCTCACCACCTGCAACAGCCCTTACAACCCCCTCCGGGGCAAGTATTTGCACAGCAGGGTGCGTTTATTCCCCCTTCTTCTCAAAGAAGGCGGAGAGGCAACCAGAACCCATCTGCCCCCGGTAACCGAGGACCCAATTCTGGTATGGACCCTAACACTAGCAACCAGCCTCAGGGCATCCCGCCCAGGCCGGACAGGCCGCTTCGCACAAAAAAGCCCTGTTCGTGTTGCGGTGTTTACGGTCACTACACTCACGATTGTCCTCTCTTACCCCAGATGCGACAGATGTGGGAGTCTCAAGCCACATTGCGCGGACAACACGCCTCCCCTCACGCTCCTCCTAATGTGGCCACTACCCCGCCAGCTGTGTTCACTGATCCTTTCTCTCAACAGGGATTCGTGGCTACCCAACCCCCCGACAGCCATGCAGCCACACCCTCGTCCATTTCTGGTTCCTCTGACTACCAGATCCTTATGATGCGCTCCGATTCGTCCCCTTCTGTCGACCTTCACCTTCAAACTCGGTATCGCCAGTACCCCAAGCCTCCTGCTCAGTCTGCTCCCGAGCCTCCATCTTCAGGTTCTACAGAGCCTCTTTCGACACCCAGTGGCCCCTTACACATCCCTCAACCCAAAGTTGAGGTTCACCCAAAGATTCCAAAGGGTCCATTACGCCGAAATGCTGCTTCCGGTCGAGCCGCCCAATCGTACAGTATAGTAGATGATTTGGCACAATCCCCTGTTGCCATTTCCACACTGGAACTCCTCCAGTCGTGCCCTTCCCAACGGAAGGCTCTACTATCTGCCGTGGGCGCTGTTGATCCTGCTGATGACCAAATGATTGTTTTCGACGCCACTCAATCGGACCACCCTCCTCTTCCTCCTTCCGTTGCTTTCCAAATCCCGGTCAAAATCCGGAACGCCACTGTATCCCGGTGTATAATTGATGAGGGGGCATCCACCTGTGTGATGTCCGCTTCGGTTTGGAAGCAACTCGGATCCCCAGAGTTGGCCCCTTCCACGATCACCCTTCGAGCGTGGGATGGTCATGCCTCCCAGCCTATTGGCCTGTTTCGTAACTGTCCCATCACCCTCGCCGGTAAGACTATTTGCGTTGATGTCGAAGTCATTGACGCCCCTCTAGACTACAACATTCTATTGGGGCGAAGCTACACCTATGCCATGTCTGCTGTCCCATCCGCGGTCTACCGCAAGATGTCTTTTCCACATAATGGAAAGATAGTCACCATTGACCAGCTATCGTATCATGAGCCGCCGTCTCCATCCGCCTCCGAGACGACCATCTCTTCTGTAGCCACCAAGCAAACCGTCGATTCTTTGACCGGTGTCTCCCCCGGCGTCTATAAAGATTCCACCCTGCTTGGTACTTTTCCTCACCTTCCTCCCCCTCCTGTTACTGATCCCAGCTTGCCGAATGTTTGCATGATGCAATCGTCTCAGGCTGCCCATAAACGGCCTGCCTCGGCTAGCCCGCACCCTCCTCCCCGCCCTCCGCAACCCGCTCCTAGCCATCCATCTCAGCCAGCCGGACCTCCTCTTTCTGGCCCTCCCCCTACAGCTGGTGCCCCCGGACCTCTTTATCCTCCAGGCTCGGTCCCCCCTGGCCTTAACCATCTTGGCGCCGTACCTCCTGGTCATTACCCTGCTGGACAGATCCCCTTCTTGGCTCCCCCTCCCGGAGTATATTCCGTCCCCGTCATGGCCACCCTTTCTCTCCCTAACTTGACCTTAGGTATTCCGGTTTGGTACCTTGACCCCCCAGCCGCCACCCCCCCTGGTCACCCCAAACCTTACATGGCTTTGACACCGGTTCAACCGGTCCCCCTCGCTTCCTCCATAGCCACTGTGCCCCCAACACCTCCACAGGACCCTTCTCCTGTTGGGTCGGCTCCCGGGAAGAAAGGCAAAGCCCGCAAGGGGGCAACCAAAGACCAAGCCACCACGACCAACCCGGCTCCTTCTCCACCCCCAAAGCCTTGTGCCTTATGTGATGTCATTGGTCATGCCACCCATGCTTGTCCCGAGTTACCTCGTATCCGACCCATGGTAAACTTCGCGTTCCCCGACACTACGGTCCCTGAAACTCCCACTCCTTCTTCGACCGTCCCCAAGAACGCCAAGACTCTCCGCACCAACAAGCCTTGTGCTTTGTGCGGTGTCCAGGGCCACTACTCCCATTATTGTCCTCACCTGACACATTACCGCGCCTCCCTTGAGGTGATCCGCGAGTATGAGGTTGAACAAAATCAATCCGCCTCTCCCATTCTCGCGCAGTATGCTTCAGGCCAGCCTGAGGATCCCCCCGCTCCGATCCATATCCCCCCCCCTGATGTTCAGATGAAGGAGTCTACAGTCACCATTCTTTACATATCCTCCTCTGCACGACACCCGGAGCCTAGCCCGTCTGCAGCCTTCCCCATTGTGTCCGTTGATACCCGAGATCACTCCACTTGTGTCTCCGTTGACCTCCGCAGCCCGAGTCCTCGCCATGTTTCTGATAGCTCTCATACATCACCTTGTGTGAGCCTTGATCATCCTGCCCTTTCCCCCTGCCATTACTGCTCGATGACTTCTGTACCCTCACGCTGCCGTCATTTCCTTTCATCCTCTCCTTTATTGTCTTGTCACACCATTTTGCAGGACCCCCCGTCCACACCCTTTATCGGTTACGCCGACGGTGCAAGTCGCTACTCCAGGAATCTTGCCTCGGCAGGGTGGGCCATCTTCACCCCCTTGCATGACCTCGTTCTGTCTAACGGGGTATGCATTGGTTCTGCCACCAACAATCAGGCCGAATATGATGCAGTGCGTGGCCTATTAGCCGATGCCTTGTTGCATCGCATCCGCCATCTGCACGTTCGTTTGGATTCCCTGCTTCTTGTAATGCCACTAAATGGTGTTTATCGTGTGCATAACCCTGTGCTGTTCAGATGCTATTTACGAGTGAAAGTCTTAATACGTGCGTTTGAAACCATCACTTTCAACCATGTACCCAGAGACCAAAATCACTACGTAGATAGTATTGCAAACCATGTCCTAGATTGGCATTTATCACACACAAGTCATACAAGACAATAACATTAAATCAACCATCAAAAGACGATGCATATCCATAATATGTGTCGCAAACCATATATTGATGAGTCCATCTACTCTGATACATATGACATGCCCATAGCATGTTCCAAAAAACTGGGGGCACCATACGCCCCCCCATACATATACTTACAGCGTGCCCATAGCATGTTCCACAAACTGGGGGCACCATACGCCCCCCCATATATATCCATCCGACATGCCCATAGCATGTTACAAACAAAATCCAAAAAACTGGGGGCACCATATGCCCCCCCATACATTCTAGGGGGGCACCACTTGCCCCTACACACATCCGAGAGGGCACCATATGCCCCTATATCTGGCCAATACACGACGAACGCCCTGATCCGCCTGGATATCTGTCCGAAGTGTTCCCAGATCCCTCTCCCTCCAGTTGACCCGAAACTCTGCCATACCTGCACAACCACATTCTTTTTGTCAGGGTACAGATCGGGAACACCATAACCACACACCACAATCCAACTCCCAGCCATAAAACAGCACCAAACCCCCTTATCTCCCAGGTCGCAGTTTTCTGCCATTTTCTGGACCAGGTCGCACTTGTTGCCCTAATACCTGCGTCCTGGGTCGTACTTTTTGCCCCAAAAGAGTGCGACCCGGCCATAGAGATGAAGGAGGGGTTGTTTCTGGGGGTTTTGGGCCCTCAACTGCAAATGTAATCCATCAAAATGCAAGAGCAAGGTTAGGCCTCTCGCCTCCAACTGACAGATCTCGAATCCAACGGTCGGTTTGTCCGCTACGTTCGCCGCAAGATTTAGGGCCTTCTCTCCTCTCCACATTCACCACGGCAACAATAGCAAATGAATGATTTTGGAGGGAAAACCGCCTCATTAAAAGAGAACCCCTGTTTCTTCTTTCGACTGCTGCGACCACACCGTAGCCCCGTTCGACGAACCGTCAGCACCGCTGGATAGATCTCACCGAGCTCTCAAATGGGTTTTCCTTAGTTTTTGGTGATTTGATACTTCACCCGGACACATTTTTCCACAAAGGATCACTTCACCGCTCCTTAAAATCGAATTTCCTCACTTACGACACTTGTACTTGGGGCACCATATCGCCCCCTTACTTGTCCATGTTCGTGTTGATTTTAGTCATGAGTACCCACCTTGTACTCATGCTTCTATGACCCCCCATTGGGGCCTTTATTGTGTGGCAGCACTATCTAGTCGCCCTTGCTTAGAGCATCCGAGTTGAGTCATCATTGCATTCATGGAGTCTATCTTGCATCCTTTTACACCATACTATAGCCCTCCATTCTTTTTTGCTTGGTTCCTCTCTTGTGTCGCATCTCATGACCTTCAGCCCCACTGTCCCCTGTCCCTTTTGATATTGTGTCAGTCGCTGCCATGTCATTCATTCCCTTTATGCTCTAACGAGGGAAGTCGTCCATTCGCCACTCCATCCTTCCCATTTCCACCATCATCATTAGTGTCAGTCTGTCCGTCGCTCTATTGCTCTTCTCTCGTGCCTTAGTTGAGGATCTCTCATTACCTCTCCTAAGGCGGACCTCCTTCTGTCGACCTCAGCACATTTATTCCAGAAGCAAGGTCTAGAGGGCGGTGTACCTTGGTTCCAGCTTCCATTTTTGTTCGGTGCCTCGGATCAGGCAGGGGGATTTCTTACCTCCCTTTGACTTGATTGCTTCTCCAGCTCCTTTCAGCATGACCGAGATTCGTATACTGGACAGTCCAGTGACCCAGCAGCAGCTCGTGATGATTCCCGGGCGTGTGTGAGATGTCTCGGCCCTCATGAGGGGGTGGCCCTGCAGGTAGCCCCCCACATGCCCGGATGACCTCTTCATTGCAGCCTTTGATGCCGCTCCAGATTTTGATGATGTTGGCCTTAGCCACTTGCAGCACCTCTATGATTTGCATGTACCAGTCATATTTTGTGAGCCCTTCCCCATTTACAGGGGGCATTTGGGGTTGTATTTATCTCATGTACTCAGATGATATTGTACTAGTCCTGGCTGTTATCCCAGGCACAGCATGTATGTGAGACTATTCATTGTATTTTTTATCTGGCTCTTGATTATGCCAGCTGTATTCTATGGTTCGGTCCCTTGTTCACTGGACACACTATTCTTTTGTACTTTGTCACGGCGGGCATAGGTATGCCTCCCCCGCCGCCTTCAGCACAGGTACCCTCTCATAACAGAGACTTGTTGCACCTGCGAGTCTCGTCTCCTCAGGGTCTAGTCCTTCAACACACTATCTACCTCATATTTCTCTCTCTGACATACCCTTTTGTTGTCTAGTGATTGTCTTCTTACAACGTACTTCGGTCATACGATTTGCTCCTGACACTCGTACGCTGGGGGGAAATCTGTTACACCATTTTTTGGTCATCTAACTTTTCATCATTAGATGGACCCAAGTACACCATGTAAGACCAGTTTTACCCCAAGTAAAACTGCTTTCACTATGTTAATTAGGAAACCCCAAAAGGAATAATTAATTAAACCATAATTTAATTATTATTTCCAGTCATGTTTAACCCAAAAACAAAGAAATTAATGAGATAAACCCATAGTTATCTTATTATTTTCTAGGAATAATTATTTAAATAATATTCCTTGTTAAATATGACAAAATCAACCACCATTAATCAAATAAATCATTATTTATTTGATTATATCCCAACCACTTCCTTAAAAAGATAAATAAATCATTTATTTATTTATTTTTCACTAATCAAGGGATTTGACCCAAGTCAAACACCCTTTCCCTCCAACAAATAATAATAAAATATTCCATAGAGGTGGATCTATATTTGGTTAACATTATTTTAATCATGCACCAAGATCTAGAATGACCCAATATTTTGTTATAAATAGGAGGGTTTTCCCCTTCATTTTTCACCTTTTGTTGCATACTAGATCACTCTGGATCTATACACTCGGTCTCATTTTCTGCCATTGTTGCTCCCATTGAGCTCTACCTTCTACATTGGGTTTTCTACATCTACAGGAGAGAGAAAGCTTAGATCTGAAGTGCTGAGGACTACAAAGAACCCATCCCATTGAGGAGATCTGGATACACCTTCTTGTTTCCTCCCAGGTGCCCTGTAATATAAAAATTCATTCAAAAATCGTGTTCTTGTCTTGTCTATTGGATGCATGGAGCAAACTCTTTACTTTACTGCTTAATATCTTTCCATTTATAGATCTGTTTGTTGCAGCACTTTAACTACTAATTGCAGATCTGAAGATGTTTTGCAGCCATCATTGTTGTTAGGGCTATTAGTTATGCGTAGCTAAAGTGGTTCTTTTTCGTACGCTTCGACAAAGAATTCATACTAACACCTGCCCAGAAATATCCTCTTTGGATTATTCATGCATGTCACCCCACCTCTCACCTGGTGTTATAGCTGCATGCACTCCCTCTGCCCATCTGGCATGAAATTTCTCTGCATGAGTCGTTTCTTCCACTCCATGATCCTCATCTTGTGGCTGCTCCACATCCCGAGGTTCACTCTTACCTGCATGCAAAACTTGCTCCCTCTCAAGCATCAATTGCATGTCTTTCTTTCACTTCCCAACAGTAGGAAGCTCCGTAGACATCCCATCTACTTCAAGTCTATAGAGATTCTTTGCTCGAATCCCAACCTTCTTGACTTGTCCTGTTGCCTTGTGCTGAAGGAAAAATTTTCCTTCACTAAAGACAACTTCATACCATTTATCCTCTAACATTGCGACTGAGATCAAATTTTTCTTTAAAACTAGAACATGCACTACATCTTGTAAAAGAATGAGTTTACCTGACTCCATCTGAAAGGTTATGGTACCAATGTTGGTCGCATTGTATCATCCATTGTCGCCCAACTCAACATGCAACTGGAGATCTTTCTCCACCAAGTCACTGAAAAGATTCACATCTCTCGTCATGTGAAAGGAAGCACCACTATCAAAATACCACCCTGATCCCAATGCATTAGACACCATGCATGCGATAAATGAGAAGTCCAGCTCAAATTGCGAGGCAAGAGCCTCGCCAGCTGCAACTCCAGCAGCCTGCTTGTTCTTCTTCTTCTGTGGAAAATTTGTGGCGTAATGCAAATGCTCATGACAGTGAAAACACTTCACTTTGGACATGTCACGCTCTTTACCATCCGCACCGGATTGAGAAGCATTCTTCTTGCCCTTCCCCTTCCTTTCTCTGGCAGCCAAAGCACAATCCTCTTCATCAGATGCCTTTGATGAAGATCCGTCCCTGGTACTCCGCCTTATATCCTCTTGCACAAGATCCGACCAAAGTCGCTCCCATCCTAGCAATTTCTCCTGACCATTGACAGAGTCCTGATAGGAGTGCCAACTCTTCGGTCGCCCAAGGAGAGCTAAGATCACTAGTTCCTCATCATCCAAACTAACTCCTACACTCCCAAGCTCATCCCTGCAGTGGACAAACTTTGTCAAGTATACCGGAATAGTGTCATTCTTCTCCATCTTTATTTTCCTGAGTTTATCCTTGAGCGCCAACTTCCTCTGGTCGCTCTTGCTTTGGAATAAATCTGTCAAGGCTTTCCACATCAAAAATGGAGAAGCCTTACCATGCAAGCTGGATACAATGTGATCCTTCATGCCCTCCAACAGAATCCTTCGACACCTTGCTGTCTTCTTTTTCCAAGCTTCAACTACAGCAGCATCAATAGAAGTAGGCTTTGGAACTTCTTTCTCTATGAACTCCAAAAACCAATTATCATCTAACACCGCCTCCATCCTGTCCTTCCATGCAATATAATTTGATCTGCCCTCAAGGGCATACTCCAATCACAATCTGTTTAAAGACATCTTAACTTTGACACCAAGAAAACACTGCTGCAAATTCGAATTCCACCAGCTCAAAACTCAACCGCTTCTAATCTGTGAGAACAAAGTATTTCTAGCACAGAGATCGAATGTAGGGGAATTTACTGGATATATCATCTTTCAAAGAAAGGATGGATCTAGAGGCTACATGGCCCTTGTACAGACTCTATCTACCGAAATAAAATGTAATCACTGTAATAGATCCGATGATCAATTTCGCTCTGATACCATGTAGAAATTTGAATAATAGATGAATTATTCACCGATATTATCCTGATTTCATACTATTTGAGCATCATGCATAATACATAACCTCTTCTACAATTGATCATCAATTTGCGGAAATTAGAAGCAGTCGCATGCGCACATTAAAACATAATCAAGCACACATATAACACAGTATGTAATGGGGAAAGCTTACAGCTGAAAACCTCCAACTATCTGTATATTATAATGATAGAGAACATGTAACAATGCATAACACAAAACTCCTCACAACTCTCAACACTATCTCACATGCTACACACAAACTAGCTCAAATATGAACAAGTCAAAAGTTCAAATCTCCTCCACTTGTCTGCCTGCCTCTACTGCACAATCCAAGCTGATTACAATGACCAATTCAATTTAATCCCACTCTCATTTACTACGTGATTATCATTGGCAACTCCAATGTATATATAGATGCAATTCATGCATCACTAATAGTCACAACTGATAGTCACACTTGCCCTTTCACCTATCTTTGCACTGGTCTCCACTGAAACGGTCCATGCACTGAAGTTAACTGATGTATTCTTTAGTTGATTAATGAGTTTATAATTAGTGAATTAATTAATAATTAATTCACACCACTCTCACTAATTGTATCAATCAGTTAAACTAGATACAAATAGCTCAACTATGTCTAGATTAGTTAAACTGAATACAACTCCACTAACTTCCTCAATCAACTCCACCAAACTATGTCACATGAGTTCTAACTGAATTCAACATGCAATAGCTCTTAGTTAACCCTAAGGAATAGCGTAACCCTTCATTTACCAGATTACATCCGTGCACTCCTTAACAAAAGTGCTCCAAGAGAATAAGATAATGTTTAGAGTCCAAATATTATTAAGAGCTAATAATATTCAACATATCTATTTTTAGACTGGCAATCTAAAAATATATTCCACCCAATATGTTTAAAAATAGAAGTCCATCTATTTTTCCAACTTGACCAACCATCCACAAATAGCATCCCGCAACTGATAGAATATGATTGACATGTCTAAAAGTAGACATAGTCTAAAAATAGAGGTTGCGACAAAAATCACCTGTGTGGGCCCCACCTAGTTTAGGTGATCACTTTCCAACTAGGATCAGGAAAGATGTTTCAGGATGCCTCCTTCACTATTTCTTGTTGCAATATTCAACACATGGCCTTTTCAAATGTAGCTCCTACATTTTTTAACCCAAAATGCATTTTCACATACATGAAAGTGCCCCATGGAGTAGTAAAAACAGTTTTGGTTTGGTCATCTTTGTGAACTAGAATCTGGTTGTAACCAGAGAAACCATCTAATAAAGAGATTATGGAAGAACCTACTACCCTCTGTAAAATATGGTCCATTTTTGGCAAGGGGTAGTTATCTTTCAAGGATGCTTTATTAAGATTCCTAAAGTCTATGCATAGTCTAATTTCTCCTGTCTTTTTTCTGGTTGGCACTAAATTGGATATCCAGTCAGAAAATCTAACTGGTGCAATTATCTGTGAATCAAACATTCTTTTGACTTATTTTTCAATTAAGGGTAAAAAAACCGGATTAATCCTTCTGAGCTTCTATTGAAAAGGTTTTTGATTTTCTTTTAAAGGAATTTATGTTGAATAATGTTTGTGTTGTAAGTTTTTAAATCTTCATAGCTCCATGCAAAGACATCTTGAAATTCTTTTAAAATTTCAATGTATCTATCCCTTTCATCTGATGATAAGGATTTGGATAGTTTGATTATTCTTGGTTTATCATATGTCCCTAAGTTTTTCTCTTCTATGTCAGACTTATCTAAATGATCTAAATCATCTATTTGACAGAAATTTAAATCTATATCACAAAGTGAATCTATGTTACAGTCATTATCGATTTGACAGTTTTGAAATTCATGTTCATTATTCAAAAAGTGATAAATTTGTTGATCCTCTAAAAATATTTTCCAATATTTCACATTATCAGGAACAATAGGCCTAAATTTAATCCCAGCAATGTATTTTTGCAATGGTGAAAAAGGAATTTTACAACTGCTGGAAAAAGTTGCTAAGCAATGGGCCTGTATGTTCTGATCTCGAGGGATGACAGCAAAATTACCTTCTAACAATTCTTCAAGAAGTTCCAATATTGTTTCTCTATATCTTGCAAGTCTTGGGTTGTGAACTAAATAGTATACTTTGATTTGTTTTATAACTAGTTCAGAATCACCCAAAACCATTATTCGTTTTTCCTCCCTTTTTTCTAATAATTTGCAGGCCTAAGATTAAAGCTTCGTATTCAACCATTTTATTGGTGCATTTGAAGTTTAATCTAAAATCATTCCCTTTAGAATGACTTGTTTCAATGTTTGTAATCCAAACACTAGCTCCAACTCCAAATTTATTAACATATCCATCAAAATATAGATGCCACAAAGCTTCATAACCAATATAATCATCCATGATTTTAAGTCTTTTATCAGTGAGTTCAGTTGGATTTTCATTTTGATCAGAGTTACTAAGAATAAAAGAATCAAGATTAGTGGGAGTAGCATAAATTGGATAATTTGTAGGTCTGTCTGCACTACTGATCATGTACTTCATCTAGGTTTCTCTATAAAGCTTCTTAGGCTGTCCAAATACAGAGATAGTAGCATAACTCATATCCAGTTGTGGAGATCCCTGCAACTTTTCTCCCCATGAACGAGAAATAAGCATGCCATACTTTGGCGAGATGTCAACTACTACAACGTCCATGATCATACTCTTACCAGGATACTGGACTAGGTTAACACACAGATCTTTAATCAAACCAATACATTGGACTTTGGATGAATCGAATGAGAACAGGTCCTTACAGGGTCTGGTTATGTCTAGATTAAGAGTTTCCATTATAGCTTTAGGCATTAAATTGTGGGAAGCTCCAGTATCTAGCATAATATTATGTAATATTTGGTCATGTACAATAAGACTTAAATAAAATGGGGGTACCGACCCATCTGAATTATTTCCATCAGCATTGGGACCAAAAACCAATTCAGGCCTATCTTCATTGATGTTAATTGTATGTTCATTCTCATTCACATTCAATACATCATAAATCATAGATCTATATAAATCATTTTTAGCTAGTTCTACTAAGGGAACAACTATTTTCAATTTGGATATTTCAGACTGCATATTAAATTTTGGCTGAGATATAATGGTTTGAATCACTTCTTATTTGGGAATTGTGGTTTGTGATGACTTTTCTTGAGTTTCTACTATTTTTCCTCTGTTTTGAGATTTTCTCTTGTCTTCTGTCTGAGTTTCTTGGTTTCTGTTATCCTTAACTATTTTTTCAGGGGTATTTTGGTGGTTAGCAGAAGTCTTATCAGGTTTAGGATATGATATTTTAAATTCAGTAGGATTCTTTCTTGGCTCAATGACTGTTTTTCAATTGGTGGCTTTGGGAGAATTATTTTTTGGAACATCCTAAGAAGATTGTGCCACCTCGTCAGTAATATCTACAATTTTTGGGCCTTGCTGCTTTTTAGGACTAGTTGGATTTGAACTCTGTTTGCTATTTCTAGGAAGAATTTGCAAGAATTTTGATTTAGAAGTGTCAGTATTCTTTTTATTTTGTTCTTGTTGGTTTGGAGCATTACTCTTTATAGCAAGATCACTGGTTTTCTTGCTCCTAAGGTTTTATTGACTGTGGATTTCATTTATTGCAAAATCATAACCTTGTTTATAATCATAGGATTCTCCAGATTCTACTTTTAACTGTTGAAGTTCAAGGAGTTCCTGGTCCTCCTGGGTGAGGAAAATAGTATTGTTTTCATCAATACCCATAAAAATGTTCATGTATTCCTCCTCATCAACACTATTTTGTGAACTTTCTGTAAAGTTTTCTTGAAATGGGGTTCTTATATTTTGATCCGGGTAAGGTTCCTTACCTTTCCCAAGGTTGTTGTTTTTTCTGTAATTGGGATTCCAGATCTGGGATTGATTGTCCCATTATGGTTTCTTTTCAATTTGATCCAGTCTATCAACTAATTTTTCTAGTGCTTTAGTAATGAAATCAAATTTACTATCCAAGTGAGATGCTCCCTCTTTAATAGTAACCCTTCTTTCATTTCTCATTCTGGCCTTCTTTGCAAGGATGTTGATTTCTACACCTATAGCATTTTTTTGCATTTATTCTAAAGTATTTTCATCCCTTTCCCTAAGCTGGTAAGCCATGTCTACGTCAAAACAGTCAGGGAATTTCAGTAGCACAAAATATAGGGTAGGTTTAAGGTCTATAGGGATGGTATTGTAAACACTATTATATCTTGTGCAGAAGTCTTGGATAGTTTCATTTGGGGCTCTCTTGATAGCATCAAACTCAGATAGTATTTGCATAGGGTTCTTATTTTTCTCCCATTTATTTAGAAAGGCTCTATGGAATGCAGCTAGGTCTACTATACTACCAGATCCTAAACCTTTAAACCAGTTTTTTGCTTCTCCAATTAAACTCTGAGCAAATAGTCTCATTTGGACATCAGACTCATCTATCTCATAGACCTCCCAGAAATAATTCATTCTAGTAATGTGTTGCTGTGCAATAATCTGTGAGAGATTATTAAACAGTGGAATATCTTTTTGGTAGTTCTAGGGCATGTCATGAAGATTCTGGGGTAAGACCAAGGGAGCATATCGGGCTACCATTGCTTGCATTTTAGCTGAACTGGGAGGTATAGTTGTAGTGATAGGGATAGTGTTGGTTACTGCAATGTATGTACTTGAAGAGCTTGGTAATGGGGATGAAAAAGAAGTAGTATAGATAATGATAGTTGTAATGGGTTGGGTAAATGATGGATATACTACTTTGGGCTGCAAGGGCAGCTCATGGATGAATGGATCGGTTGATGAACTAGTAGTGGATTGTGGATATGATGAGTATATGACTCTTTGGGGCAGAGGAAACTCAGGGCTTATGGGCTCTTGAGGTGAACTGACAGCAGAATTAGTAAACGATGTGGCAACATACAAAGTAGAATCTGATGCTGGAAACACTGTTGTATTTAGTTCAGAGACTGGGGGTTTAAATTTAGACAAAAATTTAGCTAACTTAACAGCTTCTTCAATGTCTGTGATTTTTGTGACACTTACCCTTTTAACTTTACTTTTACTTTTAGTTTGATCTGATTTAGTAGGAACAGAAATAATTTTATGTTTTTCACTCATATAAGAAGTAAAAACTGGATCTAAAACAATTTCTTTAAAATCTGATTCAGATTTTGTTCTAAATAAGGATTTCTCAAACTTTAAGTCAAAATAAATGTCTGATAAGCTTACCAATTCTTTGGGTAAAGAATCATCTCTTCTGAGAGGTATCTCAGTTTCAGAACTATCAATTAGTTTTTTCTTCTTTTTTCCTATCTGGCCAGATTATCTACTATCTCCGGAGGGTTATGATCAGAGTTGGATCTAGTGTAGTAGAATTTCTTGGGAGCCAGAATGTTTATTGGGTAAAGTACCCACAACCTTTAAACTCAATATTAAATTAGAAAATATATAATTAAAGATCTTCCTTCAAGATTAAACTTAAAACTAGAGAGTAGTTAGTTCCCCAGTATAGTCACCAGTATGTTATCACCCTAGTAATTCTTAGGTTGTGGGATGAGGATTTTTGTAGTTAAGAAAACCAGGGGTAGCCAAGAATTGCTTTGGGAATTCAGGATCTAGCCTTCCTGAGCTCCGGAGAGGGATCTCTCCTAAATATTTAGCTTTGTTTTGGTGAAGGGTTTTAGGCTAGCTATAAGTGAGCAATAGGATTGATTTTTGAAATGTGGTAGGAATAAAAAGTATTTCAAGGTGAACCAGAGGGATCTACCAGAAAATTGGGCAATGGAGTCAACTCTCTAGGCAAGCAGGGCTAGGAAATAATACTTAAAGATGCAAATGTACTAAGGGCAGGATAGATGACCTTATAAGGCTTTGAATAGGTTTTGAGGATGGAATGGGTGAAATATGAACAAAAGGGCACTTAATAATCCTTACGTTACAGATAAGAGGATTTGAAGGAGCGGATCAAACTCGGACCTAGAGAAATTAAGAATTCTATGGTCTGGTTATTAAGAAGAAAACATCAAAATGCCAACTAGTGTAGACAGAGAGCTTATTATCACTAATTTTGTTCAATTTCTCCTTAGTTGATCATTATAGAATAGAAACACATCAAATGAATGTTTTTAAACTTTTTAGAATAAAACTGAAAACAGGAAAAAATACAAGACTTATCTTGTCACCATGAGAATCCTTAGTTATGATGTCTCTAAACTTGTTTCTAGACTACTTCTTCGCTAATTGACTCACACCAACTTCAATATGTCCAACAAAATGACTATAATTGTCTTGAGAAATTTTTTTCCACACCTGAATACTTTGAGTTATGAAGTATTTATACACAAATTTTTTTTACAAAATATCTCAGAAATTGAGATAATGTTTTAAAGAAAAATAGGAAAAAGAGCATAAGAGGAGGGACAACAGCAAAACAGTTTGCAAGTTGTTCCCTTTTACAAGGGAAAATAGAACAGTTGTATCTTATCTAAAATGATTTTTGATGTGCTGTGAGTATTTGCTGGAAATAGGTACATCTTCACATGGATGGTGGCTTGCAGAATACTCTTCCTTTTTATCTCTTGATCTGATACTCTTTATGTCTGATTTTGATTGTTTCACTACTGTAATAAAAATTGACCAGCAGTAACAATTTAATTTAATTGATACACTTTGACACTGATTTTTCACCATAAGGTAAAATTAAAATATGAATTTCCAAGTAATTTTCATGTCCTTTATCTTATGAAACTCATAGTATGTCTGTGAATTCTTACCACTGTTCAGTAGTGGGGATCTTCATATTCTTCAATTTCCTGTAACTTTCATCAGCTTCTATATATTTGGCAAAGTTATGCTTTACAGTGAACATATGATTGATTTCATTTTCCAAAAAGAATAGATTTTCAAAAGACTGAAGAACTACTTTGCCACTTGGTGATCCTTGTGGCAATGGTTGTTTAGCTTGCTCCTTAGCATGAGTTCTAATTTTTTGATCATAATCTTTTTGTGGCATCAATTTTTCATTTAATGCATGAATGTATGGCAAACCTGCTTCTGATAATACTTTGTATTTGGCCCAAAATATTGAGATGGCCAAGTTCATGTCTTTACACCTGTCTTCCAAGTTATTCATTATGTTCCTCTTATTCAGGACTTTCTTGATTTGTAGGATGGCTTCTGTCCTGTCAGCAATTTTCAACTCTTCTAACGCTTCCCTATTTTTTCTGTTCAAAAATGCTATGAGTTGAATTTCTTGAGCTGGCTTATTTTCAATCTCTTTCTTAGTTTTATCAATTTCTGCATTAGCAGCCTTAGTAACTCTTTCTGCTCATAAATTATCTGAATTGAAGGCCATTGAGAATGAATGCCTCCAATGATTTTTGTCCATAAATGATTTTTTATATATGCAACCTGATATGTAAGATTCACTTATGCTTGAAGAATTCTCACCTGTTCTTGCAGTCTATCTGCTCTCTGTTCAGGCCCTTTGGAAGTGATCAAGGCATCTCTTTTGGAAGTTTCCATATTTTTAATATTGCCTTTCAAACTAAGTATTTCTTTCTTTTTAATTGACATGTCTTCCATGGCTCTGATTATGGCAGCTTTGTCTTGTATTGTGTTTACCTGTGAAGTTGAGGAATAAGAGGCAGAGATTTCATGAGAGGTTATTGGCACTGCAGTGGCTAGTACTCCTTGTGGCGCCAAGTGTTTTGCTAATGTGGATGGAACAACTGTGATTACAGTTGGGATCACTGTAGAAATGACAACTTGTTGAGATTTCTTTAGTTTTTCATTCTCTTGCATGAAAGCTTCTATTTGGATTTCCATTTCTTTTATCTGACCTGTCATTTTAAAAATAATTTGTTTCAATTCATCATTCTCTGTTTTCTGCTGAAGAATTTATTTTGCCTGAGAATTTTCAATTTTAGGCAATTTTAGTTTCTTTCTAAGGGCAGCTATGTCTTCATTTTTCTGTTTAGTTAAAGCTTTTGCAACTTCCATGTTAGCAGGATCAGCTCCTGCTTCAATCACCAAGTCTGATAATGCTTGATCTTCAAATTGTTGGCATAAAGTGAGGCTTTATCCAATTTCATTTTAGTTTTAAGATTTATCAATGTTTTTTCAAGCCTGATAGAATTCATAGTCTTATTGACTATCTTAGAATATAGCATCTCTGTGTTGCTTCTATGAAATTATATTTGGTCCAATTCATGGACATCATCTGCATCAACCTCAAGATCTATTTTTGAATAGTATGCAATAGATTTAGGATCAGCCACTGTAGGCTTGAGAAATGACATCAACAATTTATTAGAGGTATAGTCAAAAGCTGAAAGGAGCCTATCCTTATTCCCAAGCTTTTCTTTGAGGAACTTGGAATATGCTTCATTTTTTATTTCTTCATTCTTTTCTTTTATTTTCCTGAACCTGATTTGAATGTCTCACTCTGTATTTTCAGGTTCTTTAGAAGAAGATGGCATATCAAATTTAGATTGTGTATCCACCATAACTGTATCTTTTTGTTGGGCTCCAATTTGAACATTTTGAAGCTCTTTGAGAGTTTCAGTTACTATCCCTGTAGCTTCATCATCAGTTTCATGACCATTATTATCTTCAATATTGATGGCTTTGTCTCTTTCTTCAATGGTCAATTTTCTTTTCTTATTATAAGGAATTATGAATCTTTTGTCTTGAGTAGTTTTAGCAGTGAAACTATCTTCCTTTCTACTTATCTTATGAAGAATGTTACATTATTTATTCACTATCAATACCTGTGTTTCATCTTTCTTAACCTTGCCACTGTTTCCCTGCATTTCCTGTGAATCATCATCAAATAGAGTGTTGGGCTCCCATTCAAGTTTGTTGGCATACTTTTCAATATGGGGCTTGGAATCATGCAAGAAGACAAACAACTTGCATTTCAGTCTCATTATGCTTAAAATACCTTGTGGATCATAATTCCACATGAAACTATATGGGAATTTATACTCTTTCAACTTGACATTGATTTCATTGGCTACTTCTCTGTTATTTACAATAAATGGCCCAATTTTATTTTTCAGCTTAAAATGAGTCTTTTTCCTGGAAGCTATGAAATTGATTTCATCTACATTTAATAGCTACCCCAAATACTCCAAAGCAAATATCCTTGTTGTAACAAATATTGGTAGTTTATATGGTGCCAGGAGTGCACCATATACTTTGATTTCTGTGTAACTATTGTATAAATACCAGTCCCTTGTTTTACAGCTCTTAGATAGCTGTAGAATTCTCTTTGCCTCTTCATTGATTCTAGGAGTCTGCTCTTTTTTCAATATATTCACAGCAGGCACTAAAAATAGGTCATTGAAATTTGCAAATCTATATTCCCTGTTTCATTTTCTTAGAATTGATGACCAAAACACAACTGAAGAACATTTCCTTCTGGATCCACTTTCTAAAATTCAATGGGAAACTTATCTGCTTGATAATACAAAAATAGGTGGGGTAGATATGATGTGTATATAAAGACTCCTTCTTCTGACAATCTAGATAACTGATAATGCACGTTTTCTGTAATGAATTTAGCAAAATTGTACACTATGGAAGGGGACTGACCTGGACTCAAAGTTGATAAAAAACCTAAGATAGCCACATCAGTGAATTCATCACTGGTGTATCCTGGTATGAATTATAGCATTGAGACAATATTCCTGGTTTCATCTGGAAAGTCAAAGCTATCAGATGGAGGATTAAGCTTGGGGATATTAACTTGCTTGGGACAAAAAGTCTGGAAGACTTTGAATTTAGAAGCAAAATCAAGCTCTAGGAAATTTTGAGTTAACTCTTCTATGGATAATGAAGCAGCATTGGGATCAAGGTTCAGTTGTAGCATAAAGTTTATAGATTCTTGATTGATGTAAAAAAAGACCTCTCTCTCTTTATTCATAATGCATATTTGGTTCGGAAGATAAAAGGACTGACACAATCTGACAAAATCAGAGGATGGATGAGTTTGAGGAACAATATATGTTGGAAAATTGGAATCCCAGACTGGTATATCTTTGTCATCTTTTTCTACTGATTTATCAAAACACCAGTTATATACATCAAGCAAATTGAACTCTAATGAAGGGTCCATTATTCTGTAATCAAGGTGAACCAAAGGGCTATTTTCTTGTGAGATAACTGGAGGTTGAACAGGCTTAACAAAATTTTTTGAATCAATAGTGAGTACAGTGGTAGGTTTATCAATTTTAGAAGATTCAGGCTGAGGAGTTTTAGTAGAGGGTTTCTTTTGAGGCTTTGGACCTCTTGCTTTAGGGGTTACTTGTTTCTTTGTCATTTTTAATTGAGTAGAGCAAGCTTAGACTATTTACTGAGCTCTTTTGTTGGAAACAAGGGCTTCTTGGAGAATTTCTCTTGTAAAATAGGGTTCTGAGCAGGGTTTTAGATTGAAAGAAGGTTTTAATGCTAAAAAAGTAGGTTATAATCAATTCCAGCAGTGGAAATGACCAGGGTATAGTTAAAAGTTGCAAAAAACTGCAAAAAGGGATTCTGGGGAAAATTTGACAGAGTTTCCCTTGTACTATGGATGTTTTTTGCAATTTCTATATAGGAAATTCAAACAATTACAGGAAATAGCAGGAAATTTGTTGCTTTTTCTTTAGAATTTGAAGTTCAGTGGATAAGTTTTAACGAAAAATACCCTAAAACAGGTATAATCAAGTTTGAAGATGTTTCACAGTTGCGCACAGTCTTCAATTCTGCAAAATTGGTCTTTCAGAGGGTAATGTGGCACTTCGTGGTTGAATTGCAGGGCAACTAGCTTGAAAATGGCACTGGTAGGTTTTAAAATGATGAAAAGGCTTTGCACAGGTTCTCAGGGTGTTATGGCGCACAAATGGTGAAATTTTGATGATAATAGGCTTAGCAGAAGGTTCATAGATATAAAGCGCCAAAAGGTGAAATGTTCAATGAAAACTATGATTTTAAGGTATTAAACTATAGTTAAACTATAGTCAAATCGACTGTAATCATAGGTTGGCCGGGAGTGGTTTTGGAATACCACTGGGTGGTATTCGCGTGGCTCAATGACTATAAATGGTAAGTAGCTTTTTGAACACGATCTAATAGGATTGTGACACGTCGACGTGGGGTGTTTTGGGAAAACCACCTATTTCGTGCAACTTTTCTAAAACATTCGTCGATTATTTTACGAGCACGAAAATGCATTGTTTCCATCGGATCTATCTTTGGGAAGTGAACGATCGGGATTAAAAGGGAAGGTGTGGGGAAAGATCAGTTATCGGGTTCACTTTGGGCCGTAGATCTTGGAAATAAAAGAAGAATGGACGGTTGTTATCAAGCGTGATGGGGAGGGATAAAAATACACTGATCTGTTGGGTAGATTTCCATTCGTTGAATCAAACAAGATTTGGGGATTAGAGGGTTGAAAATCAATTCGATGGGAAAAGGGTTTTTGATGGGTTTTATTTATAAAACATGACTTTTTCCAATGGAAAGGGTGATCGAGAAGGTTATTGAGGACTTTACCAAGGTTAGGGACTAATATAATGGAATATATATTGCGGGGAAGGGGTTAGGTTATGGATTTAACCTTAGGTTAAGGGAGTCGGTGGGGGGAAATATACAAGGAAATGGTTTAATTTAATTGAAGTTTTAGTTTAAATGAAACTTCAGGGAATTTTATTTAAAACATATACAAGACATGTTTTAAGATTTTTCTCATATATTTTTATTATATGGTGAATTAAATTGGGTTGACTTAACTACCATAGGGGGCAGGATATTTATATATAGATAAACTTAGCCAAAGGGGTTATAAGGGGGGTTTTTTATTTAAACATGTGGGAATAAATAACTTTGGCTTAAGTTAAAATAAGTGAGTTTTTGGATTTATTATATGAAAATGACTTATATAATAGGAAAAGGTTATTTCTATAGGGAGTTAATATATAAATTAGAGTTAGTATGAAAATAGGAGATGGTATACTCAAAATACATAAACATAACAAGTAGAGTGAATTACAAAAGATAATTTTCATTGATCTTATCACTTAACTTATGATATAATGTTATTTTGCGGGCTTAATGTTTTCAAATGATGTAGGAAGTTAATCAAATGGAAATTATAATGTTTTTAAGTAAAAATGAAGTTTTACTTAGGATTATTTATGGGAATGAATGCATGGATGGTAATGATGTAATTCTAGGGATTAATATAGACATTCACACTTTCAACTAATCAGTCATAGAGCCTTGGGTCCGGTCTCAACAAAAGTCAAGGAAATGCCTTGAGCCTTTCTGACTAATAGTTTAGAATGTTTCATGACTATGCGAAAGGGAAGTTAGTTACTTTGAAGCCCATGATGAATGATATTTACATTGAGATTTTTTCACCTTCTTCTACCTACCCAACTTGCCATACTACCATTTTTTCTTCCTTTGTAGTAAGGTGCATTTAGGCTAGCAACCTTCACAGCCTTATTCTTTCTGAAAACAAGCAAAACTCTCTAATTATACACTTATTTCATCCATGAATCCAGATTAAATTGTTGGATTCATTTATTTCTCTACCTAACTACTGAATTTTCATGATTAAGCAGTATGACAACTCATTATTCTCTATCTACAACAAGTGAAATTGAAATAATGACAAGTTAATATTAAACGGTTTAACTCATCATGGACTATGGCATTTATTGACACTCTGCCATAGTCAAAAAGTAAAAAGTAGTGGCATTAATGCTTGCACACTTTCATATTTTATTCATTTTCTTTTGGGGTATTTTATTTTTTCTAAGTCCTTTGATTATTCTTTTTGGACTTTTTACCCTCTTTTTGATTTTTCAATTTTTTTTTATTTTTTTAATAAATATGTGAATACAACTTGCAGAAGGAAAAGTATGTACAAATTTACAAGATTATAAATAGTCAAGTAAAAATTATGACCCCTATATTATAGGTTTCTAACAGTCCTAATCCTAAGGATTATGCAAGCACCATTGATGAAGAGGGGAATGAAGAATTTCCAGGGTCTAAATATCCACTCCATCCTAATCCTAAGGATTATTCGAGCAGTGCTAATGAAGGGGGGGATGAAGAATTTATAGAGTCAAAATATCTACTTCATCCTAATCCTCAGTATTATGCGAGCACCACTGATGAAGAGGGAAATGAAGAATTTCTAGAGTCAAAATATCCACTTCATCCAAATCCTAAGGATTATGCGAGCACTGATGAAAAGGAAATAAAGAATTTTCAGAGTCAAAATATGCACTTTATCCTAATCCTAAGGATTATACGAGCACCACTGATGAAGGGGGGGTGAATTTCCAGAGTCAAAATTTCCACTTCATTCTAATGCTAAGGATTATAAGAGCACCACTGGTGAATGGGGGACGAATAATTTCCAATAAATAGAGTTTCACAACTTCCACTTATTCCTAATCCTAAGGATTATGAGAGCACTAGTGAGGAAGGGGAGGGGCGGGATGAAGCATTTATAGTGAATAGAGATTCAAAGCTTCCACTTAGTCCTAATCCCAAGGATTAGGAGAGCACCACATAGGAAGGGGGGGATGAAGTCTTTTTTGAAAATGATAATTTTAGAGGCACATATCTAAGTAATGCATTTTCTCTAAGTGAGCATTTCAAAGACACTCGTGATGATGAATAATTTAATCATCCAAGGGAATATTTCGAAAGCATGGATGAAGATGGTGAAGAATTTTTTCTGAGTCAGGGTTTCAAAACGTAGATGATTCTTGTGAAATTTTTCTTCAAGTGAGGATGGTAATGAATAATTTCCAGGAAATGATGCTGATGAATTTCTTAACTATGTTGAGAATGATGATAGTGGGAATAATATTCCTCCTAATGGTGATGAAACTACTTCTACAAAGGATAATGGAATGATGAAGCCGTTGCAAGCAAATATTGTAGCTAGGAGTAGGAGTAAACCTTTTCATATCAATTTGAAATATTCTAGTTATACAATGGTTATGACCACATATCTCATAAATATAAGTTTTTTCATTCATTTGATTCCAAGTGAATGTTTTCAAAAGAATTTCTTGAAACATATGGATTTCAACTTTTCTTTGGAGAAAAGGAAAACATATTTTTCAATGAATAAACGCATGCAAAATTGATATTTAGTGGGTTGCATGCAATCTACACTAGTAGGTTATGATTATCATATTGGGAATGTATTGCTCTGCAAAAAGGCTTTTAAAATGTTGCATTCAATTTGTAATTGTGATTGGTCAAGAATCCAAAAAATAATGGAAAAGGATCCCACATATTATTCAGAAGTACATTATGAAGGGAGGTTGGGCCGTTAAAAAATAATGCTATTTCATGGATGAAAGACTTATTTTCAAAGCATAGAAAGTGTATGCTGAATAAATAAACAATACATATCCTAGATAATTTATCGAGATGAAAAATCTACTTATTATGCAAAGATTATGCAAAAGGTGCTGAAGGATTTGGTAATTTTATTACATATTCATATTTTACAAGGGTATGGAAGAACAAATTCAACATTTTTTGTATTCTTAAGAAGACAAGGATGAGGGTTTGCAATACATGTGCTTCTTTTAAAGAAAAAAGAGATAAATGTCAAGGGGCAGAAAGAGGTATGCATTCATAATATTATTTTTAAAAATTGGATAGTTATTGACTATGAAAATATATGTATTCATATGTTTATTTTATTTTATTTTACATATTCCTTTGCGAAAGAAATTCAAGAGCATAACAATAAGAAAACAAGTGAAATACAAAAAATTTATAAACATCGAAAGAATTTTTATGATAATCCAAATAAATATTTTGGTTTGATAATTGATGGTATGGACCAAAAGAAAATACTTGTGCCACATATTTTCTGCACACCAAAAAAATTACAGATGGAAGATTTCATTCTGCTCACTTGGTTGGTTGTATGTTCTTTAATGAGAAGATGTTTCCAATGGTTTACTTCACAACTCCAAATATTCATAATGATGCAAATTTTACCATGATGTTGTTACTCGATGGTCTAGTATTCTTACTGAAGTTCTATATGTACAATTAGAAAACACAAGCCGTGAAAACAAAAATCAAGTTCTTTTTGGGTATCTAAATGTGCTCGTTCAATTGGGAAATTTTAGAAAGATAAAGGTTGGCCTCATTTTTGTTGGGCATACTCATGACCATATTGATTAAATGTTTAGTTATTTTTCAGTAACGTTGAGGAAAAAATGTGTTGGGAGCTTTCCATCATTAATTGAACGTATTAAGAAATCGTACATTCCATAGCTTATTTTTCATGTGTTGGAAGAAACTACTGACATGCAAAGATTTATTCTAAGATCGCATGGTGAGGAGAAATGCATTGAAAAAATTAATGACATTAGCTTCCAGCGCCAATTTTGTATCAAAATAATCAATGGGATAACACTTATATGAGGCAAGAAGTATTCGAATGTTGTAGAATGGGGGCCATCATCACGTTTAGCATTTCTTATGCTCATTCCAGAGAGTTGAATATTTTCATCAATTGTATTGGTATTATAGTGAGTTGTTGAACTCCATAATGCATAAAGTCATAAGAGAGATTTAAATTATTCTGAACGTCTCGAGGAAATTAAAAGATGTATTAGAGATACATATGAGTACTTTGATGTTGTTGATTCAGTTTGGTGGGAGTATTTTTTCAATAATAAAAGTGATATGATTTCAAGATCAATAAATGAGGATATGCTTTTCAAAACTCCATTTTTTTGGCCACAAAATATGCCAAATTAACATGATGAAACACACATTATTGAACAACAACAGTCTCAAGGTATTATTAATTCTCCACAAGTGGAGGAAAGAGAAATTTATATTGGTTCTAGAAGATCATGTGCACAACATGAAGCCATGGAAGACCTTAATATGGGTTATGTGTAGGATGTTAAGGATGGTTTCATGATAGTAGTGTTAGCACATGAATATCCACTTGGTTATCCATTCTGGGTTGCCAAGGTTATAAAGATCTTTAAGAAAATGAATATATTACAACAGTTGAAGTAAATTATTATACCACAAGTACCCACCCATTCAATGGTGTGTACAAGCCAAAGATGGTAGTTGAAAAAAAAATTGGCATAAAGAGAAAAAGAAAGGGCACAAATATAAATCGTCACGGCACAAATGCCTTGAAATTAGAGGATGTTGACATACTTGTGTATGACTTCAATTTGACAAATAGAGGAACTCTTTGCCTGAATACCATAAAAATTTCAAATCAATTTCTACCAGAACAAATAGTGCTGAGATGGGACTCTACTAAATGTATTCATAGATCTACAAGACTTTTGAAATATGAAATGGTGGGCATGCGTGTTGACTCAAATGGAGCACTAGTTGATGAAAGGTAAGAATATGGATCATCTTCATCTGCATCCATTCATTCATTTGAAGGTGTAGGTTTTGATGGTGTGCTAGAACCTATGTTTATTTTGAATAAATGTCTAAGACATTTTTTATGTAATTGATGTTTGCATGGTAACTTGAAATCAATATTTTGACTTCCATATGATCTTACATGAAGTTATGAGGCATTTCTATGTTTTTTGAATTATATGTTTTAATTATGAATAATTCATCTCTTCAGAATATCCACAGTGCAACAATGAATTACAAAAATAATTTATGTTATATTCAATATACCAAAGTTGATATTTTGATTAAAAGTAAATATATCTATATATATTAGAAATTAATGTTGAATTTTTAGATTATGGAGTGATATTCCCATGATATTATTTATTGTTAACATTTGGTATAAGATACTTTTAAAAATTTTAAAATTTTTATGCCTCATTGAAGGGGGAAATTCCGTTTTGATGGTTGATTTTTAGGTTTTGGCTACAATTAGATAAGTTGTCGTAGGCTAAGATTTGAAAAGGGATATATTTTTATCCTTTAAAATAAAAATTACTCTTGGAATAATAAATATTTCATTTACTTCTTCATTTAAAAAAAAAAATTAGGTCATATAATCTGTCCATAATTTCATGGTTCAAATATGTTAAAAACTTAAGATTTAAAGCTTGTCAAAATATTAAGGTTTTTATGCATTACGATACTTTATCTTTAATGTTATGATTGAAAACAATTACAATTTTAGGGTTTTTTAGACTCAAGATTTTTTATCTTTAATAAGATGGATGAAAATTGTTGGAAATTATAAGGCCTTCAGACATGATATTTTTATCTTTAACATCATGTATCAAAACTTTTAGAATTTTAGAATTTTTCAATGTCCTAATATTTTATCTTTAATTCCGTTGTTAAAAAGTTTCAAAATTGTGACATTTATTTTTTGGTTATTTCACCATCAACACTTTTCATTTCGAGTGTGTTTTTTCAATCATTTTCTCAAAAAACAATTTCGTTTTTAGCATAATTCTAAAATATGTTGAAATTTGACCCTAAAAAAAAACAATGGGTTCTGGAATAAACACTTTTCATTTTTGGGGTGTTTTTTCACAATTTTGAGTTTTTTTTTTGTTAGAGTTATCATTTTGAGGTAATAGTTCCCATTTGATCGGTAACTATGTTCTAGTTGAAAATTAAGACTAAGGGTGGTCCATATGTATGGATATTTTGACCTTAATATGTTATGGAATTATTATTGGTGTAGTTTATTGTAATAACCTTAGTATTGTAGCATTTGAGAAAGGAAATCCCGATATTGTTGAAGGTAATTGCAATAAATAAATTTCAAAGTACTTGGGTAAGAGTTTCATGGGTTATGGTTTTGTTTCATTTAAATTGAAATAGGTAATTAGAGGCATGTTTTAGAAAGGGCTTCAGGATATGTTGCCAATTGTTTGGAAAAATCCCTGAATGGGCAATGCTATTTTTTTTAATCATTGTGCATGAATAAGGGTAAACTTGCAAACTACTAGAGAAGTAGGAAATGATTGCATACCCAAAATATACCTGGATGATTCACTAGAGCTTATCTTAAAATAAAAAAGTAAAAACATGATGGCAACCAAGAGTTTCAAAGAAATTATTTTAGGTAATTTTCAGTCATTATCTTCTTGTAATCCTTGCAAATGTAGATATCAAGGAAGGATACATAATGCATTAAAAGAATCATCATTGATTAAATATTATTTTGGAGTGTTCCCGTATATGTACTACAATAGCTCAGGATGCTTGCCATGTGTTTGGAGGAATGATTGAATGAAAATAATGCATGATGAATCTCAAACTCAATTCACTTATAATAGATGAGATGGTTTAGAAAGTAATTGAGACAATGCATAAGAAATTCTATCTTAATTATACATTTTAATTTCTTTATGCATGGTTGTATATTTAAGTTTACATGCCATTTGTTTGAAAAAAATTGTGAATGAAATTCCATGAGTCAAAATATTTGCTAGTTTAAAAAATTGCATCCATTGGTTCTTTCGTAATTATCTAGGACAACAGCAGGGGGTATCCATACCATTTGGACCTTTAACTTCCTATTTGATTAAAAAAAAAAATTCTTTTCAAAACATATATGCTAAAATCTGGGAAATTTTGCAGATTACTGATGTCAGTTATGAATGCATATTGTCGAGTTTCTGGTCATAGAATCAGATTATTTTCTGATTTAAATAGGTTTAGGAATAATCTTAGATTTATGTAAAAATTTCCTTAAGATATTATGGATTCCAAGTGTTTGACGAAATGCCTCAACTGTGGTAGATTGCATGCTTGCAAAGTGATTGAAAAAATTCCTCAATGGTTGTATATTGCATGCTTGCAAAGTTTTTTTAAAAGGGCATCAATGGTTGTAGATTTCATGCTTGGAAAGTGTTTTTCAAAGGGCCTCACTAGTTGTAGCTCTTGTTTATATAAATTGTTAGAGAAAAATTCTTACTTACCCTAGCTTTCATGTACTATAAATTTATGAATAGATTATTTAATGGATGTAGCTTCCTATGTTTGCAAGATTTTGTATGCATGTGAAGATGAATTTAATAATTTTCTGAAGAGTGAATAGAGAATAGGAAAGTTGTTAATTTTATTATATAAAGCTATCATAAAAAGGAGGGAGTTGTTTTTGGAAACAATTTTATAGTGACCAATTCTGTAGAATTTAATTACTTTTACAAGTGAGCATAATAAGTTATTAGAGTTGCATGTATTCATGGGTGTAGTCTTATGCTTCAATGGTAGCAAAAAAAACTATTTGAGCCCAATTTTGATAGGTCCATTGTTTTACTTGGCACTTTTTGAAGAATAAAATACATTTTTATTTATAATAACAACCTCTCTTGCTCAAAGATTTATTATACAAATATCATGATTGAAGCAATGCCATTTCACAAATAATTGTTTGCATTAATAATTGGGATTGGAAATTTTTAGTCAAATAATTTGGAAATGTGGTTGGGTTAATATCTTTTGTTATTCCATATTTCCATTTAATAAACATATCATATTTATTATATTTCTTGATGAAGAGAGGCATATTCCTTCTTCAGTCACCTTGTTACAGGTAGGTTAATACTCATACCATTCTATGTGAGTTTTGTAATAGAAGCATGGTATTTTAAATTCTCGTGACATACTTCTATGGTTCTGATATCAAGAGTCAATAAGTGGAACTTATTTAGCATAATCTATGAAATCAAATACATTTATCTAGCTTAATGTTCACATTTGCAATTTTGGTGGAATTTATTTCCAGCCTTACTCAGAGCTCATGTATAAGTATGAAAATGTCACATTCTTCTTTTAAACTTAACGAGAAATGTTTTTTGGAATTAATTCTAAGGGAAAGTTATCCTTTAATATTCATGCTGAAATAGATAAAGGAACATGATTACATGAAAACTAAGTTAGTCGTATTATGAGTTAAAAAAAACATTGAGTACTAGTGTTGAGTGTGACCTTGAATTATCTATATTATTGATGGTTTGTAAGGTGTGATCTTGCAACAAACCTTTTTGTTAGTGTAAAACATGTGTACGGTTTTCACCTCAAGAAATTTGAGCCCTATCGATGCTTGATATATCCGGGGTTAGGATGGATGTAGGTTATTTATATAATAATATATAATATTGATACTTATATCTACTTATCTCTTTCTTATTCCCTCTCTCTACCCCCTTCATCTCTCTCTCAATCTCTCTATCTCTCTCTCTCTCTCCACCTATTCCTCCCCCTCTCCTTCTCTCTCTTTCCCTTCCCCTCTCCCCAACCTCCCTCTCTCCCTCTTTATATATCTATCTATTTTCCTCTCTCTCTCCACTTTCCATCAATATATATATATATATATATATATATTTCCCTCCACCTCCTCCTTATCTCTCTATCTCACCTCCCCAAAGACACTTTCTCTCTACATATCTATCTCTCTTCCTACCTATCTCCTCCTTCTTTCTCTTCTTCCCTCTCTCCCCCTCCAACTAGATCTCTATCTCCCTTTGTCACTCCTTTTTACCTCTATCTCCACCTATAGGCATACTCTCTCTCTCTCTCTCTCTCTCTCTCTCTCTCTCTCTATATATATATATATATATATATATATATATATATTCCCTCCAACTCTTTCACTATATCCCTCCCTCTCTCCTTCTATATCTCCCCTCCATTTTTGTGCCTCACTCTCTCTCTCTTTCTCCCCCTTCTCTCCCTACCTCTCTTCTCACCTTTTATCTCTCTTCCTTCCTCTCATCTCTCCCTTGTTATCTCTCCATCACTCCCTTGTCACTCTCTCTCACACTTCACATATATATCTCTATGTCTTTGTTGTTTCCTCCATACCTCTCCTCCTCAAACTCTCTCTCCCTCCCTCCCTCCCTCTCTCCTTCTTTCTCTCCCCTCCTCTCCATATCTTCCTCTCTCTCCCTCTCTCTCTCTCCCCCCATCTCTCTCCCTCTCTCTCTGTCTCTCTCTCTGCCCTCGAGTTATGTCACCATTTTCCCCTCCCTCTCTCCCCTCCATCTCTTTCTCTTAAATTCGATCTCATTGGATTGTATTTAAGAAAGTACCTAAATTTCAAAAACTCAATTGGTTGTAAAATATTAAACCTATATTTTGTATCAATCATGTCAAGTAAAATAAAATAATCAAAAACATAAAATAACCATTGGCCATTGGGCATGTGTTATTAATAAGCCATGGCATTGGTCCATGATATTGTAACAACACCTATTTACAAGTTAATAATATCCTTGGTAAAGTGAGGTTGAATATCCATGATTAAAGATCTTCTCGTATTGTTATGAAATTTTTATTTTGAAATAATTTATGATTTTTCGTCATGTGGTATTGAGAAGCGATGGTATTGTAAAAAGTTCTATTTACAAGTTAGTATTATCCATGTTAAAGTGAGGTGAATTTCCATGGTTAAGAATATTGACATGTACGTATTAAATTTTTATGTAAGTATTAATTTAATTTAAATATGGCTATGAAATTTTTATTTTAATTTATAAGGTGAAATAGATCTTAATTATAGTTACTATTTAAGTGTTACATTTTTTAATGTGATATGTACATTATGATTTTCTTTTATCTAAAAAAAAATGTTAGTAAACTTATTAATAAAAACAAAATAAAAATATAACTAATTGAATTTTATTATTATTTTTACTTTTTATTTTTTTATTATTCAATGAGACAACATTTAAATTTTTACCCTCATCGTCTCGATACTAGGCTCTATATTAATTTTAACATTTTTTATTATTGTTTAATGGTATCTACATTTTAAAATGTTGACAAAATTTTTTACATTACAACTAAACACCTCCCATATACTAATTGTAGTTGTAGACTCTCTCTTTGCCCAATTAAAACAACAACCAATGAAAATGTAATTCATATCTTTTTTAACATAAAAGAAAAAGAAATAAAGGAAAAAAACAAAACCTACTCCTAAAATGCTCCCGTAAGGTTACATAACATAGATAGCAACAGACACCACAATTTCTTACTCCACATAATCTCATGACTACGCACTTGGGATGATTTCTTGCAATCACATGTAATAATTTGTCTTACAAAGGACGGTAATTTGCATCGTAACACTCAACTCGACACTACAGCTTGATGAAAATCAACCAACAAGAGGAATGATGCCTAATTCATAGAGGGAAAGATGGCTTGAGGAATTTTAATGGTACATTTTGTTGAGCAAGATGGCAGGGGTTAAACCCCATTCCGATCAAAGTTGACATCAATTAGTCGATGAGAAACATAGAGCTTAGAATTCATAATTCCCATTGACATGCGCCTTCTAATTTGAATATAAAGGAGAATTGCCCATGGCTCGATAGGGCTTGAGCTCCCACTTCACATTCTGTTCGTCACAAATGACCAGCATAGAATATCATAGCCAAACTGCACTTGGTGACCGAGTTGCATAGAGTTTGGTCTACTCAACCATGCAAATATATCTCCTTCAGTAATAAGATACCCATTACTATCCGAACAAGACTCGAACCCAAGCAGTGGGGTGTACTTGCATTCACACCAAAACAACAAGTAGAAACAACCCTGAATCCCACCTCTATTTCTTCACACACAATAGTTCAACAATTCAATGTTCTCCATCTCCTATGATTAAAATTAAACAACACACCCTAACTCTTAGGCGTTGGCTCTGATATCGAAAAATAAATAACAATAATTTGTAGACAGTGACTTGCAATTCTCAAATAAAATGTTACCCACATTCTCTAACACATTCATCAAATCAATACATATATAAGAACACTTTTTTTTTCAATAACATAAATAGTCTCCTAACAAATAAGACCTGCAACGTAATTAAAACAAAAAATAAGGCCTACAACTTAATTAAAACACGCAATCTTAACTAAACATTAACAAAATCCTAACGATAATGATTACTAAAACTTCCTCCATTATATGTTAACCTATCATATCTTTTTAAAATAAATAAAAATATATCTTATAAAATAAACTTTTAAAAAACTATAAATAATATTCTAGTTTTAGATAGTTGATCATATATTTAAATTAAATTAAATTTAAATTTATTTTTATTTTTTAAATATTTTAAATTTGCACCCATAAATACTTTTCTTAATGCTTCTCAAGCATTAAAATACAAATTTTAATAATTTTTAAATAATATGTTATTTTCAATAAAAATTAATCATTATCATATACCGTAACCAATATGACAAATTATAATTAAAAGCATAATCATTGAGATAAATCATAATTAGAAGATTCCAGTTTCCGAGATTGCACACCCTGACTGTACTGTTCAAATTCTCATTAACTGAATAATCTAATACTGTTCAAATTCTACCATTGTCAGGACGGAGGATCCGTCCAAAACTCCATATAACATTATTTTAATTTGTGCATCCTTGCAAGACAACAAGAAGTGTCTGGTTATGCAAATTTCTGGTCCTAAAATGTTTTGTTGTCTGACAAAGATGGAGGTAAATGGTTCCTGCTAAAGCCCAGAGACTCTGATTTGGCGCTTTATTTCTTTAATTATCCTTTGGACCACAATCTCCCAATTTTCTCCTGCTGCTTCCACTTGTGAGGCAAACCTGTCTGCCTCCTCTGACTAAGATGTCCACAGTCATGAGAGGAATAGGTATGCCTTACTTGTTGGAATTTCGGAATATTCCGAACACACAGGGAGAATAAAAATTCTCCTCTACCTCAACACAGAGATTATAAAAATTTTCTGAATGTCGGATAGAGATGGCATAAAAATGCTTTCTATTTGAAAACATAAAACCGTATTACAAAAAATGATGTTCTTCCTCTTCCCGAGGGATTTACAAAATATCTCAAAGACTGCTTCACACGCAGTGCTAAAAAACCATTCTCTGTCTCACAAAAATCATGCATACAGTGCTCTCTGTTTTTCTGTTTAGCCTTTGGGCTTTTTCACACTACACAACAATCTGTTACAATAAGCCTACGGGATTTTCATCTTATATGCGGCAGTGTTTTTAGAACATAAAACAAAATAAAAAAAACTTTAATACTATGCCGCATAAAACTTAAACAAAGTTTAATAAACCTTTAAGCCAGATTTCAAACTTCAAACAAACTATACTGTAAACAAATTCGCGTAACAAATGAGCATAACGTCAGTGATCCCAAAACCAACGCGAATGCTTTCCTATTGGCTAGTGTTGGGCCCCATCGGAACTTAAATCAAAACTGAAGCGGATTTCATAACAAATTCGCGTACCAAAAATGGTTGATGATGTCATGCAAAAACGAACATGATAAACGTTGATTGGTTGAAGAGCGGGCTAAGTTGGCATGTGGGACCACATCGCATCCGCGATCGGTGGACGAGCAATGCTGCGGACGGCTTGGAAATTGGCGAAGTGATATGTGATGTACGATGAGTGATTGTGATGGTGGTAGGGACCACAACGCATCGGCGCATCGACAAAACAATGGTGCAGAAACTTTGACATATTGTGATTGCGATATGCGATGGTGCGATATCAGCATCGGCACATCACATCACAAGAAATACATCAACGAAAAAAATTTGTGGAGGGCGGATGGAAGTTGCGATGAAACGATGTTGCGATATCCGATGTGGGGAACACATCACATCGTGGCTGTTGAGACAAGCCTTATGGTTTGGGCAGATGGCAATTTTCAAAAGTTGCGATGGGCGATATTAAAATGACTGGTGGGGACCACCATGACGTGGCCCTCTCATAAACTTAAAATACTTGGCGCGTTGAAAAAAAAAAACTTTCGTTTGTTGGTTGGTGAGGGCTTTAAGCCCGATAAGATTGTTTTTTAAGAAAACTCTGTTGTTGCGTGGTTTAAACCACGAATCCTTCAATTCCTCTGCAAAATTCAGTTGCGCCCATGAACATAAAAATTTCCTTAAAGCTTCATTTAAACTCATGTTAAATGCACAGAGGTGTACACTCAACCTTCTGCCCTTGTTGTACTCTGTTTCCACCTGCATGGGATTTTGCAGGTGACTTTAATATTTTCAATTCTCCCCCTTAAATTCAACCGCTTGGTTATCTGTAATACCCAAGAATTTTCTCAAATTTTCAAAACTCTTTTGCCCCAATGGCTTTGTCAGAATGTTTGCAAACTGCTCCTCTGTTCCACAGTGTTGTAAAACAATTTCTCCATTGTTCACCAATTCCCTAATATAATGAAAATTTGTATCTATGTGTTTAGTTCTTTTATGAAACACATAATTTTTTGACAATGCTATAGCTTATCTATTGTCACAATAAATCACTATCCCTTTTACCTGTCCTTGACATAAACTCCTCAACATTATTCTCATCCACATTGCTTGACACATTGTTGCTGTAGCTGCCACATACTCTACTTCTACTGTAGATAATTCCACAATTGGCTGTTTCTAAGAAGCCCATGAAATGGCTCCTGAACCCATATGAAAAACATAACTAGAGGTAATTTTCCAGTCATCAATACTTCTAGCCCAATAACTGTCAGTATATTCAATTAACTCAGAATTTTCAGAAATAGTATATAAAATTCCATACCTTTAATTCCTTTCATATACCTCAGAATTATTTGTGCTGCTTTCCATTGTGCCTTTCCATAAATTTGGAAATCAAACTAACAGCATACCTAATATCAGGCCTAGTTGCAGTCAAATACATGAGGCTGCCAACTATGTTCTTGTATAAACTAGGATCAAAATCCTTGCTGCTATCATCTTTGCTGAGTTTCAATCCCATTACTGTGGGAGTAATTGTTGCTTTGCAATCCTGCATATTAAATCTTTCCAAAACTTCATTAACATACTTTGCTTCAGAGATAAAAAATTTATTTTCATTTTTCTCTACTTCCATTCCTATGAAGTATTTCAGCAATCTCATATCAGTCGTTTCAAATTCATCTTTCATGACTATTTTAAAATTTTCAATGAGGTAATCATCATTACCTATGAAGATCACATCATCAACATATAAAACAAAAATCAACATCTTACCATCTTTCTCCTTGATGTATAATGTGAGTTCTCCTTCACATTTTTCAAACCCATTCTCCAAATAGATAGGAATCTATCCTATTGTACCATGCTCTTGGTGCTTATTTCAGCCCATAAAGAGCTTTCTTCAATCTGAAAACTTTGTGCTCTTAGTCTTCTTTCTCATAGCCGAAAGGTTGTTCAACATAAACCTCTTCCATTAAAACTCCATTTAGGAATGCTAATTTTACATCCATTTGGTAAACCTTCAATTTGTTTTGTGATGCTATGGACAACACTGCTCTCACTATTTCCATTCTTGCAAATGGTGCAAAATTTTCCTCGTAATCTCTTCCATGTCGCTGCTTATAGCCTTTAACAACAATTCCGGCCTTGTGTCTTTCAATTTTACCTTCAACATTTCTTTTGGTATTGTAGACCCATTTTACTCCAATGACTTTCTTGCCATTAGGGAGATCAACCAATTCCCATGTTTTATTTTTCTCTATTGCATTCATTTCTTCATCCATTGTATCTATCCATTTCTTATCTTTTATAGCTTCCTCAAAATGAATAGGATCATCAACAAGACAATACAATGAAAATAAAAAATTTATACCTTCATTTGATGCTTCTTTCCCATAAATATCGTTTAAATTTCTGAATCTAGTTCCTCTTTCATTTGGTGTAGCTGTGCTTGAAGAAGCAATCAAATCTACTCCTTGTGGTATGCTTGGAGAAGCACTCTCATTTCTTGTCAAGGGTGTTCTTACTCCAGCTTGTGGTGTCCCTTGTTTTCCTTGTGTTGGTGGAGGTAGTGGTGCTAATGATGGATGTATTTCAGCCATCTCATCCTCATTTTTATCATGAGACAAACATCTCTTTACATTAAATGTTTTCTCAATGCTTCCATCCCATGCTTCTTCTTCTATGAATTGCACATCTCTGCTTATAAAAAATTTCTTTATGGATGGGTTATACAATATATATCCCTTGGATTCTTCACAGTATCCAAGGAATATGCACTTCTCCCCCTTACTGTCCAACTTCTTTATCAACTGATCTGGAATGTGTGCATAAACCACACACCTAAAAACTCTCATGTGGGTGACTCCTTGTTTTCTGCCACTCCACGCTTCTTCAGGAACTCTGTTCATTACAGCTTTTGTTGAGCATCTATTCAAAATATATACTGCACAATTTGTAGCTTCTGCCCAATAATCATTTGGCAAATGTTTTGCCTTTAGCATACTTCTTACCATATCCATGATGGTTCGATTTTTCCTTTCAGCAACAACATTTTGCTGCAGTGTGTACATTGTTGTAAATTGTTTGTGTATGCCATTTTCTCTGCAAAAACACAGAAATTATTTTGAGATATACTCACCCCCTCTGTTAGTCCTAAGGACTTTGATATGCTGCCCACTTTGTTTATCTACAAGAGCTTTAAAGCGGAATTTTTTTTCAAACACTTCACTTTTAAATTTCAATAAATAAACCCATAATTTCTTGTGAAATCATCAATGAAGGTCAACATATAATTGTTGCCTGATATGGATGATGTTTGCATTGGCCCACACAAATCTGAATGGATAATTTCTAAGGGTGGCTTTTCCCTTATGATCTTTCTTGATGGAAAGCTTTCTCTATGTTGTTTTCCCAAGATGCAGCCTTCACATAGGCTGTCTGGTTTCTCAATCAATAGTAGTCCTCTTACCATTCTTTTTATTTGCAAAAAATTCAGACCTCCGAAATTGAGATGTCCAAATCTCAAGTGCCATAACTAATTCTCATCTTTCACTTCCTTTTGAAAGACCTCTTGAGTTACAGATGCTACATTCTTTCTCTTTCCCTTCAAGTCTGTATTTAGCTTGAGTGGAAACATTCTATTGCTATTCATTTGCACTTCTGCAATAACCTTCTTGCTTGGAGGTATGTCCATTATTGTGCACACATCATTTTTGAAGAATACATTGTAACCTTTGTTAATGAGCTGCCCAGTGCTCAAAAGATCACATTTCAAGGAAGGAACATAGTATACATCTGGCACAAATTTCTGCTCACCATTTCTTGCATGAATACTTACTCTGCCTTTTCCCTTGACAGAGATCTTAGTATCAGTTCCAGTTGTTACTTCAAATTTAACATCTTCATCAAGATTGGCAAACATTGTTATGTTTCCAGTCATGTGATTATTGCAGCCTGAATCTAAGAACCATACATCATCCTACCTATCTTGTGCTAGATTACATGTTAACAACCCATTCTTTGGGTTCTTTTCTTCTCTTGCTACATTTGCATTTTTCTTATCATTCATGTCATATTTCTTTTTCCTACACTCATTGACATAATGCCTATATTTTTTGCAATAATGACATTGGACATTGGATTTTTCATACCTTTGTCCATGAGCATGTTGTTGTCCACCTTTCTGGCTGCTGCTTTGGCCTTGGCTGTGATTTTGATTGCTGCTCCTTCCATGAGTATGTGAAGGGTTGTTTCTTTCTCCTCTTTTTTGGCTTCTGCCTCTTCCTCTTCCCCCGCCTTGACCTCTTCCTCTTCCAAAAGGCATCTGGGTCTTGAAGGCATTCTCCAAAGATGGGTTTATTGATTTTCCCAATCTTTGTTCATGAGTCATCAATGATGCATGAAGTTCATCAACTGTGAACTTTGAGAGATCCTTTATCTCTTCAATGGTTTTACAATAACATCAAACCTTGAGGGTAGGCTACTTAATACTTTCTCCACTATCTTTATTTCTTCAAGTGTCTCTCCATGAGACCTTATCTGGTTGACCATCCCAATCACATGTGTGAAGAATGAGTCTATGTTATCAGACTCTTTCGTACAGAGAGTTTCAAAATCTCTCCTCAGAAATTGTAGCTTTGTTGTCTTCACCTTCTCCATACCTTGATAGGAAATTTGGAGGGTATCCGATACATCCTTGGATCTCTTAGCTGCTGCTATCCTTGGAAACACACTCTCATGTACTACTTGATAGAGATAGAAGAGGGCTTTTGAGTCTTTCTTCCTATTTCTCTTCAACAAATCCTTCTCTTCCTGTGTCAAGGCATTAAAGGCATTTTCATCTACTGCTTCATCAAAACCATCTTCAAAAAACTCCCATAAATCCTGAGAGGCAAAATGGCTCTCATGGTAATGGCCCAATAATCATAGTTCTTCCCATTAAATTGTGGGAGTTGAGAATTTTCAATACTCATGCTGGTGCTGGCTCTTGCCATGACTTACAAATTGAACTATGTAATAAAATTGACTGTGTTTTTTTTTTAGCAAACTGTTTTTCCTTATTTAAAAGACAAACCTTGTCTCTGAGGACTGCACACTTTTAAACAAAACAAAACTCTATTTTTTTTTTTGAGAAATACCTGAACTGTTGTTAAGTCTTCACTCTTCTAGAGAACTGCTAAAACAAATACTTCCTTCAGCTTCTTTGACACCTTCAAAGATCCTGGACTAGCTCTGATACCATGTTGGAATTTCTGAATATTCCAAACACACAAGGAGAATAAAAATTCTCCTCTACCTCAACACAAAGATTATAAAAATTTTCTGAATGCTAAACAGAGATGGCATAAAAATTCTTTCTATTTCAAAACATAAAACTGTATTACAAAAAATGATGTTCTTCCTCTTCTTGAAGTATTTACAAAATATGTCAAAGACTGCTTCACACGCAGTGCTAAAAACACTTCTCTGTCTCACAAAAATTGCACATACAATGCTCTCTGTTTTTCTATTTAGCCTTCGGGCTTTTTCACACTACACATAAATTTGTTACAAGAAGCCTACGGGCTTTTCATTTTATATGGTGCAATGTTTTTAAAACATAAAACAAACTTTAATACTAGGCCGCATAAAACTTAAACAAAGTTTAATAAACCTTTAAACCGGATTTAAAACTTCAAACAAACTATACTATAAACAAATTCATGTAACAAATGAGCATAACGTTAGCGAGCCCAAGACCAACACGAACGCTTTCCTATTGGCTGGTGCTGGGCCCCATCGAAAGTTAAATCAAAACTGAAGTGGATTTCATAACAAATTCGTGTACCAAAAATGGTTGATGATGTCATGCAAAAACGAATGTGATAAACATTGATTGGTCGATGAGCGGGCTGAGTTGGCATGTGGGACCACATTGCATCAGCAATCAGCGAACGAACGAAGCTACGGACGGCTTGGACATTGGCGAAGCGATATGCGATGTGCAATGAGCAACATCAGCGATATCCCATCGGCAAATCGACGGACGGACGAGCGGTGGCATGAACATTTGCGATGAGCGATTGCGATGGTGGTAGGGACCACATCGCATCGGCGCATCGGCGAAATAATGGTGTGGAAACTTGGACATGTTGTGATTGCGATATGTGATGGTGCGATATCGGCATCGACGCATCACATCGTAAGAAATACATCGATGAAAAAAATTTGGGGACGGCGGACGGAAGTTGCGATGAAACAATGTTGTGATATGTGATGTGGGGACCACATCGCATCGAAGCTATTGAGACGAGCCTTGCGGTTTAGGGGGATGGCGATTTTCAAAAGTTACAATGGGCGATATTAAAATGATTGGTGGGAACCACCATGACGTGGCCCTTTCACTTAAAAGACGTGGCGTGTTGAACAAAAAAAACTTCTGTTTGTTGGTTGGTGAGGGATTTAAGCCCGATAAGACTATTTTTTAGGAAAAATCTTTTGTTGCGTGGTTTAAACCACGAATCCTTCAATTCCTCTGCAAAATTTGGCTGCACCTATAAACATAAAAGTTCCTTACAGCTTCATTTAAACTCTTGTTAAATGCACAGAGGTGTGCACTCAACCTTCTGCCCCTATTGTACTCTGTTTCCACCTGCACGGGGTTTTGCAGGTGACTTTAATATTTTCAACATTACTCTGGTTAATTGCATTCAATCATATCATTATTTTGACTGAACATACAAAGGCATTCACATCATGATGATCATAAAATTTCTTAATGCTGTAAGTCTTTGATATTCTTGCACATAGACTAGAAGATGGGGATTTAGTCTGAATTAAATCTTCCAAGTCCAATAACTGAAATCTTGAATTTAAATTACATAAATACATGAATAACTAATTGCAATTTTTTTAGTTCAATGTTATCAGCTTTGACATATTTGCAACACTTTGCCATTATGATATTTTTCTGATTTCATATTTTTTGAATGACGAAATTGTATCGCTCTGTAATTATGATAGTTTGTTTTCATCTCTGAGATTTTCCAATCTGATTGTGACTGCATACCTGAAACCTTAAGATATGTCCAGTTGGAAAATGGCCTCATGACAATAATTCACGGATATAAATTTGGACCACTAACCGTGATGCAACTAAAGTGGGTCACATCAAATCACTAATCTGCGTGGGTGCTCATGTCACTATACATGTGATAATATAGTTCGTATTGGAGTGAAAGTTCATATTATCATGATAATTGGGTGGAACATTCATATACGTTCCTAATTCGATTCGCTTTCTGCCTGTAATTTCTTTTCACAGAGGGTCGAATTTTGGATGGAAGACTTAGTGGGTATGAGTGGGAACTTTTATTGTTAATACCAAGAGAGTGATGTGACTATGATGTAGTGCTTTATGTCTTTGCTTACGCTTCGGACCAAAATCTCTCAATTTTCTCCCACTACTTCCACCTATGAGGCAAGTCTACCTCCTCTGATTACGATGTCCAGAGACATGACAGGAATACGTATCCCTTACTCTCTGGTTAATTGCATTCAATGAGATGAGATGATTATTTTGATAGAACAAGCCACGCTGTTTAGATTATGATGATTTTATGCTGTGTAAAATTCATTGATATATCTCCACATAGAGTAGAATATGGGGATTGTGTAACTAATTGCAATTTCTCTACTTCAATGTTATCATCTTTGACATATTGGCATCAATTTGCTCTTACGATAGTTTTTGTTTTCATCTACAATATTTGTCAACTAACTTGTTTGTATCGATTTGCAATATTGATATTTTATTTTCATGTGTAACATTTTCCATAGCGTAAGCCCAAAGGCATCCGTAGTTGGCATATGGCTTGAGGACAATACTTCACAGATATATATTCTGACCACTGACCGTGATGCATTCAATTAATGCCTGTAACTAAATTGGGTCACATCAAATACTAATCTGCGTGGGTGCTCATGTCACTATGCATGTGATAATATAGTTTGTATTGGAGTGAAAGTTGATATTATCATGATAATTGGGTAGAACATATTCATATACGATCCTATTCTATTCAGTTTCTGCCTGTCGAATTTTGGACGAAATATTTAGTGGGTGTGATTGGACAACGATTTGAAATTATGAAATTGGTTTCTGACTCATCCAAAACCGATCAATTGACAACTGTAAAATTATTCGAGCACAAATATGGATCTAGTTTAAGAATAATTGCACAAAATTGCCAAGTTGAAAAAGAAAAACAATTAGAACTGAGAATGAAATTGATTCATCAATATTAGGTTGAGAATAAATATATAAAGAAATTAAGTTAAGCTTAGTTGTACATGCAATAACTATGGATTGTTAAAACTAACTGAAGTTAAGTGTGTTTTATGTTTTGCTAATTTGCACATGCACCACATGTAAGCACTAGAGTTAACTAACTAAGCCAAGTGCACATCGCATGTAAGCACTCGAGTTAACTAGCTAAAAACAAGTGCACATTGCATGCAATCTCTAGAGTTGAACTAAACCTAATGTAGGTGCATGTACACTAACATCCCCCTTAAGCATAACTTAGGTGAGTGTGATGCAAAATGAATGAGTCCCGACAACATGGCCATTTTAGGTACCCATATACAATGCATGAAAAGAGGAAAGAGGGAAAACCCAGTGGGAAGAAAAAACCCCCTTAAAATATAATTGAAAAGTAAAGAAAAAACAACTACTAGGCAGTCATGTCCTTCACCCTGAGACGATCTCGCAAAAATCGAAACATCTGCTCAGTGAAAGTCTTGATGAACTCAGACAGTATTGAAGACCGATGATCCCATCATGGATTTGGAGGAATAAGCTTCATTTTTGGAAGTAGAGGTATCAAATCCCATCTTTGGATCAATGACTGAATTTCCTTATACATGGTTACATGTCAATATGGATTCCCTGCAACTTCGTCATGCATTTGACGATAAAATTCATGTACCCTATATGCATGCATGAGAATGGTTGTCTCTAGGGATGCATGCATGTGCATGTGTGGCCTTAGAGATGTCTTTTTGGATGCATACATGTACATACATGGTGCTATAAATGCCTCCTTAGATGCATGCATGGGCATGCATGGCTCTACGACTGAGAGTGAATGTGGGACATCATTAAATTGAGACCGCGTCAAATCTGCATCAATAGTAGAGGAATGAAAGTCCTCTTCTATGATTTTGAAAGTAGTGTTTTCATCATTAGCAGAGGAATATATTTACTCATGTGCAATGTCTTTGTTATTGGATAAGATAAAATTCTCGTCTACAACAGATCCATTAACAATAGAAGAAGCAAAATCTTCTTGTTCAACACTGTCTTGAGAATATTTCTCCACATTTTTGGAGTCTTCACCACTTTCACGACTGCTATAATAAGTCGATCTCTTTGCCTCCAAATGGTGTTCTTCTAGATCATTTTCATCACCATATAATCCTTTCAATGTAGTCCAGATTTCATGTGGTGATTCAATATTTATGATCTCATACAAAATATCACAAGACACAGATAGACACAATCTTCCATAAGCCATGTCAGATCTGTTAAGCCAATCTGACTTCTCATCCTCTGACATTGGTTCTGTCTCAATTCCCATGACTATTTGGTACAAGCCTTTGTTCCTAAGATGAAGCAAAATCATTGGCTTCCATTCATGATAATTGTATGGAGTCAGAATAGTGGAAGTTGGGAATTCCATTATTTCACTTTCTGCTTGTAGCAACAATTGTGGAAATTCTTCAATATTTTGATTTGCTAATCAAATATTCGACCGATTTCCAATTCTATGTTCCTCAAACCTGCAAAAAGTTATTCATGCAACTTCTCCAAACCCTTGTAGCTCTAATACCATGTAAAATTATTAGAGCACAAATATGGATCTAGTTGAAGAATAATTGCACAAACTTGCCAAGTTGAAAAAGAAAAACAATTAGAATTGAGAATGAAATTTATTCATCAATATTAGGTTGAGAATCAATATATAAAGCAATTAAGTTAAACTTAGTTGTACATGCAATAACTATGGATTGTTAAAACTAGCTGAAGCTAAGTGTGCTTTATGTTCTGCTAATGTGCACATGCACCACATGTAAGCACTAGAGTTAACTAACTAAGCCAAGTGCACATCGCATGTAAGCACTCGAGTTAAATAGCTAAAAACAAGTGCACATTGCATGCAATCTCTAGAGTTTAACTAAAGCTAATCTAGGTGTATGTACACCAACAATGACACAGAAATAGTTTCTATTGGTTTGGTATGCATTAACTACAGTGTCTCAGCTACTTGGTTTTCACATTAAATGTATTTCCATTTTATATTTGAGTTAATTTAGGTATTATCATGATGGAAGTTTGATGCGTTGCAAACTTCAAAAATCCACCAAATTCCTAATCAATCAAAAGTCAAATTTCTTAATAATGATCTAATTCTACCCTATGAAAATAAATTGCCGGGCATTAGTGTTTTTTACTGGATGCAATCGTTTTTTTCTACGTTTATTTTTTTTTTCCTCTATATGCAGTCGATTTTTCATACGTTAGATTTTTTTTTTACTGCAGCCGATTTTTCAGATGTTCGGATTTTTCATCGATTCAGTCGATTTTTCTGACGTTAGGGTTTCTTCTCCTCGACGGGTTCAATTTTACTGACATTAGGGTTTATTCTTTCTCTCTTTTTAGTTTACATTAAATGCATTCAGTTATCAATTTGTTTTTGTACCAATCAAATATGTTTTCGTGAATTGCATTGAGCCATCAATTTTTTTTTGTCCGAGTCAAATTTGTTTTCGTGAATTGCATTCAGACATCAATTTTTTTTTGTCCCAGTCAAATTTGTTTTTCATGAATTGCAGTAGGTAATCTGCGATCTGTGACGGTGTATGGTAATAAATGAATATTTCCATGTCGAATCACTGACTTTACTTATGAAGAAGAATTGCCTCTAATGGCCTCTGTAAACTTTCGTTTTACCACTGACCAGAAAAAGATTAGATTCCTCCTCCCGAGGACGTGAAAAGGGAGTCCAGTTTTCAATCAAAATTAAAATTCACTTTCTTTCTTCCATAATAGGAATGATGAAGAAGTCTCCTCTAACAACTTTTACTTTAAGAAAAGTGAGGTGGGAAATTAATTTCGAAGCAAATCACCATGTCAACTTCCCTCTTCCATAAATTTTCATATAAATTTTCGTAATGGGCCACACTCTTATGAGAGAAAATTGATACTCTTCTCTTTAATTCTTCTATCAATGGGAATTTTACAATTACACGTTGTTGGAAATACTCCCAAACACCAGTGGTAGCAGCCCACATCTTCAATTGAATTTTTGTTCGGAGAAGGACAGGCCCATGCTTTTCAAATCCAAAGGTGTTCACGCAAAAATCTGAAATAGGGTACCCACAGCCATACTCTGTGTTTAATTTCCTTACCATCATTGACTTACCTATTTTCCCAAAAAAATTTTGGCTTACCACTTAACTCCTTCGCCGAAGTTATATTTTCGCCGATGTGATATTAGCAAGACCCACTTTACCTTTGCCACATTGGAAACCACATACAAACCTTCATTATCGTGTTTATTCCTTAATTTTTTCATTTCACACTTACCACCGCTTTACCGCCCATAGCCCGCACTTCGCATCTTTTATCATTTACATTTTCCACCACCCCCAAGTTCGCACTTCGCAATTGTTACGACTTACCTCTTAAGTTGCCCGCAAGTTATTTTATTTGCGATGCGATGTGATAGCAATCGCACGTGTCAAGCGCATAGAAAGAATTCGAAAATATGAATGGATAATGCTTACAAGATAAACCTTCTTATTTTGTGATGTAATATGTGCCACATCACATCACAATCGCAAAGTTTTAAGTTTTCCCGTAATCGCCCAAGTTAAATGTTAAAATCGTTGATGTGCGATTTGCGATGATGTGCTGGATGTGATGTCGTTTTCAAAGATGGAACCTATAATATTTCTAGTCCGTGTTTATGTGTTTTTGTAAGTTGTTTTCGTATAGAAACATAAGAATAGAGTGAAGGGAGATTTGGCTTTTTTATGTCCGTTCAATAATAAATTGCATTTAATTGCAGGCTCCACCAATTTTCTATAAACTAAATGTAATCTCATATGTTTTTTGTGAAGGAATGAATCGAATATAGAGAAGAGTTGAATAAATTTAAAATGTTCCTCTCTTGTGTTTAATCATTGTATTTTTGTGTGTATGATTGTTATTTCTGCATTATATTGCATTCTCTGTGTTGTGGGGGAAAAATCATCCCTTTGTGTGTTTATTTCATAGTTTCCAACATCGTATCGAAATAGGTCTAGGCTCTCAGTTAAAGAAGAAGAAGCTCGCTCTTTACTGAAGAAGCTAAAAGATTGCTTGAGAAGTTGATTCTTCAGTAGTGAGAAGGCTTTGTTTACAAAGTTAATATGGCAACAACAACCACAAGCCTGACTAATCCCCAACTACAATAGTTGAATGGGAAGAATTATGATTATTGGGCTATTACAATGAAGACCCTATTCTCCTCACAAGATATTTGGGAGCTGGTGGAAAATGGTTTCCAAGAACCAACAGATGCAGCAGCATATAATGCTTTGACACAAGCACAAAGATATTTGTAGAGATAAAATAAGAACAAAGACTCCAAATCCCTCTTCTATATTTTCCAATGAATACATGAGATTATTTTCCCAAGGATTGCAGTAGAAACAAAGTCTAAGGAGACATGGGATACCCTCCAGACAGCCTATCAAAGCATGGAAAAGGTGAAGACATCAAAACTTCAAATGATGAGAAGAGATTTTGAAACTCTTTGTAATAAATAGTTTGATAACATAGACTCATTCTTCACACATGTGATTGTGTTGGTTACCCAAATCAGGTCTCATGGAGAGGCACTTGAATAAAGGAGAATAGTGGAGAAAGTCTTAAGAAGTCTACCATCAACGTTTGATGCCATAGTAGTGGCCATAGAAGAGACAAAGGATCTCTCATAGTTTTCAGTGGATGAGCTTCATACATCACTGATGTCTCATGAGCATAGACTGAACAGAGCAAAAAACTCCTCATTGGAGCATGAATTCAAGACAAAAATTTCTTCTTGTCAAGGTATAGGTCGAGGAAGATAAAACTATCGAGGAAGAGGAAGAAGCCCACATAGAGGTGGAAGAAGCAGCCATGAAAATGCAAGTGGAAGGGGCAAAAATCATAATACTAGCCAAGGCTCAATCCAGAATCAAGCATAAGGATAGAGGTATGATAAATCTCATGTCTAATGTAATTATTGCAAAAAGTATGGCCATTACGCAAATGAATGTAAAAAAAAGAAAAATTATATGGGTTGTAAACCTATTATAAATTTTACAAAAGAAAATCAGAACCAAGGAAGTGTGTTTTTAACTTGTAATGTAGCAAAAGAAAAAAAAGAAGATGTATGGTTCTTAGATTCAGGTTGTAGTAACCATATGACTAGAAACATGGCAATGTTTTCCTATCTAGATGAAAGTGTAAAATCTGAATTGACAATGGGGACTGATAGAAAGGTCTCTGCCATGGGGAAATGAAGATTAAACATACTGAGAAATAAGGGACAAAAGAAGTTCATGCCATATGTATATTATTTCCCTAGCCTGAAATGTAACTTTCGAAGCATTGGACAACTCATGAAAAAGGGCTATAATGTGTTTTTTAAAATGATGTGTGCACAATCATTGATATACCTCCAAGTAGATAGCTTATTGAAAAAGTGCATATGACAAGAAATAGGATGTTTCCTCTCAAGATCAGATCAGAATTGAAGGAAGGAGGTGTTGTAGCAGCTGTCACACAAGAAATATTTCAAGAAGAAGTGAAAGATGAGAATTGGTTATGGCATTTGAGATTTGGACATCTCAATTTCGGAGGTTTGGACTTGTTTCATATAAAAGGAAAGGTGAAGGGTTTACCACTCATAGAGAAACCAAACAGCCTATGTGAAGGCTTCATCTTAGGAAAACAACATAGAGAATCATTTCAAGCAAGAAAGATTATAAGGGAAAAGGCACCTTTGGAGATTGTCCAGTCATATTTATGTGGACCAATGCAGACACCATCATTAGCTGGCAGTCATGATATGTTGACATTTATAGATGACTACACAAGAAATACATGGGTCTATTTTCTAGAACAGAAAAGTGAAGTGTTTGAACAATTCTACCACTTCAAAGCTCTTGTTGAGAAGAAAAGTGGACACTACATAAAAGTGTTGAGAAATGAAAAAGGTGGACAATATATTTCCAAATACTTCCTATGTTTCTACATGGTGCATGTAATACACAAGAAGTTTACCACAAGGTATGCACCTCAGCAAAATGGTGTCGCAGAAAGAAATAATAGGACCATCATGGACATGGTAAGAAGTATGCTGAAGGAAAAGCATTTTCCAAATGATTTTTGGGTAGAAGATGTCAATTGTGCAGCATATATATTAAATAGATGTCCAAAAAAAAGTGTTAAGAAAAGAGTTCCAAAAGAATAATGGAGTGGAACAAAGCAATTTTTCACTCACATGAGAGTGTTTGGATGTGTGGCATCTGCACATGTCTCGGATCAATTAAGGAAGAAGTTGGACAGAAAGGGGTAGAAATTTATATTTGTTGGATGTAGTAATGAATCGAAGGCATACAAGCTCTACAATCCATCAACCAAGAAAGTAATAATCAAAAAAATATGTTTAGTTCATAGAAGAGGAGGCATTGGATGGAAGTTTAGAGAAGACAGTCAATGTGAAGAATTGTATTTCGCATGAAGACAAAGAGGAATTGATTGCAGAAAGTAATTCCACAACAGTGGCTCCTCCTCCACGTACACAAGCTCAACAGAGCACACTTCAAGAAAGCAATAGAACAACATTGAGAAATCAAGAAAGTGCTTCTCCAATCACACCACAGATATCAACAACTCCCTCGAGTTCAAGTGTAACTCCAAGCACATCTTCAGCAAATATAAGAAGACCAAGATTTAGAAATTTAAGTGACATTTATGAGCAAAAAGAAGTTGATAATAATGTTGGTCTGAATTCTTTATTTGCATTATTTTTTCATGTTTATGACCCAATCCATTTTGAAGATGCAGTAAAAGAAGAGAAGTGGATTGAAGCAATGAATGAAGATATAGGAGCAATAGAAAAGAATGATACATGGGAGTTAGTGGACCTCCCAGAAGGAAAATAAGTTATCGGAGTGAAATGGGTTTATAAGACCAAAAGAAAAATTTAAGGCAAGATAGAAAGGCACAAAACAAGGCTAGCTATGAAAGGCTACAAGAAACAGTAAGGAAGATACTATGAAGAAACATTGCACCAGTTGCAAGGATGGAGACAGTACAGACAGTGTTGTATATAGCAACACAACAAAAGTGAAAACTTTATCAAATGGATGTGAAGTCTACATTCTTGAATGGAGTGATGAAAGATGAGGTATATGTTGAAAAACCTCCTAACTACGAAATAGAAGGCCAAGAACACAAAGTGTGTAAGTTGAAGAAAGCTCTTTATGGGCTGAAGCAAGCACCACTAGCATGGTGCATTACGATTGATGCTTACCTGGTGGAAAATGGGTTTGACAAGTGTGATGGTGAACCCACACTCTAGATCAAAGAAAATGATGGCAAAATCCTTATTGCTATTTTGTATGTAGATAATTTTGTTTTTACAGGAAATGATGTTTATCTCATTCCTGATTTCAAAGCAGTCATGAAGAGTGAGTTTGAAATGACCGATTTGGGTTTGTTGAGATATTTTTTGGACATAGAAGTAAAGCAAATAGAAAAGATGATTCTTATCTCCCAAGAAAATTATGTTGAAGAAGTTCTAAAAAGGTTCAATATACAGAACAACAAGCCGTCATCAAATCCAACTGTCATGGGGTTGAAGTTGGGCAAGAACATTGTAGTAAGAATGTTAATCCTACATTATACAAAAGCATATTTGGCAGTCTAATGTATTTGACTGCAACTAGGCCTGATATAATGTATGCAATAAGCTTGATATCTAGATTCATGGAGACATCCAAGGAGACAAATTGGCAAGAAACTAAAATATTTTTGAGATATGTGAATGGAACAAAGGAGTATGGTGTTCTATACTCCAAAAATGGTAATTTTAAGTTGATTGGTTACACTAACAGTGATTGGGCTGGAAGTGTTGATGACAAAAAAGCACATCAGGGTATTTTTTTCATTTAGGATCGGAAGCCAGTTCATGGCCTTCCAAGAAGCGGCCAATAGTTTCATTATCAATAGCAGAAGATGAATATGTAGCAGTAACAACATCAACATGTCAAGCAGTTTGGATGAGAAGGATGCTGAGAGATTTATGTCATGAACAAGACAAATGAACCACAATTTTCTGTGATAACAACTCATAAATTGCCTTGGCAAATAATTTTGTCTTCCACAAGAGAACAAATCATATTGATGCTAAATACCATTTCATAAGGGAATTAGTTAATAATGGTTAAATTGTTTTGCAGCATTGCAGGTCAGAGGAACAATTTTCTTATATCCTCACAAAGCCATTGGGACAAAAAAGTTTTGTTTATCTCAGAAAGTGTCTGGGAATGATTGATGGTAGAAATTGTGTTTAAGGGGGAGTGTTGGAAACCACTATTAAAAATTGATGAAATTAATGACTAGGTGACTAACATTTTTAGTCACCACAATTACTTCAAGTGAATTACTACAAAATTTGAGCAATTTTATGTGATCGAACTAAATATGACTAAATTAAATGACTAATTTAGTCTCGGAATAAAATATACGACTAGACAATAAGTGACTAAACTAAAAGTGATTAACTTAAATGACTAATTTAGTCTAGGGATAAAATACATGACTGGATAATAAGTGACTATAGTAAAAGTGACTAACTTAAATACTATTTAGTCTAGGATTAAAATATATGACTAAATAATAAGTGACAAAATTAATAATGATTAATGTAAATGACTATTATAGTCCAGGAAGAAAAATATGGCCAAATGACAACTACAACAAGTATATTATTTAGTCATTTATGTCATTAATATTTAATTGTGTCACTCTATATAAGGAGAATTGCAATTTTTGTACCGAAGTGTTACATTTCACTATAGGTGTCTTTGAATCCATTTGCAATGTTAAAATTTAGAGACAAATGGGTCTCTGAATTTACAGTGTTAAAATTTTGAATACCCTTTTATCTCTAAAGTTTAATAGTGTAGATGGATTCATCTACAATTAACATAATTGCATGTATCATCTATCAAATTTACACTAATGCCTTCATTATAATTTTAGTAAAGGTTGTAATATTAATTATATAGCTAGCTTAATATTTATATTTATATTTAATATAATTTGGCCATAAAGTTTTATTTTTAAAATTCATTGATTTATGTTAAAACTGTGAGTTTTTTTTTTTAATCCAAGGTTAAATCTTCATATTTACATTTAATAAATAGATAAATATAAGATTTCTTATGTTAAACATGTGATTTCATTCTAATATATTATTAAATAATCATATTTACATTTGATAAATACTAAATAGATAAACCTAAAATATATATTTATAGACCTATTTAGTAAATAGGTATGAAAATTTATTAATTTAAGTAAGAATTTAATTAATTTTTTAATGATGTATGAACCCTTATATTTTTGTAAATCAATGTTATATTCATGTAGGAAAAAAAGAGTACATATAGACAGTTACAAAACATGTGGTCTCGCCTCGATTGGGTTTGTTGACAAAAATTTGCACCAGATGCAAAAAAATACAAAAGAGGGAGTAGGGACATTGTCCATAAACAGTTGGGCGAGAGGCACCCAAACACATATAAAACATAAAGAACACCAAATATCATACTAGTCGTCCAACGTGATGGATGAAAGGTTTTTTGAGGTTGTTCCTAGATGCGGTGGAGGACAGAAGTCACACTGACCTTGCCCTTCAAAGTGTGATAACCAAGTCTCCAACTTTTCTACTTTCTCAGTGAGTTGATTTTGGCCTCAACAAATCACTATCGGTCACTCCCAGACATGGCATTGTAAATAGTGCATTCAGTCCAATGTTTCCCTTTGCTTTGCATGCTCCTCACTACATAATCTCTCATTTGTGTCCACTCTTTCAATCAGGTTGTTGCTAAGTGCACGACAGTTCTCTAGGCAACAATGTTGTATAACCTGCCCCTCATTTACGTCAAATCAATAAAACCCATGATTCCCCTTGCCACGATGACCTCCCCTGCCTCGATGACTCTGTCTTTGAACCCTCAAATCCCCACCTATGTTATCCCCATGCTTACTTTGATTATATTTTATTAGTAATCAAAGTAGTAAATCTATTTTTGCAAAAGAGCTCCCATCAAGTCATGCATAATAGGGACTTTGAAGGGCTTTCATGTAGCTATAATAGAGTCCCGCATAGCTTTGTAATAAGGTGAGTGAGAAACAATATTAAATGGGATATATACATCATACAACCATCTAGAAATATATTGAAAAGAAGATTCTTTTCACAGTTACAATAAATTCCATATAACCCTCGATGATGGAGATCTTGACCTTCACATTTTTTTTTGATAGCTTAGTTTTCCTGATGGGGGAGATGGTGAAGGAGGTTTATTAGCATATATGGCGGCACTAATGAACCCTTGTTTTGGGGGAAATAATGGGAAGAATACTCCTTTTGGAGGACTGATGACTTTGGTACATTGACAGAGGAAACCAAACATGTAATATGATAGCCAATGTATCCATAATTCCATTTCTCTATCGATATTTATTCATCAAATACTCATAATGTCCCTTAACGTGACATGGTGCTAGGTTTATGTACACAAGCTCACGCAGTGGACCAGAGACAAGATAAAAACCCTACAATGTCACCATCTTAGAGCTTAAAGGTGTGACCGTGGATTAGATACAAGATCAAAAATCCTACAACATTGCCATCTCGGAGCTCGAAGGTGTGACTTGAGATAATGAGAGGGTTTTCAAGCTTAGCGTCATGGGATTTGTCCTTGAAATAACAATCTTGCCTTTCATTTTCAACTACACCAATTTATACTCCCTCGAATTGTTGGAAAACTGTTTGAATAGCGAGATACCAATGAAGCTCCAATATATGGTCAATGCAATCTAATTCCATTGTCATGAATCCTCTGCGCTTATCTAAATTTCAAATATCTCCATGATAATAGGATCACGGGAAAAGGTGGCAGACTTTGGACATTCAAATATTAGATCCAAAGGTAGTTTGGCCCTTGGGGACCTTGATCTTGAATACTTAAGAAGGCAGCAACTGATAGAGAAATCTGATGTGTATTCTTTTGGAGTAGTGTTAATGGAGTTCTTGTAACTTTTACTCTTGTTTTTCCCAGAGAACAATTCAATATAGAAGAGTGGGAAATGCACTAGCAGAAAAAGGGCAAGCTTGAAAAAATCATTGACCCTCACCTTGTTGGGACCATCAACTCTGGTTCTCTGAAATTTTTTAGGGAGACTACCAAAAATTTCTTGGAAGAGATGGGCTACGACAGGCCTTCCATGGGAGATGTTCTATTGAACCTGGAATATGCATTTCAACTCCAGCAGATATCCATTCAAAATTATCTAGATGAGAATAGTAAAAATAATATTGTAGATGTTCCTTTGCGCTACCCAGATCCTAAGCCTTTTGGTACAAGTTCAATATGACATAAAGTCTTGTACGAAAGTTCCCAATTTATAGATTCCGTTAATGAGCATGTGGAATTTTGGATTTCTCAACATCCCACAGAGGGATAGTTGTGAGAATTTACCTATTGTTTGGAACGTGTTCTCCTTCAGTGGATATGACACATAGTGGATCCATAGCTTGGTGCAACATTTCCTTACCTTGGGATGTTTGTACAAGATTTAGGGCAAATTGAACACAAAACACTAGTGGATTTAGTTTGGGAGGAGAGACACATGTATGTAGAAGAGATTAAGGGCACATGCATTATGTTCCTTTTGTCTATCGAGAGGTTGAGACTTTTTATACTAGCATTATTGGATGAGATGTTGGTGGAAGTGATGATCATTTAGAAGATGCAACCACAAAAGTTGTGTTCTCACAATTGGTGAATCCTTGTGGGAGGTGATCACAAAACAATACTCCTTTGCCACGTTCCAAATTTACCAAATTACCACATGCAAATGGAACATTGGTGAATGTGAAATGGTTAGGTTCGGCACTTGTTTTTTTCATATCACATTAAAAATCCAGTGCCTCCTTGTAAGATCCTCTCCTCCTATAATCGCCCACCATTATAGATGATTACACCACATGTGGTTTAGACATTTAGTTAGGTAGGTAGGGTGCCCCTATCTCTCATCTCCCTATAGATTCATTTGGTCACATATTCTTTCTTCTAAGATACTGGTTCCTCTCTCTTAAGTCTTATCTCTTGTACTTCTTCTCCCTCCCTTTCTCTCCTACCTCCCTCTCTCTTCCCCAATCTCTCTCTCTCTCTCTCTACCCTCCAATCTTCTCACTATATCCCTCCCTCTCTCCTTCTTTCTATGCCCCTTCCATATTTGTGTCATTGCCTCCCTCTTACCCTTATCTACCTCTATCGATCCTCTCCCTCTCTCTCTCCCCCCCCAACCCCTTAACCACTAACTCATTATTCCCCTAACCCCTAAATTCACCTAAATACCATAACCCCTAAGCCCCCAATCCCTAAACCCTTAACCACTTTCTCATTATTCCCTAACTCGTAACGTCTAAGCCCCTATTCCCCTAAGCCCTAAGCCCGTAATCCCTAATCCATTAACCACTAACTCATTATTCCCCTAGCCTTTATAAAATTCCTTAACCACTAACTCATTATTCCCATAACCCCTAAATTCACCTAAATACCATAACCCCTAAGCCCCCAATCCCTAAACCCTTAACCACTTTCTCATTATTCCTTAACTCGTAACATCTAAGCCCCTATTCCCCTAAGCCCTAAGCCCGTAATCCCTAATCCCTTAACCACTAACTCATTATTCCCCTAGCCTTTATAAAATTCCTTAACCACTAACTCATTATTCCCCTAACCCTTATAAAAATACTTAAAACCCATTGCGATTAGCCATTTCTAACGAGAGTAGGTCTAGTTGGGACCTATGATCGAGTTAATTCCCCCTTGTTGGAAAGGTTAAAATGGTTAATCTTCGATAGAAAAAATGTAGGTCAAATGTTTCATTAAAAAGAGGGAACCATACCCTCTCTTCCAAGCTATGCCTATCAGTCACTTGGCCTCTTCATGCTCCCACATGAATGTATTCTTGCTTGACTCGTACAGAAGAAGTTTTCACATTATCAACTGTTCTTTTGAGAAAACTTTATGTTGTTTCAACACGGTTACATTCATCAAGCTTATCCTTTAAATCATCCTACTCTTTGGTACTCTCTCCAAATTTGTAGTGTTTTCCATTCCTCTCAGTTGCATCTATTTCCTTGGTTTGTTAAGGGACAAGGTCGACAACATTAGGATGTTTTTGCAATAACTAAGGGTATTCCCAAGACACAGTTAGGCAACGCAATAAAAGCCAAATTTCTCATGAATATGTGACACTAGAACTTAAGCTTTTCAGTAGCAGTCATGAGGTGAAGTGTGGTTATTGAGACTTCATCAGATGGCCATTCTCCGGACTTAAATTGTGTGGCAAAACTATGGCTGAGTTTGAAATTGGAGATTGAACATAAATCTAGTTTAATTGCAATAGACATTTTCATCTATAAATGTAAATCAATGGCTAACAAATATTATAAATTAATAAATAGAGAAGACATGGCAACAAGAAATAGTAACTACAAAATTGTTACATTGAGACACAAATAATAAGCAATTATTGTGCACAAAAAATACCAACGAAACTATCATCTTGACCCCTAACCCCTTAAACACTAATTCCCAACCCCTAACCCATTTAACCCCCCTAAACCTCTAAACCCCTAAACCATTTAACCCCTAAACCCTAAACCTCTAAACCCTTAACCCCTAACCTTTAAAACCTTAACCCCTAACCCATTTAACCCCCTAAACCCCTAAACCCCTAACACATTTAACCCCCTAAACCCTAAACCTATAAACCCTTAACCCCTAACCCATTTAACCCCCTAAACCTTAAAAACCTAACCCATTTGACCACCTAAACCCTTAAAACCCTAACCCACTTAACCCACTAAACCCTAACCCAATAAACCCCTAACCCCTAACCCCTAAAATCATTAACTCCTAAGTCCCTTAACCCCCTAAACCTCTAAATCCCTAACCTATTCAAACCCCTAAATCCTAAACCTCTAACCCATTAACCCCTAACCCCTTAAAACCTAATTTTGACCCCCTAACCCATTTAACCCCGTATACCCATAAACCCCTAACTCATCTAACCCCCTAACCCATTTAACCCTGTATACCCCTAAAATGCCTAACTCATTATTCCCCTAACCCCAATCCCTAATCCCTTAAACACTAACTCATTATTTCCCTAACCCCTAAATGAGCCTAAATCCCCTAACCCCAAAGCCCCCAATCCCTAACCCTTTAACCACTAACTCATTATTCCCCTAACCCATAAACCTTAACCCTTTAACCCCTAAGCCACTATTCCTCTAACCGCTAAGCCCCTAATCCTTAATCCCTTAAACACTAACTCATTATTCCCCTAACCCTTATAAAAATCCTTAAAACCTATTGGGATTAGCCATTCCAAATGAGACCAGGTCTAGTTGGGACCTACGATTGGGTTAATTCCCCCTTTTTGGAAAGGTGGAATACCATGAGCAAAACCATGGGTTGAAAAAACCTCTCCTAAATTTAATATTTTATCTCAATTTTATTCTAATAATTAATTAACTAATTTCTTTAAAAACCCTTCTAGATAAATCACATAAAATTTTTAAGGTCGATCCCTTTCAACCCACTAATTGTGTGGTTCATCACCAATGTTTTTAAAATAAATTTATTAGAATGAAATTGAATTGATTTTTGAAGCTTCCTTTTAAAAAATTGTTGACATTACAAGGTATCACAAAGTGTGCTCAACATCCATCAAAACAACAATGGGTATGATATTAAAAATGATATTTGGAGGGCATAATATTAAAAATGTTGTTTGGAAAAACGGAGGGAGGGATTATTCATTTTTCATTTAAATTTCAGACCTCTAGTTAAAATAACATTTCTACCACCCAGCATAGAGCGGGGGCATGGAAGAAGTTGTGGGCAAGGAGTTTTGAGGGTTTTAGGTGTGGGAAACATAGAGATATGGAAAAAAATCATAGAGGAGGATGGGGATGCTACCAGCCGAGAGGAAGGTGAATGGTGTTATCACCTGATCTGGACCTCAGGCTGAAAAAGGGAAATCAGGGTAACATCTAAACCACGCTCAACCTTGTAGCTAGCCCTACAAGGTCAGGAGAGGGCTCTCTCCATGAAAAGGATATTCAACAAAGTATAATTAAAAAACTGATTTTAGGCTAGGTATAACAATGGGAAAAGGTTTTCATGAAATGAATGAATTTCTCAGGGTAGTATGGAACAAATGAGACAGTTTGAAACTGGGGAATTAAATCATGATACAGGTTATCTCATGGGGCAAGGTAGGCAGGAAATTTTAGCAATTACGTTTAAATAGGGATGGAATGGAAAGACTAATGAGGGGATGAAAAGGGCATAGAAGATGGATCCTTTTCAAACAGAAGAAAAACACAAAGTACGAATGATTTCCCAAGGCAGAGCATAAAAAATGGATTTTACCTTTCTATTTTGAAAGCATTCAAACAGAGATGTTTAAGAATTAATGACGAACATAAAATTTACATATGAACACAAAGGAGAGAACAAATGCTAAATTTCATACCACATTGATCCCACAAATCAGAGCTGCATCTCTTATTAATTCCTTGTCCAAAACTGTTACAATGGAGCGTAGAGAATTCTCCTTGATTTCCACACTATTCCCTTACTTACTTATTTTTAGAATGCTTTACAAATTATTTACAATTACATTAAATAGGGTGAAATGTGGGAACATAGATCCAGAGAAAAAGGGAGTTGTTTTAACAGCTCAAGAACTGAAATCTGAAGATAGAAAAGAGAACCAACAATCTTCCTAAAAGAAGGAGCCGCATTACATTTGACCATTTTGGCAGATTCACTATTACGCTGTTGAATAAAAAATAGGCATTTTGAAGAGCAGATCCTATTTTCCTACTATTGTAAAATTCTCGGTCTCATTGTAGCTCTCGGCTCTTTGAATGTTTCTTTCCATTTTATTTGAAGAAAGCTGACCTTTAATGAAATGATTTTGAAATGAAATAAAATGAAATTATGCCTTTAGTGAGGGGAAAAACCGATTTTGGATGGAGAGAGCGAAGGGAAGTGGGGTCCATATTGTAATCGCAATCGGGATCGGAGGGGATGCAATATATAATGGAGTGTTAAAATCGTAATCGGGATTGGAGGAAAGGGGAGTTATTAAAATATATGATGTAATCACAATCGGGATCGAAGGAATGGGAATAGGGCATATATAAAAACTCCAATGCGATTGGGAAAAAGTTCGATGGGATTAAAAGCTAGGCCAAGGGATATTTCCTTTCAAAAAATATTAAAAACAGCTGGGTGCTTTTACAAAGGGGAAAACATTTTTTTATGTTGAAAGGCCTTTAAGGTGGGACTCGGGAGTTACACATCGCAATCAGGATTGGGGATTTGGGGCGGATGTATCATATAATAGAATTCCTCTGATGCAATGGGGATAAGCTATGAAGGGGAAATCCTTTTGTAAATCGAAATAAAGTAAAATTTAATATTTACAAATGGAAGGGCCATTGTATTATGAATGGGCAGAGAATATTAAATGGTGGGACCCGAAGGTCTATCAGCATCGAGATATCGGAGGAGAGTGGGCTAGAGTATAATATGAAAATGCCGATGCCAATGAGCACGATGGCTTGTAGGCCATTCGATTAGATGGGACGATCGACAGCTGAGGAATAATCAAAGGGTGTCAATCGGGAGGAGGCATTTGAAAGCACCGATCAAGTATGGGCCATCCGATCAGATGGGCAGATTGACGGCCAGGATAACATCGGGCGGGGTCAATCGGCATTTTACCATCGGAGATATACAATCGATGGAACTTAGTGCAATCGCATCGGAGTTTTAACAAAGGGCCAATCGGGGCGCATATATTAATTGTTGCGATTGTGATGGAAAGGGAAAGGGATTCAAGTCAGCGATTATAATAAAACTTTAAATTTTATTATAAAGTTTCAAAGTATGGAGGGGAAGTGGTTTATGTATTGTGATTGCGATGGGAGGGGATTTATTATATGAAACTTTAACTTTATAATAAAGTTTCAAGGGCATGAGGGGAAGTGGTTATGTTTAAATCGCATCGGATTTATATAAGACTTTTTGCAATGCGATTATGTAATCAGAAGGTGAAAAAGGGATTTATAAAAGAAAATATTAAACTTTAATAACATAAATTTTAAGGGAAAGGAGGGAAAAAGGGGAAGGGTTAGGTTATAGAGGACTTTATCCACTTAGGCATAAATTTCAATCCAGAAGTCAGTTTTGAGAGTGTAATATACCGCTGGAAAGCTCTTTCTGGGCTCTTTCTTCTGAATCTACTTAGAACGTGATTTGACACTGAAAATGCTACAGAAAATTCTCTGAAGGGTGGGGTGATGACTTTGTGAAGATAGTAGCTTCTGAAATGTGACCTATTACATATGATGACATAAAATTACAAAAACGATAATAGAGGTAAAGTATCATGTTTTCACCTCAAAACATGGTTTTGAGGTGAAAATTACACCAAACTGAATAAAACATTTCTTTGATCTTCCGGGTGCTGTGACTTTGAGTTTATTGACTTCCTCATGACCTTGCTGATATTTATTGACACTTGACTCATTAATTTTACCATGGTGAGATCCTAGAACCTAATGAGACTCATCCTATGAACTACTAATATGATTTTGAGAGTGAAAGTGACTCATGAGTAAAGACCATAGAGAGGAGAATCAACAAGTTTCACATGAGGGAAAACAGATGAGAAATCACTACCATCAATGGATCCATGACCTAGCAGAATGGTGAAATTTATTTGTATGGGACTCCTAATATGCAAATGCAAAAGAGAAATTTTGATCACTGATGGCAGTATGACTATACTGACACTAAAATTGGCTCCAACGGGGATGGTAGCTCCTTGGAGGTGCCAAGGACACCGTAGACCAAGTAGCCTTATCCATTGGGCATGGAGTCAAAAACACTAAAAACTGACACAATGCAGACTAACTCTAACTCAAGACTAAGAATAAAAAATTGAAATAAAACTAAACCATACACATATCATTTAAGTTTTATAGCCTTCACCTCGGGCCCCAAACTTCAATGACTGTGTATTTGAATTGTGACAAAAAATAACATGGTATATACAATGATTATGACATAGTTTTTGATCCATTATCTTCAACAATGGTAGTGCTTCAAAAGCCTACCTTTTACTGCTCCTTTAGGGAAATATTGGCCATCCATTTCTGAAAGCAAGAAGGCATTCTGTCCCCTGTATGCTAAAATCCTGTATGGTCCTTTCCACGGGTTTTCAAACTTACCATGCTTCCCTTTGTCCTCATTCCTTGCATCCCATCTCAATACCACATCATCCAGCTGAAACTTTTCTTCTTTGGTCTTTCGGTCATAGATCTTCTTGATCTTCTCTTGCAACTGAATAGCATTCTATTACACTTCCTCTCTTGTTTGCTGAAGGTGGATCATCTGATTTATCCTTCGTTGAATGTCATCGTATTCATTGCCAAATTCTTGTAACAATCTCATGACTGGAACTGTAAGTGATGTAGGAAAGACAACATCAGTACCATAAACCAATTAAAAAGGTGACATACCTATGGATTTCTTGCTGCTAACTCTATCTGCCCACAATGTGTTGATGAGCTTTCGATGCTAGTTTCTTTTGTTTGCCTCCAACATTTTGTTGATTATATTTATGAACGATTTGTTCGATGATTTTTCCAGGTCATTTCCTTGTGGGTAATACATTGTTGAATGACCCAGGACAATGTTGTATTTGTCGCAGAAATCAACCATATTTTTAGACTTGAATGCTGCTGCGTTGTCTGTTATAATTTTTTAAGGGCAGCCAAAGCGAGATAAGATATTCGGTTCTAGGAATTGAATAATTACCGTATCTATAGCTTTCCTTGATGGGATGGCTTCGATCCATTTAGTAAAGTAATCTGTACCTATCAGGATCCATCGATGTTGTGCTGATGATGTGGGATGGATTTCTCCTACGAAATCGAGTCCCCACTACTGAAAGGGAGCGTTTACTGAAACTGGTTTCAAAGGAAGAGGAAGCAATTTATTCTTCCCTTGGAAAATTTGACATTCATGACAACTCATCACTATTTTACATAAATCTAAAAATAACATGGGCCAATAATATCCTGCTCTCAACACTTTGTTAGTTGTAGTCTTCCAAAACAAATGACCACCATAATCACCTTTGTGAAAGTCATGCATTACCTTCTGAGCCTCTTCTTCAACCAAACAATTGAGCATAACATCTCTAGGATATTTCCAATAAATATCACTATTTAAAATAAAATATTTAGCAGATTTAAGTTTCAGTGATCTACCTTTACTTTTAGATATGCCTGGAGGTGGTGACAGATGCTGAAGAACATAAACAATATCCGAATACCATGGGGATTGTATAAAAATATATGAAATTGGAACAAGCAAACATTCTTCTTCATCCTCTGACATTTCTATTATGAGGTTTATATCCAGGGCACGCAGATTTGATTGGGCCATTAATTTTTCCAAGTCTTGGCCTTTGATCAACTTCGTGGGCTTCATCTCCAAATAATACTCCAACATAGATGCTATCCATTTACCTCTTCGACCTTCTGGATTGGTTTGCATCAACAAATCCTTCACTGCTGCATTAGGGACATATGCTATAGTATGTGAATGCAGAATATAGACCCTAAAATCCTTCAATGCCTTTATAAGAGCCAATGCTTACTTCTCAATAATATTATACCTTAAGGCAGCATCTCTAATATTCCTACTAAAAAAGGCAATTGTCTTTTCAATATAATCTCTTTTTTGCATCAAAAAAACAACCATAGTATGCTCCGATGCAAATGATAAAATAATAAAATCTTAAGTATAGTTGGGACTAATCAAAACTGGGGCATTGGACAAACCAAACTTTACCAGATTAAATGACTTGATAGCTTCTTCACTCCATTTAACAGTGCTATCCTTCTTCAACATGTTAGTCATTTCCCGTAGATGTTTAGCCAAATTGGATATAAATCTGCACAAGAAGTTCATCTTTCCATTAAATGCCTGAATCTCCTTTTTGTTTCGTGGAAGGTCTATGTGTTGAATTTCATTCACTCTAGATGGATCAATGCAGATACCATCTTTAGAGATGATATGCCCCAACAACTTGCCTTCATCCATGGCAAAGAGACTCTTCTTTGGATTTAGAGAAATCCTAAACTTTCTACATCACTGAAAGACAACTCTCAAATGGTGAAAATGCTCATCATCAGAACCAGAAAAAATTGTCAGATCATCCAAATAAACAACAAGAAAAACATCTTTTTCATTGGCAAAAGAAATGTCCATTTCTCACTGGAAAGTAGCTCCAGCATTCTTCAGTCCGAATGGAATTTTAGCATACTGGAAGGTTCAGGAGGGTGTTGTGAACGCAGTTTTGTCTTGGTCTTTCTCATCCACCAAGATCTAGTTGTAGCCTGAGTAGACATCAAGTAGTGACATCCTAGATGCTCCAACTACTCTCTGTATAATATGGTCCATCTTCGGAAGTGGATAATTATCCTTTAAGGATGACCTATTCAAATTCTGAAAATTTATGCACAATATTATCTCTTCTGTCTTCTTACGTACCGGGACCAAATTTGAAATCCAATCAGAAAATCTGATAGGAACAATGATACTAGCTTTATACAATCTATTTACCTCTTTTTCAATGGATGGCAACAACTTCGGATTGATTCTTATCAGCATCTTTCTAAATGGCTTCTGATCCTGCTTGATGGGAATAGTATGCTAGATTATGTTCTTATCATACACTTTCAAATCTGAATAATCCCATGCAAACACATCAGAAAATTCAGAAAGCAATTTAACATACTTTTCCTTTACCTCAAGGGACAATGCCTTTGATAACTTCACAAACTTGGGCTTGTCAGCTGTTGCAAGATTCACATCTTCAACTCCTTTCTCAGTAGGCACCAAACTTGGTTTCTTTGCAACATAATCCTGATCAAAAAGCTCCTCTAAAGGTATGAGACCTCTATGAATTACATTATCTTTCAGCTGCAATATGTCCATCTAATTGGTTTCGATTTCTTGATCATCAACCTCATAATCGCCTTCTATTGGAGTATCTTTGAATTTTCCATCACTCTGCAAAAAATCATTGATCTCATTGTCATCCCAAAACACTTGCCAATACCTCAAATTGTTAGGAACAACAGGCCTATGTTTGACATAGATCTTAAACTTGTTGTTGTAGTTCATGGGAATCTTCAAGTTTCTTGCAGTAGTGGCAGGAGAATCAGCAATAATGTTTTGCATTCTGGGTACTACTATCAAAGTGTACTCAGGGAATGTCTTCAAGATGTCCAGTACTGCATTTCGATAGGCCCTCAATCTCAGATGTTTATGTTGGTACTCTCCTTTAACCTGTTTTATTATCAGCTCTGAATCTCCGTACACAAAAATCCTTTTTTCATTCAGCTTCTTCAAAATTTTCAGACCTGCAATCAAAGCTTCATACTATGCTTCATTGTTAGAGAAGTAAAAATCCAACTTATAAGCACATACTCTAACATTAATAGGAACCTTTTCAGGCTGGAAAATAGGACTCTGAATCCATATTCCAATACCAGCTCCATCCTTACCAACAACTCCATCAAAATCCGTGATCCATAGGCCTTCTTCTTCTTCTTGTAGATGTTGAAATTTTTCTTCTTTCTCTTCTTTACCTTGATTGATTTATGCATCTTTCTGTTGTTTACTATCTTTTTTCTGCAGGTAGGCAGGAGGCTCAGAAGCGCTTGCCACTTTATCTTTTTCCTGTTTGAGGACTTCCCTCAAATTATTTGAAATTTCTGGCATGTCATCTGCTTGTACCAACTGAACATTCACATCATTCAAAACACCATTTGAATATAAGACAAAGGACTCTAAATCTATGTGGACTGCATTAATGGGGTGATTTACTGGCTTCTCTTTGCATGTAATCATATATTTCATTTTCTTCTCTCTATATAGTTTTCTCAACTGGCCAAACATAGGAATGGTGGCATAAGAGAAGTCAAGCTGCATGGTTCCTTTAATTTTTTCACCCCAAGACCTAGATAGAATCATTCCAAACCGTGGCGGGACATTGGCAAGAACTACATCCATAAAGACATTCTTGGTTGTGATTTGATCTAAGGACACTACCAAGTCTTTGATAAGACCAATACAATGGACCCTACCTAAGTCAAAAGAATACAAATCATGGTATTTATGGGTAGTATCAAGTCCTAACTTCTCCGTGATGGCTTTGGGCATCAAATTATGTGAGGTTTCGGAGTCCGACATGGCATTATGCAAGATGAACTCATGTAATATAAGACTCAGGTAAAAGGGAGAGACTTCACTTTCTTTAGACTGATCTTCTGTGGCTGGACCAAAGATGAGTTCAGGGTAATCATCTTCAACATTTATAATATCAGAAACAAAGTCTATTTGCAAAATTCTAGACACCTGGTGTTTTATAAGTGCTATTTTTCACCAACTCAGTCAGGGGCATGGATACTTTCAGCTTAGAGATTTCATTTTCTAAATTAAAAGAAGGATATTTTTCTACCTCTTTAATGGGAGGATATTTCTTCTCTATTCGCTCCTTTGCTATGCTATGCTGGTTCTTTTCAATTGCAGTGTTGATCATTGAAGATGTTTTTTTGGAGGAAGGGTCGGCCGACTCTTTTCCTTTCTTCTAAGAACCGTTCTTCATTTGGAGCTCTTTTCTCTTCTGAATGGGACTGACCGGAACATATCTGTTCCTCAAATAATACTGCTTTTATTGGGCTGATAAAGGGTTCATTTACACTCTCTGGTAATCATCAGATTCTTCTTCTAACACTGCATCATTAGCCAAAATGAAGTTTTCTTCCTTTTCAATGTCTGCAGTCGTTGTATATTCCTCTTCTTCTGTGAGAAATATAGGGGCACCATCAGCTGTAAAAAAGTTATTGGCTTCAATCAGAGGATCATCATCATCTGTCTCTGTTCCTTGAATGTAATTCTGTTGTAATGGAGTTCTGATTTGCTGCTGTGGTGGCACTACTTGGTCATGTGCTCTCTGTTCTCTTTGTTTAATTCTAAATTGTGGCTACTTTCCTCTGAAATTCAGATTCCTTATTTGAGGTTCAGGTCTATCTGAAATGGTTAATCGATCAACCATATTTTCGACTGTCCGAATCAAAGTGTCCATCTTACTATCTGAAGCGGACGCTTCTTCTTTCACCGTGACTCTCTTTTCAGCTCTGGTTTGTGCTCTTTTAGCTAACAAATTTTCTTCTACACTTACAGCTATCTTCTTCATGTCTTCAAGAGTGGTGGGATCTCTTTCTCGCAGCTAGTATGCCATATCAGCATCGAAACTATCTGGAAATTTGAGCAAGGCTAATCCCACAGGACGTTTCAGGTTAGCCAGAATAGCATTGTATACAACATTGAATCTTAGACAATAATCCTGTACAGCTTCACCCACATTTCTTTTAATATTATCATACTCAAAAATTTTGGAGTGGGTTTTTCTTTACCTCCCACCAGTCTAAGAACTGTGTGTGCAACTCTTGCAAAGTGCAAATTGAGCCTGCTGGTAAGGCTTTGAACCACTTTCTAACTTCACCTCCAAAACTTTGAACAAACAACCTTGTAGTTACATTCTCTGCCTCTACCTCATGAAGATAAAAAAAGTCTTTCATGTTATCAACATGCTGCTGGGTTGTAATGCTTTGAGTGGCATCAAAGGTAGGAATTTTACTTTGATAATCAGCAGGCATATCATTCAGAACCTGAGGTAAAACCAGGGGTGCATACCAGGCAGCCATGGCTCTAGGTGGATTTACAACTGTGTTTGTGTTACTAGGATTTAAGGGAGGTGTTGATGGAGGAGATGCAAGTTGAGAATTGAATGATGGGAATGTTGATGAATTAGGAGGGGGAAATGCTATTCCTGATGAATATGAAGGCTCAAGGATATTATTTACAGGGATAGATGACTGGGGGGAATTCAAAATATAATCATTAATTGAGGAATTTTCCCTTTGAACTTCAATATCTACAAGGAATTCTAGGTCTAAAACTGTGTCATCAAGTGTGGTTTTAGACTTATTTCTAAACAAATAAATCTCAAAACTCTCATCAAAAGAAAGATCTTCTACAAAAAACCACTCACTGGGCCAAGTATGGGATCTGAAGATAGGTCTCGGACTTCGTGATCCTTCTTGTCTTCCGACAATTCTTGGAATCAAATTAGGATTCTCAAACACAGGGGGAGGATTTGGATCTAGATTAGCCCTTGTGTATCTTCTTGAAGCCAGTGTGGTTGAATTTTCTACTGTACAAAATTATATTTCAGCCTAGTAGACTCTGAACATCATTCTCTAGAGTTCTGGAATTTACAAGAAAGATATTTACTGGGGTGATCTTTCTTTATGCTCTGATACCAGAAATATATTATGACCGTGGTCTTTGAAATAAGTGCCTGTAAATATTTTCCCTTCCAAAGCGCTTTAATAATGTTTGCCTTGCAATAATATTCAAAATTATCAAGAAAATATTAAAGTTTAATGTGATATAGGAGAACACATTAAAAATACCTGAGTAAATCTTATCACTCTGGTCATAATATCAAAATATTATAACAATGGCTGATTCTTTAAAAAACACCAACCTTTGAACTTATATCATAAAACCATTTAACGCGACATACATTTCATTCAACAGGGCCCCACACATCCATATTTCACCTTTTTATGAATTAAATAAACCTCAAATAATATAAAACTGCCAGACCATACCTCGATTTATTGCTCATGCACTTTACTGCGCAATTGCCATCAGATCTAAGGCTCTCCAGATTGGATGATCCTCATGAATATCACATTTTTTCCAAGGCCAAGATTTAACACATGAAAGCTGTGTGATATGGATGGTATTGGGGAGATGGCGTGCCCTTATATTACTGGATCGTGTTTTTTTGGCGTGGTTTTTCTTTGGGCCAAAAGTGGTGCGACAAAGGCAGTTTTGGTTTCCGAAACCTACTTGTGGTAAATGAATTGCGCTTTAACTGTGGTTTGGCACTTTAACTCCTCGCGTTAACTCAATAGCTAGGTCCCACTTCATATTACTCCACCGGCTAAAGAATAAAGATTTTTTATTTCAACTACAGAGATTTCAAAAGGTTCGTCGCGTTTAATATAACCTGAGTTTAACCTCAGACAGAGTTTTCAATACTCTTTATTTCACAAAACCTGAATATGATTTTCTTTAAAAACAGAATAAACATGTTCAATTCAAGTGCTGAGAATATGTGCTCGCAGACAGTCAGATCGCTTTTTCCCCCAGTGGAGTCACCAAAAATTTTATCACCTGATCTGGACCTCAGGCTAAAAAAGGGTAATCAAGGTAACATCTAAACCATGCTCAGCCTTGTAGCTATCCCTACAAGGTCAGGAGAGGGCTCTCTCCGTGAAAAGGATATTCAACAAAGTATAATTAAAAATTTGATTTTAGGCTACGTATAACAATGGGAAAAGGTTTTAATGAAATGAATGAATTTCTCAGGGTAGTATGGAACAAATGAGACAGTTTGAAACTGGGGAGTTAAATTAGGATACAGGTTATCTCATGGGGCAAGGTAGGCAGGAAATTTTAGCAAATAATTTTAAATAGGGATGGAATGGAAAGACTGATGAGGGGCTGAAAAGGGCATAGAATATGGATCCTTTCCAAATAGAAGAAAAACATAGAGTATGAATGATTTCTCAATGCAGAGCATAAAAAATGGATTCTACCTTTCTATCTTGAAAGCATTCAAACAGATATGTTTAAGAATGAATGACGAACATAAAAATTTACATATGAACACAAAGGAGAGAACAAGTGCTAAATTTGATACCACATGGATCCCAAAAATTAGAGCTACATCTCTTATTAATTCCTTGTCCAAAACGGCTACAATGGAGCATAGAGCGTTCTCCTTGATTTCCACACTATTCCCCTACTTACTGATTTTCAGACTGCTTTACAAATTATTTACAATTACATTAAATAGACTGAAATGTGGGAACATAGATCCAAAGAAAAAGGGAGCTATTTTAATAGCTCAAGAACTGAAATCTGAAGATGGAAAAGAGAGCCAATAATCTACCTAAAAGAAGGAGCAGCATTACATTTGACCATTTTGGTAGATTCACTGTTACGTTGTTGAATAAAAAATAGGCAATTTGAAGAGAAGATCTTATTTTCCTGTTGTTGTAAAATTCTTGGTCTCATTGTAGCTCTTGGCCCTTTGACTATTTCTTTCCATTTTATTTGAAGAAAACTGACCTTTAATGAAATGATTTTGAAGTGAAATAAAACAAAATTATGCCTTTAGTGAGGGGAAAAACCGATTTTGGATGGAGAGAGCGAAGGGAAGTGGGGTCCATATTGTAATCGCAATCAGGATCAGAGGGGAGGCAATATATAATGGAGTGTTAAAATCGCAATCCGGATTGGAGGAAAGGGGAGTTGTTAAAATATATGATGTAATGGCAATCGGGATCGGAGGAATGGGAATAGGGCATATATAAAAACTCCGTTGCGATTGGGAAAAAGTCTAATGAGATTAAAAGCTAGGCCAAGGGATATTTCCTTTCAAAACATATTAAAAACAGTTGGGTGCTTTTACAAAGGGGAAAACAATTTTTTATGTTGAAAGGCCTTTAAGGTGGGACCTGGCAGTTATACATTGCAATCGGGATCAAGGATTTGGGGCGGATGTATCATATAATAGAATTCCTCCAATGCGATGGGATAAGCTATGAAGGGGAAATCCTTTTGTAAATCGAAATAAAGTAAAATTTAATATTTACAAAGGGAAGGGCCATTGTATTATGAATGGGTGGAGAATATTAAATGGTGGGACATGAAGGTCCATCGGCATTGGGAGATCAGAGTATAGCATGGCAGAGTGTAATATGAAAACGTCGATGCCGATGAGGACGATGGATTTTAGGCCGTTCAATTGGATCAGACGATCGACGACTGAGGAATAATCGAAGGGTGTCAATAGGGAGGAGGCATTTGAAAGCGCCAATCAAGTATGGGCTGTCCGATCGAATGGGAAGATCGATGGCCAGGATAACATTAGGCGGGGTCAATCGGGGTTTTTCCATCGAAGATATACAATCAGGGGAACTCAATGCAATCGCATCGGAGTTTTAAAAAAGGGCCAATCGGGGCGCATATATTAATTGTTGCGATTGTGATTGAAAGGGAAAGGGATTTGGGTCTACAATTATAATAAAACTTTAAATTTTATTATAAAGTTTCAAAGTATGGAGGGGAAGTGGTTTATGTATTGCGATTGCGATGGGAGGGGATTTATTATATGAAACTTTAACTTTATAATAAAGTTTCAAGGGCATGAGGGGAAGTGGTTATGTTTAAAACACATCGGATTTATATAAGACTTTTTGCAATGCGATTGTGTAATCAGAAGGTGAAAAAGGGATTTATAAAAGAAAATATTAAACATTAATAACATAAAGTTTAAGGGAAAGGAGGGAAAAAGGGGAAGGGTTAGGGTATAGAGGAATTTATTCACTTAGGCATAAATTTCAATCCAAAAATCAGTTTTGAGAGTGTAATATATTGTTGGAAAGCTCTTTCCGGGCTCTTTCTACTGGATCTACCTAGAACATGATCTCACACTAAAAATTTTGTGGAAAATTCTCTGAAGGGCAGGGTGATGACTTTGTGGAGATAGCAGCTTCTGAAATATGACTTATTACATATGATGACATAAAATTACAAAAATGATAATAGAGGTAAAGTATCATTTTTTCACCTCAAAACATGGTTTTGAGGTGAAAATTACACCAAACTGAATAAAGCATTTCTTTGATCTTCCAGGTGCTATGACTTTGAGTTTATTGACTTCCTCATGACCTTGCTGATATTTATTGACACTTGACTCATTAATTTGACCATGGTGAGATCCTAGAACCTAATGAGACTCATCCTATGACCTACTAATATGATTTTGAGAGTGAAAGTGACTCATGAGTAAAGACCATAGAGAGGAGAATCTGCAAGTTTCACATGAGGGAAAACTGATGAGAAATCACTACCATCAATGGATCCATAACCTAGCAGAATGGTGAAATTTATTGGTATGGGACTCCTAATATGCAAATGCAGAAGATAAATTTGTATCACTGATGGCAGTATGACTAGACTGACACTAACAAATGGAGTACTGGATGGATTAAGAAAGCACATGATGGGGATCGATGCAGACTCCAAGCTGTTTCTAGCCGACATCAAGTTATAGCACATGTCTTGACCTAGTTTCGAAGAAATTGTCATGGCTCTTGTCAATTTCCATGAAGACATCATGTCGGTGGTGATGGGTGGTGTAGGAATCATGTGACTATGCTGGTTGGGGGAGTTGATCGGCTTTTGAGGTGGTTGAAACCGAAAATGAAAATTGGGAAAGTTTGGATTTCATAATAAATTGTTATTTACTTTCTAATTTAACTAATATTTTTATTTTCTTTACTTCTTTGTCAACGCCATCCCACTGCATCCTCTCCTATTGAATGAACAATCCTTCCAGCTTGGTAAATAGTTAGGATTTTGAGTAATATTCACCGATTAACCATTTATCTTGAAAACCCAATGGAATTTGATTATGGTATAAGCTTGCGTGCGGTGAGAAATACACAGGAAATTTTTGTACACTGAAAAAGAAAGGGACGTGGAGGTAACTCATAGGTTAAGCAGGAAGAAGGGTGACTACATGAGGAAAATCCATGATCTGGAAGAGTGAGAAGTAGGAATGCGCAACAGGGAAGGAACCTCGGGTGAGGAAATGACAGTGGATTGGGGGAAATGATGGTAGAAGTAATAAAGAGAGAGCACATAGATCTGAACGTGGGCCAAAGGAGAGAAAAGGGATGCAACAAAAACTACGAAATGAGGGAAGTGATAGCTAGGAAGCTTCAAGAGGATATGGACGTGGAAGAATGGAGATGCAAGGGTAGAGGATAAAGAAATCATGCATCCTATCAGGTATGGGAAGCATGGAAGATCATACTATGGGATGCCTTTGCATATGATAGAGAAATGTAATCATGTTCCACAAAAGTGACTCATTAATTGCCAGACAAGAAGTACAGTTTCTTTCAGCTATAGGAAAATCTTAAACAAGAAAGTTGATATGTGGTGACTAGTCTTACATATCTTTCTGATTTTCTTGTTATAAATAAGGAGGAGACTTAGAAGTATAGAAAGAGATTCCAAAGAAACCAAAATTCATACCTGCTTAGCCCCAAGGAGGTCTAGTCTACGCATAGGGAGGCACCCAAAAACATACACCTATATTTATGATAGTGTGAGGAGAATACTATGTCCATTTTGGCTTGGTTTGAATTGTTATTGTCAGCCAGAAACAGTACAATTATTGGGAAGCCTTAGGGACCTCACTTATAGTTGGGTAGGTAATGGAATAAATAGATTTTCAAAAAAAATTATTCCTAGATGAAGTAAATCTTGGATGCATAGAATGTAGTATGTACATGCCCTTCAATCAAGGGCTGGCCTAAAACTTATAGTCTTTAGGTCCTCGGACCAAGGATTTGGAGTTATATTTATGGAGTGACAGTACAACAAAGCTTACTCACAAATTTATCATATCCAAAAGCATCATTTCATTGAGTGTTCTTGGTATCAATAATCATTACATAAAGAAGAATTATAGTAAAAGAAATATTTTCATAACAACACCTTTTGTGTTAGGTTTTTGGAGTGACAACAAAACGAAAACATCATTTTGTTGACTGTACTTGGCATCATAAATCATTACATGAAACAAAATTATAGTAAATTAAACAATTTCATAATAGCACCTTATGCCTAGCAAGCTGACACCTTGTAAGTATGCATGAAGTGAAATTGGAGGCACAAAGACTGTTTACAAACTATTGTTTTCATACAAAGGAAGCCAACCATGAGTACATTAATTAATTTATTTCCATCTTGTTTTCTTTGTGTGTAGCAGAAACTTACAGATATGTCTAGAATTCAAAATTGGGAGTATACCAACCCTAAATTCTACACGAAACCTCCCAAGGATAAGGTTATGGTAACTCCAGTTTATCTGCTACTCAATGAATTGAGGTGGCATAGTTAAGATAGTTGAAGATAAGATGGCTTGAGGTAAATATCCCTCATTATAGCCTATAGGGATGCTTAAATCAAGATGTTAACCCGATAAGTACTAGGATACCTAATGGTCCCTTAACAGAATTATACCATACTTTCTATGGGCTCAAAATCTAAGGCTCTCATAAATCCTCACATTTCCTTTTTTCATGGCTGCATTATGCAGTGTTGCTTCTCTACCATACATCTCTCTCCCATGGATATATCGTTTTGTATGGATAAATAAAAAACTTTGAATAATACATCATATGTCTCTCCTCTCTCCGCAATTTTTCTGCATATGTGCAAGTGCAAGTTTGATATGGAAATTATGCCAAGCTACACTGTTAGCATATAGGAGGTCAAAGCCCTAACTAAGAATTGAGGTAAAAACAAGGACCCCAAGTCACAAAGAAGAGTTTCACACTAATGAATTTTTCCTAGAAGAAGCACATAATGTAAGTCTAGTACCAACCACCAACATGACCTACCAAAATTGTACTGGCAGATACTATGTAATTTTGAGTTACAAGCATTTATGAAGTGATTTAAGAATTTAATTCACATTTATTTTATTTATGGTTGCATTGTCCAATGGCACTCGTCTACCTTACATCTCTCTCTCATGGAGATATCATTGTGTATCGAAAATTAAACATTGAGTACTATATCAAATGTCCCTCCTCTCATTACAAGTGTTATGCATATGTGCATGTGCAACATTAATATGGTATTGATTCTAAAATACAAAATCAAAATATCTTAGATAGAAATAGGGGAAGTATATAAATGTTGAAAATTAAGTGGCAAGAAATAGAAGCTTTCGTGACAAGTAAAATAATTATATCAAAGAAACTCAAGAAAAATTAATATTATGGAAAATTTTCTAATACCTTCATGAATAAGGTTAAGGATCACCAAATTTTGCTCTGCTTGTTGAAGGGAAATATGCACCTCTTGTAAAATTATTGAGCATTTCAGGACAACCTGACTTCCCATGCTAGTAAGAAAGGAAGAGGGTTTATATTTTAATAAACAAATTTGTGCACCATATTTTTAGACTCTCTTGTAGTCAGGCTCCATCCCACATACCAAAATTCCAGCAATTCCCCTAATATAATCTTAGTTGTACATTGAGTCTTAAAATACACATCCAAGAAATTGATCTTTGCATATTAGGTGAGCCCAGTCCCACACTAGTAATCTTCCCAGAGGAATCTAAAGCAAAATTAATTATTTTCCCTCCAGCTCTAAAAATTATTGCACTGACATATATGGTAGAAAAAACATCAAATTCATGGCACTATCTTGTAGCTCTAAGGCCTCCAATACTCACACCAATAATAATTTTAGAAGCTCACTTTGAAGCATGCAAGCAGTCATGTCAAAGTAGATTCCAAAATATTCCTAACTATTTTTTGAGTCCTTAAAACACAATAAGGCTAGCCCTACAACTTTATTGAACCCAATCCCACCATAGCAGAATTCCTATGGAAACGAAATACTTCAATTCTTGTTATAAATTAAGATAAATATTTGAAATATTCATTTCATTTCTTTGATAAACCGTTCACTGAACCCTCAACAAAAATGTCCAAAAAAAATTCAATACCATATCCTGAAGGTCCTCTATAACCCGTAATTGTCACTGATTTGATGCAACAGTCCCCATACTCTTCCTTATAAAAGGTAAATTTGTGTCTTCTACAGATGCTTTCAGAAAAAAAATTTAAACCTCAATTACCAAATGATATTTAGCCTATAATATGTCTCTTTGATACTCAAATATATATTAAATGTTGACTACTAGCTATAGACCCCCCTTTGAAAGCTCTGCATATATATTAAGTTTCCCTCTCAATGGGAATGAATGATATGCTAGAGAAACTATGTTCCATGAACTTGACCTATTCCAGAATTGGCTATAGTTTCATGTTCTTGTCCTCTTGTAGCTTCATTTTATACATTTTTGTATCATCTCCGAATCCTCATAGAACTCCATCTTAGGGATCCCTTTTTCTGCTGCCAATTTTAGTACAAACTTCAATGCAGGCAACTCAACATAATTGTTTTTTCCCATGCCCAAACCTTTTTTGAAGACTAAAAATTGATTAACAGTGATACACAAAGTTCAAAGTGCTTCTAGCATGACAAACTGAGTCTTTTCCTTGACTCACTTAATAAAATAATCCCAAGGAAATTGACAAAACTGGGCAAAAAGTGTCGCCATTTACACCACTTATGCAATATTCAGCCTTTTCTAGTCTTCATAAATGTGTGAAATGATCAGTGCCCTGAGTGTTTCCATGGAAGAAAACAATCATGCCATCTACGTTTGAAATTTTCCAAACAGTGTTAATGTTCTTTCAATGATTCATAAATTGGTGGAAAAAACTACTGTCGTTATCCCTTTGATCTAGGTAGATTGCCTAGATCTCAGGTCTCTAATCCTCAATATCAGTCATGAAGCTATACTTTACTAAGGAGGTCTCAAAGGATATTCTTCCACTATATTGAGGTCAAGAATATTGGCAAGAGGCATCCTAGTTAGACTGTAAAAAAGAAATTGTTTGAAGATAAATCTATCAAAACATAGATCTCATCATCTCATTGCACTTAGATTCATTTGGCTGGCAATGAAATCTAGCATCTTCTAGGAGGTGTTTCCTCCATTCCATGGTCAACAACAAATAAAATACCTCTATGATGGAAATTAAATATATCACAAAGCCAAAAGTTCCTCTCCACGGAATCGGCCATCCTCGCCATGAAGATTATCAAATCCATTCACATCATTGGTATTGCCAATAGACACCATCATTAAAATATGGAAGAATAAAACATATACCCAACGTGTGTCATGATCAAAACATGAAATTTTGCAACAAAATGAATGAAAAGGAATGAGAAGAGTATGAAAATAGAGCATTCAACACAAAGGAAAAAAAATACAAGCAATAGAAGACATAGACATTACCTCTCATATATTAAACAATAATGATTATGGTATCCTTTAAACTCCCCTTAAAGTTCTCCATAAGTTATAGCCATGAGTTGCAGGGCTATTAAGACACTCCCTTAGGCCTATCATGAAAAAAACCCTATAAATCTAAAATTTTGTAAAAGCAATTTCACTCAGGATAATAATTCTTCATGAGAATTTTTTTAATGGTGAGACCACTCTTATTCACCCAAGAAAACCTCTAGGCTCACTTAGGGAGTGCTTTAAGTTCGTCGTGTTCATTCCAAAATCACTAGAGAAGTGCACTTCAGAGTGTGCCTACCAAGGAGACATGGAACACTCCTTGATACCCTAAATAGTGCTCCCAAACAGGTTTGTTATCCTTTTAATTTCTATCCTTTGCATTGATATCCTTTGCATTGTCACAAGAGTGTGCTATCAAAGGTTCTTCCAAGACTCTCACACTCAAAACACTCAAAGAGGTCAAGAAGCAACAATTGTGAGAACAATTCATTTAAGAAAAAATACAAAATTTAAACTAAGCAAATAGCATGAGGTAGCAACAAAAGGGATTTACTCACTATCATGATTCAAATGTATGCATGAAAAATTAAGGAATACCATAACGTATAATAATAAGGTCAATGTATCTCAATTATTCTACCTTAGGCCTCGATAATCAAAATCAAGAAAAAATCTATATGAATAAGATCAATGTATCTCAATTATTCTACCTTTGGCCTAGATAATCAAAATTAAGAAAAAAATCTATATGACAAGAACCAAATGGTCACAAGTCTATCAAGACACATGCACAACAACCACCAATAGTAATCAATCTCAATGAATTGACAAAGCAACTCAATTTCTTGACTATGAACTCTATACTGACTTTAGCATCCTTTACATTCAAATCTACAAATCATGCAAAGCGATGAGCCCTTCAAACTTTGTAAGATTCTTAAAGAAATCTTTTACAAAAAAAACTTGGGAGCAAAGCATTCCTAAAGACATTCTATACACATATATTTACATTTTATATATTATAATGCATATATTTTCAATTAAAATGGGTTGGTACAATATGACCTAACTCATTGGTAAAGCAAGGGTGGGGATATTCCACGCACCCCATACACCTTAATTAACAAAAAAAAAAACATTTTATCCCCATATAATCCACCATGGTTGTGCAAATGGAATGAATATTATGATAAATGTAATAGGCCATCGTCACCGAATATTTATAGCATGTATATAATAATGTTTAAAAGATAGGCCATGTGCCTAATTTATAAAATAGATACTGGAAATTGAAAAAATAAATAGATTTGAAGTCTATGACAAGTAATGAAATAAAAATAAAATTAAAAACATAAACAATTCTACTATCTATTCCTTATTTTTCTTGCCATGAGAAATTCTAAAAACTCTAATAAGCAATGAATGAAATGAGTTGATGAAAAGTAGAATACGAAAAGAAGATGGATTGTAGGTTTTATAAGCTCTAAAGCATCCTCTATAGTGTCTAGGGCCTACTAGGGCCTTCACATAGTCCACAATATTTTTAGAAAAAGGAAAATAATTAGTCATCTTTCGACCATATGGGGGATTGTTCCCATGAGTGCTAGAAAATTATTGGGAGCACTTAGAAGTGTAGCTACCCAAGTCAATCACACACTCCTACAACATGATATCCTACACAAGAACAAGAGGGGAAAGTGAACTACTAGGTAATATAGGTTTCTACTAGGCCCTCCACATTTTTTCCCTGACAAATTTTTCTTGGAAGCTCCAATGAAATTGACTCTTGGAGGCTCCAATGAAATTGAGCCTCGAAAGCCAACTTTCAGGCTTTCTCTAATGAGATTAAAGAACAACATATGATAAATATCCAATAATACTCCCATGAATAGATTATTGTATTACATCTGAATTGCTAGGGTAGTAATCTGGAATGATGTCCTAGAGGTTTTGAATATGGACAAAAAAGCCAAATCACTGTAAGTAGCAAAAATTTGTCTTAGAACTATTTTGGACAACGAAAATAGTGAACAATTTGATTAGACAAAAAGAAATCATTTTGAGATTTATATGTTTTTCAATCGACAAAAATAAAGCATTCTTAGATTTATATGTTTTTCAAAATTAAACACCATGCTTTTTTTTTTTGACATTAACAGTTATTTAGATTAAAGGGCGGCAAACCAGCTGCCGCGGACTGGAACAATACAACACTGTCCGATATTGAAATTCGTGTTACACAGTGAGAGAACTCAGCCCTTGTTATAGATAGAGAGATCGCCATGAAGATCGTGCCTCAAGAGGGCTAAAACCTCGACTGGGTATATCTTTAGATTGTAGAAGTAGTCTTGAAGGTCCATTGTAGCCTGCATTTCTTCCAGTTTGCAAAAAAGGGATCTGAAGTAGATTTCGTTGAGTCTTCCATGAGAGATTTGCGTCGGATTATTAAAGCGACATTGAATGTTCTTAGAGTGATCAATGAGCCGGCCAGGAAATATTGCAAGGCCCAACCCACGGATATAATACTGCTCCTTTACTTTAACGAAATTCCAATGCAATATAACTTCACCCTTAGGATCAGTCGACATAGTCTGCCCATATCTTTCTCGGCTTCTGAGACAGCAGAATACACAGAAAGGAGGAAAGGGCAATGAAGAGGAAATCCAAAGAGAGACCAGGATCAAAATCCATTGACTGCTTGAACAGGAGCGAGCCAATAGAACGGGGGTTTGAAAAGTTTTGTAAAACAGTTCGAACATCCGGAGTTTAAGGAATGGTGAAATTAGACTCAACAGAGTTGACTAACAGGAATCTTCGACTGCGGTTAGAGCCAATATTGGCTTCCCTATCAGCATGAGTGTTCAGATGCCTTAGAATATGGAAGAAGGAGATTTTCCAGAACTGGGCCAGAATAAGCCTGATTTTCTTGATTATGGGGACCAAATGAACCTACGATGGGTTCGATTTGCAATTCAACACTTGGATGACAAGCCTGGAGTCTCCAAAGACCGACAGTGAAAGAAATTTCCTATTGATAGCCAGATTTAGCACCTGCCACAGAGCCAAAGCCTCCGCTCTGTTATTTGATTCGATGCCCAGCCCCCATTGATATCGAAACTCAGTTGAGCCACTAGGGTTCAGGAGAACCCCACCACCGCCCGCAGCTCCAGGGTTTCCTTTAGAGGCCTCGTCGAAGAAGAGACAATGATCATCCAATGTAGAACGCCACTTGATAAATTCCTGTTCTTCCAAGCGAATTTCCCAATTAGCATGGGAAATTGCAGGGGAAATTGGATTGTTCTTATAATTTGGGGCAAGTTCTTTGAGCCAATGCTCCTCCTCACTGTCCAAATCTGCTTCGTTTATTATTGCAGGTTTAGCATCCAAAGACTCTCCCAATAGAGCTTTGATTTTAGTGGTGACTTTGACAGGAGTACAGTTTTCATCCCTGAACAGCCTGTTGTTCCTCTCCAACCACAGCTTCCAGTAGGTGAATTTAGGGATCCACATCTAGGCAGCCTTGAGAAGTATTTTTTTAGTGAGACAGAACGGAGATAAATTGGCCCAGTTGTGGAGCAGATTTGGAATATTTCCCGGCAGCTCAACTTTTTCAGCCTCTGACATCAGGACCCCCCTCCAAACATCTTGGGAAAAGGGGCACAGTAACAATAGATGGTTAGCTGTTTCTTCCTCGGACACACACAGAGGGCATCTGGAGGGCCCTTCCATACCACGCTTTCTCAGATTATCTCTAGTGAGAATGATTTTATGAGCTAACGTCCAGCAGAAGAAGTCAACTTTGGGGAGCGAAGGGAAGGCCCAAATAAATTTCCATTGAGTTGGATTAGGAGGGACATTAGGAACAGCCATCAATCTTTTGTAACCTTCAGAGACTGAGAAAGATCCTGTGAGGGGCCCCACCCTCTTTTGTCCTTAGATGTTGCCTTTGTAGGGGATTTTCCTTGGAGCTTATCTAACAGTAACGAAGCTTCAACCTGCAACCAATGAGGGACCTCTCCGAGGAACCAATTGTCCCACAATCTTCCAGAGTCATCCTTCCAGGTGGAAATGTCCCACAGAGTTTTCATATTGTTGGTCTGAAGCCAAATTTTAATATTTGCAAGACCTTCAACATGGTTCAAAGGCTAGTCACCAAGGATCGAATCTTCCCAGATTCTGATTTTTTTCCCATTACCTGGGATCCAGTAAAGATTGTGACTGAAATTCCAAAATTAAACACCATGTTATTATTGTTCACTGTTTTGATTATTATTTCCATGACCCAAATTCCATTAAACAATAAGTTTTCCATGTGATTTATCTTCTTTTTTGTTGCAAATAAACTTGTTGATTCAGTTGCTTATGCAATGATGCATGTTGTATTTACTGGAACATCTGAGTAGGAAAAGCCAAATCTACATGTTTTTATTTCACAATGTGGCCTTTTTGAAAGAAGATACTAACATGGATTCCACAAAATTTATGGTACTTTGAATGTTGAAAAGTATCAAAGGAATGGATTTCTTGATTTGTTCCTTGATTCAAGGAATCGATTTCGAGATCTTCTTAGTCATGTACGAGTTCCATTGATTAGGACAAGTTCAAGAAGTAGTTTTACTAGTGAAAGTTTGTGAAGGATGAGTTATATGCTATGTTGCACAAGTTTCCAATATGCGGGTACTTTGGGTACGCAGGAATGAGTATCTGGCACGAGTAGAAGTTTTGCTCAAATTTACAGGAAACGTCAAGTTGGGAGCAACAATAATATAATATATTAAAATATAATATATATTAAAAATAAAAAAAAATTATTTATTTATTTCCATCCAGATCTTTCCATTCAGGATTGGCCAGGCCCCTCATCTTCATTTTGATAAAAGGGCTTTCCATATATAGGTTATTTCGCTTCGTTCTAGACCCATATCCACATATAGACGCAGCAAAATATCCTTCCCTTTGCACAGTTCCATCAGTTTAAGAAACACCCAAGCTAGCAACATCAAATACACCTAGGTTTGCACTTATTCATTGCAGTGAAGCTCTCGAAAAGCTCCAAAGTACCCATTGAAGTTCCCAGTTGTTTTGGAAAGATTCCTACCAGCTCCCAAAACTACAAGGAAAATACCCTCTAGTAGATGTTTTTGAGGAAACCTTAATAAAAATACCCCAGACATCCATTTCTAGCGGAGGTTACTAGAGGAGGTTGGCGGGCGGAGGGTTTTGTGGTTTTTTTCCTCTCGGTGCGCTTATCATCCGAAACTGCACTAGTACACTCAAAAAGAGAAAGCACCAGTGCGTAAAAAACATTGGCACACCAGACACCGTGTGCTCCATACACACCTGGCCAGTGCATCATATTATTGTAGAGCACCGGTGCTTTACAACTCTTGCGCACCGGTGTGTCATAAAACACCGCACCAAAATAGAAACCGCCCAGTGCGGTATTAAGAAACCGCACTGGTGTGTCATAAAACACCACTCCAAAATAGAAACCACCTGGTGTGATATTAATAAACCGCACCGATGCACCTATAAAACCCCGCACACCAAAATAGGGTTAAATAAAAAAAATTATGGCCAAAAAACCACATTTTTCACTTTTCTCAGTGCTCCAGAGCTCTCAAGCGTCGGTGCAATTTATCCTTGTCTGAACCGCCCTGACATCGGTGCCCCCATTGCACCCATTAAATGCACTATTGCTATGCATTAGCCATCAATCTCCAGCTTGAATTTTGAAAAAAGGTGGGCAATTTTTCTTTTGCAAATTTTACAGCCAATATGCCTCCACGACGACCGAATGTACAGGTATTTTTCTTCTTTTTACATAATTAAGCTTTTTAGCTGATTAGAATTTCAAATAACCTTAAAATTAACCATTTAAAAGAAAAAAAAATGTGTCACGTGGTGTGCTCCAGTCGTTCAGCTTGCACTAGTAAGTGGTGTTGCTTGTAAAATTTACAGGTTACACTGCAACCGGTGCTAACGACATCCGCACCATTTCCGAGGAGGTACTAAAAGGCGCACCACGTTGTTTTAAAATTAAAAAAAAAAGTATAGTGTGGTCATTTAGTCGGCCGCACCATTGACAATGTGGAATAACGGCAACGCGGTGTGTTGATGTAAATATCTGCCCCGGTGTTTGTCAGCACACCGCATTTGGCATTCCGACAAGGTCAATGGTGCGGCCTGGTAGATGACTACACCATTGAATATGTAATGAAGTTAGGAGGTCACTGCGTTGACACAAATATACGCGTCGGGGTGTATATTTTAGTCAGCACACTGCACTCCTGACACCGTACATCGAAAATGGTGCTATGAAAAATTTTAGGTGCACCACCTACAGTGCGTTAAATGTCACCTGGGGCATCGCCCCAGTGCACAACAAGAAAAAGACGCACCAGAACTGGTGCATGACTTTTTTTGTGGTGCATCGACTGTTTTGTTTTGTTTTTTTTCCAAAAAAAATTATATATGTATGTTCCTAAATACATGTCTCATTTAATTAAAAAAAATTATTTAATATGTCAATTATTCAGAGAGAAGAGGGGGAACAAAAGACACAACAAGAGGAGTAGTATGACATGGTTCACCTGTGGGAGGAATGAGAGAGGGAGAGAGGTGCATACCCTCGCCTTATTACTGCAGCTACCCAGGGGCTCCTATGGCAATTAGGCCTCCTCAAGTTCTATGAGGAGGCAACATCCCTAAAGGGCCATGGCATGTTTTTGAGAGATCTCATCCATAGGTGGAAGGCCCACCGACAGGCTTTCCAGGTTGGTCCTAGCCAGTGGTACACGCTCGCTGAGGAGGATATATGTTTTATTACAGGGATATCGAGGAGAGGGGTGGATTTTCCCTCATTCCTAGAGGTTCCAGCTGACTGTGTAGCAGGGAGTCAGTTAGTGTAATCCTAGAGATACATTGGAGTAGATGTATTGTCTCCTTCAGATTTTCAGGTCACCGGAGGTCAGTTACATATTGGTGCATTTGTTAGTGAGGAGTTGAGGTGCCTCTCACTTTTGATTTCGACTGTTTCACACAACACCAGTGACGGGAAACGAATTAGTTGCTCACTTCTTTATTATGTTGATTCTTTAGTACATGAGCCATGACTTCTGTGGTGGTCTGCCATTTTTTTGTAGCAGTTCTAAACATCCTTAGATAGATGTCGTGCTCATGAAAAAGGGAGGGTCAACTTCCCTTTTTCTTCAGAGTTTTTTTGTTTATTTTTTGAGAGGTTTCCAGAGACGAGGGACACTTTTTTTTCGGTGGCCTCGTAGGCCGATGTTCGAGGAACGAATGCACAAGTGGGGGCAGGTGATGACCAAGAGGGGCGAGACTGTGTTTCCAATGAGGATATCGCATGATGGACTAAAGTTGCTAGCCAGTGTTGACGAGTTGCATCCCTTCATTATGGTCCCCTATCCTTATGCTAGATTATATTGGCGAGGGTGTGCCAACTTCCTCTTCACAGATGATGAGCCACTAGATGATAGAGGTAATATTAGTGTTTTATTTAAATTTATTCTCATATGTTCTTTAACTTTTTTTTATTAAACTGTGTAATGAAATTTTCTAATTATTGTTTTGTACTTGTATATATTCTGCATACATTGGGTATTTTGCTGGCGAGGACATGTTGGCGCCACCACATGATCTAGGTGTGGATCTTGATGACAATCAGGGCATGATAGATGCTGAGGATCATTAGGAGGCCAGTGCAGAGAGACCTGATCCTGCGAGTGTGCTGGTACCGCCTTTTGCTAGGCGCAATAACCTTGATACGAGATTAGGATGCAGTTGGGCGACCAAATCACTGCATTGATTGTTGAGGCGAGCATCAGGCCCACTCATATGAGAGACATACAGGTCGATGGTAGGTTGTTACAATTGTGGAGAGGCATGCCACGTGACATGTACAGGCTGATTTGGCATGTCGTAGGAGGAGGACTGTTGCATGTTATAGGCATGGTCTAGACGCAACACGTGATTGAAATTCTGTGAGTAGCGACTCATCATATCATGATCGTTCACCTCGCATCATGCCAAATGATCTGGCTCCACTAGCATCTAGCAGCAGTCATTATGGAGATGAGGTTGGACCATTGGCCACGTCGAGTCAGCAGCCTGCAACATCCAATAGTACTCATGATCATGAGTAGGTTGGACCATCGACCGTCGAGGTTGCACCATTGACTGAGCAAGCCTCAACTAGCACTGTTATTGATGTTGTACCACCCACTGATCCATGACATTTATATTACAGTTGTATATTTTTAACATTATATATATATATATATATATATATATATATATATATATATATATATATATATATATATATATATATATATATATATATATATATATATGGTCCATGTATTTTATGTTCATGTTGCATTTGTACTTAATTTACATGTTGGTGATCATCATGATGTGTATATTGTTAGGTCATGTTAGATATGCTCATTTAATGTGCAGCTTGTAGATACATGTGTATGTGATAGCATGAGTTATTTGACATGAGATGTATATTTGATGTTTGTGTTGTGATGATGTTATACAATGCTAATTTTGATTTTTTAGATGATCATGATCACGATGATGTTAGCGAATTTGAATGTGTTTTTTAATCGAAAATGATGTTGTACGATGGTTATCATGATCGTGATGTTTATTAATTAATTTAATATTAAATTACCATGATATTTATTAAATATTATGTCATGATTTTAATTGAAATTTAAATTTAAATTTTATGTAAAATTGTATTTGTATTTGTAATTGTAATTTTAACTATAATAGTATGTAAAATATTTAATGTAAAATTTTAATTGTAATTGTAATATTTAATTTATTGTGAAATGATCGTAATTGTAATTTTAATTCTAATTGTACGTAAAATTCTAAAATTGTAATTGTAATATAATTGTAATTGTATGTAAAATATTTGTAAAATTGTAATTATAATTGTAAATGTAATTCTAATTGTATGTAAAATATTTGTATCATTTTAATTTTATCAATGTGAAATGATTATAATTATAAAATTTTAATTGTAATTGTAATTGTATGCAAAATTCTACAATTGTAATTGTAATTATAATCATAATTGTATGTGAAATTGTAAAATTGTAATTGTAATTGTAATTGTATGTAAAATATTTGTAAAATTTTAATTGTATTAATTCGAAATGATTTTATTCAAATTTTTAAATTTTTAAATTTGTAAATAAATGTAAAATAATAAATCTAGAATAATATGAATTTTGCAACATAATAAATTTTAGAAAATAATGCAAATAAATTCATGTACTTTAGAATTATCATTATTTTATTATGATCTTACATACCCAAAAAAAAAACTTTATACAGTACACCATGTCTAGTGGAGATTCCTGGTTTTTCGTCTGGTGCACTTATCATCATAACCCGCACTGATGCATCTTAGTATTGTAGCACACCGGTGCTTCACAACTCTTACACACTGGTGCATCATAAAACACCACGTGAAAACATAAACCACGATCTTACGAAACCACATCGGTGCACCTATAAATGCATGCGCACTGGAACAGGGTTAAATAAAACCTTGCGTGAACCAGGTATGTCATTGAAATATCTTTTCTAAGAAGGAAAATTTATTCTGTAAAGTGCAGTATTGGAGCAGCGGAGGGTTCGAATCGCGGGCAAGAATTTATCTAAGGAGACGAGAGTTTGAAAAGACGAGAGTTCGAATTTCAACTGATAAGTTTATAGCGCAGAAAATGAGTGATTCAAACATAAAGATGGACAAATATGCTTACAGGGATGCAGATGGCTACAAAGCTTGACAGAGTGAAAAAGGAGAAAGGATTTATGAAAAATCTGATAAGGGTGGTCAAGAAAGCTCGCTTGAGACCGACAGAGAGCATTCGGTTGAGACCGACGATAGGGTTAAGAGGTCCCATGATGGAGAGAGGGAGAGCAGTGTTGATGGCAGAGAAATACCTGTCGACGCTCTAGCGACTAGCAAGTTGAAATAATCATTCAAAAGCAAGGAGTCTTATTCGCTAAGGGATGTCAGAGGAAGATCAAAAGAGTTTCTTGAACGGGTTAAGATATCACATGAAGTTAATGATTCTCATTCTTACAAGGATGGCAAGGAAATATTGGACAGTATACAAAGATCAATCAAGATAGTCGATAAAACCAAGAGGCACTATGAAGGGAAGGATTCTCATTCCCTTAAGGATAGAAAAGAAAGATAAATTGACATTGTTGATTGGGTTGGTAGGTCCCAGGAAGGGAAAGACTCTCCATAATGCATTTAAAAGTAGCTGGGAGTATTGGCCGAGCTTCATTCAGCTTACATAAACTTTTACCAGCAAAGCTGACGTCACATAAAATCACATCTTCAGCTTTCAATTGAACTTGAATGGCATCTATAACTTGTCTGAGCTGTGGTCCTGTGGATAATGAGGAATATCACATGGAAGGTACCCAAAAATCCAAATTTTTGAAAGTATAGGTGAATTAACACTTATCAAAGAATGAAATGTCAAAAAAAATGTGAACAGGATACACTTAAGGATTCCCTAGTTCCATTTTTTATTGAAAATTATGATCTCTCTCGATGAAATCGAAAAAAAGTTTATTTGTATTATAAATGGAAATCCAGTGACCATTTTTGTGGGAAGAAAATCATAGATACCTATGACTACCATATTTCCACCTGCAAATCGGTTTCCCATTGGAAAAGCTAATGTAATAGCCCATTTTTCAATGTCTTTCCTCTGCTCAACCCTATACTCATTTTCTACGGGAAACCATTGCCTCCACATGTAATAACTGCATCATCTAGTCGAAAATTGGTCTTCTTCTTCTAACAAATGCAGAATGAAGGACCCAGTGTCATTGCTCGCAGAAAATTCAAGGTCAGATTCTCGTAAAACAGGCACTGTATAAATTTTGTTAAGATCAAGATAGAAATCACAAAGGAGAAAAGAGGAAATTGGATGGCAAGATGGAGGAGGAGCTTACAAATGAGAAAGCAGATCAAGGGGTACCTTTTCTTGTTGCAGGTTAAGGAAAGGTTCAAGTTTTTTTTTCTGAAAGAAGAAGAGGTGTAGTTTTGAAAATAAATGGCCCAAATATTTTCACAGCAAAATTTACATTTCCAACATGTCTAATTTTGGTGTACACATGTAAAAGTAATTTCAGTTCGTCAACCGCAAATCACTGCTAATGTAAAGATAACTGCACCGGTACATTCTAGTTACTGTGCACCACTGCGTTTTAGTTACTACACATCGGTGTCGTGTTACCAATGCAGGCACTGGTGAAGTGCTATTAAGTAACGCACCGGTGATGAATAAATGCAAATAAAAAAAATGCAACTCCATTTTCTTTAAGAGAAAAAAAAATGCCAAATTGAAAAATGGGCGAAAAAATATTTTCGAAAATCTAATTTCATAAAAAAATTCTTTAAATTGCTAAACACTTTTCATTATTTCACTATTTTTGCTAAAAATTTCAGCCAGATATTTGTGGGAGACATACTTGGAGCAAGAGAGCACGAGAGCACTGTGGAGCAGTGAAATACTTTCAAACAGAAGTATTCAGACAATCAGAATCGAAACCTATGGTGATTTAAACCCTGTAGCATAGAATTTCAAACGATATCGTGAGTAAATTTGATTATTTTTTCATTTTTCTACATTTGTTTCACTTTTTCTGTAGTTTTATCCATTTTTACCCTAAACCCTTCATTTTTTTTGTTTACACCCTTTCCTCTCCCTATTTTTGTGATTTCAGAAGTAGCGCTTTTCATTTTAGATTCACATCCAACCCACGAGATAAATTGAATAGTCAGATCCCAATCCAGGTCAGCCCTTGCATGAATTTTTGAAAAAAAATGGATTTTTTTTATTAGTGCGCCCCGCGTAACATAGCGCACCGGTGCATTGTATTATATAGCACACCGCACATGTACTATAATAAAAAATTTAAAAAACATTTTTTTAATCAGTGTGCCATAACTAAAATAGGGCACCTTTGCGCTATGTTACGAGGATAGCACTGTACGGTCTATTATATTGTTTGTGCAGTGCATTTATAAAACCGCCATGCACTGAGGTCAGTGCGTACATCATGAAATGTGCACCGGTTTCTTGAGATTTATTTTTTACCTGAAAATTTGACAATTTACTTATAAATATGTTAATGAATGATATGGTACAGGTTTTAGATCAATAAAGAAATGACTAACAAGAGATCAAGGAACAAAAATATTGATAACACATAATTAAAACAAAAAAGGAAAGTTCGTTGTAAATTCTTTACAAAAAATATTATTTTTGAACTATATGTAAGTTTAACTAATATGTATTGTCTGCTATGTATCATGCAGAGCCACAAAATTATGAAGCTTGATAAGATTATTTCTAATCTAGGACTAGAAGAGCGTAAAATCTTGATGGAAAAATTACAAAAGAATGAATCAGGTGAATGAAAAAATACTATCGATCAAATATGAGTTTATTTTTATAATTTTCATTAATAATATACTTAAAATTATTAGATAATGTGTGTCAAACAGTCTATGAATTCACATCTTTTTAATGTTCTACAGGGACCAACAACTCAGAAAAGGAATGTTGTTCTAAGAAAAGAAAAAATTAGAACATGCAAATGAAAATGAGTTGCTCCCTAGCTCATCTAGAGTGGTGTTGGAGGTTAACAAAAGGGGGAAAAACTTTTACAAAAGTTTGAGGGATATAGTGGAACGAATGTATAGACATTCTTTCCACTTACAATACAAAAATCTATTCAATGATTCCAAGAACCAAATTTTATCCAAACTATAGGAAGAGTTTCCATAGAATTTGTCAATGAGACATGTAAGACTTCAATAGCAAAAACGTACAACAACAAAAAAGAAGGAATGAAAAAGTAATATTCCTTTAAATGTTTGTCTAGAATTATTTATAAATATCACTTTTGTTATATTTAATTTTCATATATCAATATAAAAATTAAATAGTTTATTGTCATGTTACATTTTCAGGAAGGTTATGAAAATTTCAAAAGATGAACGAGTTGATATCAGAAATATGCCAGTAGGAATGTCCAAAAAGGTGTACAAGGAGATGGTCAAAGAAATGGACAAAATTGCATTGCATGAGGAGCCATCTCAACAACAACATGCTTCAAATGTAATATGTAATCATTGAATTTTTCGATCATTAGGTACAATAAATAAAAAATTTAGCATTAAATATTAATTTTCAAGAATTTTCTTGCAAAAAAGAAAAGAAAATGGAACCTATTCAACACATAAAATAGGACGACAAGGAAGAAAAGGGTTGATATCTAATTTTGTGAGTAATTGTTACTTCCTTATAAAAACTTAACTAGATTTCATTTTTGTAATTTTTAAGTTGTTTTACAAAAATCATCATTGAATGTCTACAAATATGTGCTAACATACAAAGAAGAACCATCAGACGAATTGATTGAGATTGGGTTAAATATGGGTTGTGAGTATATGTTGGCATATCAAAAATTAATTGTGGAATTTGTAAGCATCTATCGTTCTTTTTTTACTTAGCTCCGTCTATATTTAATAGAAGAATTTTTTTTTTTTATATTAAATATATGATTTGTTATGGGGTATAAAACTTGCAGGAAACAAAGTATGGAACTGTGCCAACAAATAAAATTTTAAAAGATGGCAGGGTACATGGTTTTGAAAGAATGTGTATAGTTTATGAGTCAATTTTTGCTACGGTACATCATTTTTCTTTTCGATTTACATTGATGTATATTATTTAATATTGAAATTTTCATTATTCTCACCAATGTATATACACTCATTTCAATTTATTTTTATGTTTGTATATGGAAGGTGAAGAAGAAGTAAAAAATCAACACCGTGAAAAAAACATTCCTGAAAATAACCGAAGTCATGGAAGTAGCTCTAGCAGTGACAGTAGTTCAAGCAAAAAATGATGATCACTATGTTTGGATATCAAAGAAAAGCATTGTATTTTCTGAAATATTTGTCTGTGAAATCAGAAATTTTGTTTAATGTAATGGACATAGTGTCCCAATTGAGAGACAAAGGGATATCAATAACTGTCCCATTTTGTATGACAAAGACTGTCTCATATATATATATATATATATATGTATGTATGTATGTATGTATGTATGTATGTATGTATGTATGTATGTATGTATGTATGTATGTATGTATGTATGTATGTATGTATGTATGTATGTATGTATGTATGTATGTATGTATGTTTTAATTTATTCTATTGCGTTCTCCATTGTCGCTATTGTGTTCTCCATTGTCATTCTCAAATGCACTAATAAAAATCTAATTCATATGAATATTGTTATAAGATATATATGTGTCGACTTTTGATGAATAATGAATTTTAAAAAATCACAATAATTATGATACGATATAAAAAATTAATCCAAACATCACATTCAAATGCATTAACAAAAATTTAATTAATATGAATATTGTTATAAGATGTGTCGACTTTTCATGAATAATTGATTTAGAAAAATCACAATAATTGCACTATCACATGTCGATGTTTCTAAAAAAATACAAAATGAACATTGGTGTGTGTCAGTTACTGTACACCGGTGCGTTTGTATGCTTCAGCGCACTGGTGCGTTTCTATGACCTATGGGCATCGGAAAAACACTAAAACCAATTAAAAATGTCGGTGTGTTTGTGCAATACTGCGCACCATTGCTTTTATGTAAGACTACGAATGAGTAAATTTGTACAACATATGGACACCGCACAAATACGAATACCAAATATAAATATTAGTGCATTTGTTTGATACAGTGTACCAGTGAATTTCTATAAGTCTACATGCCGGTGCGTTGAGATGACCTATGGGCACCGTACAAATTCCAAGAACAAATTGTATGGTCTTGTGCATTGTATCACCAACATTGAGGCCGGTGTGGTTTTATACCTTGATGGCCCAGTGTAGGAACCTTTGACTGCCCTGGGGCCATCGTCTAGATGAAACGCACTAGTGCGTCGAAACCTTTGTAGCGCATCGATGAAAAAAATATTCGTAATAACCTCTAGCCGCCCAGTTTTGTTAGTTGTGTTGAATTTCCATGAAAAGCTCCGCCAAAACCTTTGTAACCATAAACAGATGTTGTAGCAAATGTTTTTTTGACAATTTTGGCCAATTTTATAACACTAAAAATGTCCTTTATAAACTTCGCTGGAGGTTCTTTTCCTTGTAGTGCAAGCTCTGATGAGCGGGGGAGCTTAAGGTATATGCTCTCCAATGCTTGGGAGACGTACCAGTGTAACTATATTTATATGTCCTCTAGTGTGAGCTAAAATAGGGTCTAAGTGAACAAGTGGAGTTAGCCTCCTAAATTTTAGGAGGATCTAGTTAAAATGTGTTGACTTTTTTTAACTAGAAAAGTTCCAATTCAACTCTTAATTTAGAAAACTCACTAACAATAGCCTAATCGAAAAGCTTGTAAGGAAATGAAAGGCACAAAAATAATCAGACAATTCCTGAGCATGACTTTGTGAGCAAGAGAGCTTGTAGAGGAACAAGGCAAGTTTTCCTTGTGTGAATTACTGAGGAAGGAAAATTTCTCTTTGGAGTGCATATAGGAATAGAGGAAATCCCTATTTAATAGGAGCCCAACTAGTGCTAGGAAATACGAGATTATATCCTAAGGTTTTGTGATGGAAAAATCAAAGCCTCTTGTGCATATAGGAGGAGGAAGCAAGTTAGCCATCAGGAAGAGGTTTCAAGCTCAGACATGAAAGAAAAATCTTGTATTTTTAGATTCGAACCAGCTTGTATTCATATCATATTTGTTGCTCAATTTTCCTTAATAAAATTTTGAAGCAAGCGAGGGCTTTCCTTTGTGGGTTCCCTAAAAAAATCGTGTGTTTTGTTGTGTCAATTTTGTGAAATTATTTATGTTCTATTCTATTTCTATTTGGTAGAGAAATCTTGTGATTGCGTGAAAAGAAAATTTTATTTCAAATTGTTCATAATATCATATCAGAATTTTGTTGAAAATCTACATGGTATTAGATTTGTGAACAAGAATAGATCAGCATAAGAGTCTTTAAGTTTGCAAGATGACAACTCATACTGGATTGGAATTGAGAGAGTATGATATATTAGATAGCTCCTCAAATTTCAGTGTTTGGAAGGTCCGAATATTGTTCTTGTTGGGCGAGTATGGGCTAAAGGAATTCACTGAGAAAGGTGTTGGGGAACCTTAAGATCTAGACAAGTTGAGGCTCTTCCAAAAGAAAATGGCCAAGGCTCAGAGGATGATCCTGGATGGACTTCAGGATCATTTCGTCCCTCATGTTGCGGTCAAAAAAATAGATAAGGAAATGTGGGATGCCTTAGTCTAGCTCTACCAGAATTATTTCGAGAATAGAAATATGGTCCTCAAACAGAATCCAAGGACAATCAAGATGCATAAGGATGAGAGTGTCACTGCCTATTTCACAAGAGTTCAAGAAGTATATGATGAGAGAGTAGCTATTGGAGAGAATCCTATAGATACAGAGCTACTGTGTGTGGCTCTGAATGGGTTTACGAAATATTGACATACTTTTTTTAGAGTATTACTAGATGAGATAATTTTTCGAATTGGGAATGCCTATTGATTGACTTCATCCAGGAGGAGCTAAGGCTCAGGCTAGTTGAGAATTCTAGAAATAATGGCAAGGGGTCCAAGGTCAAGAAGGAGGAAGATAATATTGTTCTTGAAAGTAAAGTAAAAGGAATGAAAGGAAAATGGAAGAGAGAAAACAGTCAAAAGAGTAACAAGAAGATGACAAACCCAAGTAAGATCAAATTCTTCCATTGCCATACTTTTGGACACTATGCTTGCAACTATCCTAATGTGAAGAAGAAGGGGTCGAATAAGGAGTAGTCAGTTGCATCATCTAAGGTAGATGATTTTGCGTCTCATTTTGGGAAGGACTTCTCATTGATAGCTTGCATTAAAAGCTCAGTAGGGAGCAGTACATGGTATATTGATTTAGGAGCCTCTTTCCATTTCACTAGAAATCGAGAGTATTTTAGCCAGCTAGATGAGAAGGATATGCAAGTAAATATCGAGCTTGGAGTTAATGGAAAGTATGCTACTAAGGGAATTGGTATTGTAAGTTTTGAAAGGGAGTCAGGTAATATTCTTCATCTCAAATATGTTCTCTATGTTCCAGGGTTGAAGAAGAACTTGTTTCAATAGTTATCCTTGAGGATAAAGGATATGATGTCACCTTCAATAGAGGTAGGCTTACCTCCAACACTTGGCTTCTGGATTTAAGAAGTAGATACGTGTAAGGGTGAAAATTCCCTACAAGTTACATGTAGATACTAGTGCAACCTTCAGTAGCAAGGCATGATGTGTAGATGTATGTGAATTTGGGCATAGACGCATGTGGCACTTGCATTCTTCAAAAAATTGCCACAAGATTACCAATGGGAGGCCTTGACAAGATTGGAGTGTGCAAGGGATGCAAGCTTGTAAATTATGCCAACTCTTCCTTCCATGATCAGGATAACAGGGCCAAACGTATTTTGGAGCTGCTGCATTCAAATTTGTATGGGCCCTTCTCTTCTCCATCATTGATGAGACACAGTTATTATGTTACTTTCATTGATTATTTTTCTTGGAAAACTTGGATATATTTTATGAAAAATAAATATGAGGTCTTAGACAGGTTCATGGAGTTTAGGGCCTTGGTAGAGAAGAAATCGGGAAGAAATAAAGGCAGTGAGAAGTGAAAATGGTGGAGAATACATATCCAATGCCTTCAAGGGTTTTTGTTCCGAGGAAGGTATTAGGAGAGAGTTGATAGCACCTCATAACCCTCAACAGAATGGGGTGGCTGAGAGGAAGAACAGGAGTATTTTTGGAACTACTAGAGCTATGTTTCATGATCGAGATTTTCCTAGGTTCTTGTGGGTAGAAGCATGCAACACTGCAGTATTTCTACAGAATAGGAGTCCACACAGGGTGCTTGGAAAATCTACACCAGAGGAGGTCTTCATAGATAAGAAACTTGATTTCTGACACTTCTGAATCTTTGGCACAAAGGTCTCCTGTCATGTATCCAAATGTAACATGAAGAATTCAGATGCCACAAAAAAGAAGGGTATCTTTGTGGGGTATAATGAAACATATAAGGCATACAGGGTGTATCTTCCAAGATCTAGGAAAACAATTCTCAAGAGAGATGTGATATTCCAGGAGGATTAGGCTCTAAGAGTTTCTTGAGAGCATGAACAGATTGCAATACCTGAGGAGGAGCTACTCACTCTCAAACAAGAGGCACAACCAACACATCAAATTCATCCATAGCCACATTCTAGTGGTAAGAGGGCAGCGCAGCAGGATGAGGAGGAAAAATCAAGTCAAGATAAAACAGATCAGCCAAATCCAACAACCACAGTGAGGAAGAAGGCCAGGTGGGTCAAGAGGTTTACCCAGAAGGCTCAAGAGAAGGTTGAGCTCCCAACACCATGTTTAAGCAAAGTAAAGTTTAAACAACCACAGAGGTACATAGGTTATATGGAATTGATGACATGGTTGGTCAACACTGAGCCTTCATCTTATTAGGAGACAAATTCTCAACAAGTTTGGTGGAGGAGTATTCCTCTATCATGAAGAATGATGTCTAGGAGGTTTTTCCATGACCTGAGGGGAAAACTATAGTTGGATCTAGATGGGTGTACAAGTTGAATCATGGAGAATATGGGAGTGTGGAGAAGTTCAAGGCAAAGTTTTTGGCCAAAGGCTTCTCACAAATAAAGGGCATATACTATGAGGAGATAGTTTCCCTATTAGCACAATATTCATCCATCAGGACTATTATAGCACTTGCACCATAGATGGGGTAGAAGATCCACCAGATGGACACGAAGACAAAATTCCTCAATGGAGTTGTTGAGGAGGAGATCTATATAGAGAAACCAAGGAGGTTTGAGAAGTTCAATAGAGACGCACATGTGTGCAGGCTGAAGAGATATATTTATGGGCTCACGTAAGCTTTGAGAGCATGGCACACTCAGATTGGCAGTTACCTTGAGGATTGGGCTTCACTAAGAATGAGGCAGAAGCCAAACTATACTACATCATGGTTGGAGGGCTGCTGCTCATTCTAGTTCTCTATGTCAACAACTTTATATTCACTAGAGATGAGAGCTTGATCTAGGATTGCAAGGAGGACCTTGCAAAGGAGTTTGAGATGAAGGAGATGGGGATTTTTCACTATTTCCTTGACTTGGAGGTTTGGCAGGGTGATGGTGAGATCTTTGTGGGACAAGGAAAGTACACAACATATATTCTCCAAAAATTCCATATGCAAGATTGCAGGCCCATGGCCACACCTCTAGTCACAAACTGGAGGAGGATGGGTACTACTACAATAGAGCGAGTCAATCTTAGAGTATACAGGAAACTTAGTGGATCATTGATGTACTTAGTCAGCACATGACTTGATATTTTTTTTGTAGTCAACTAGCTAAGTCAATTCGTGGTTGAACCAACCATAGTGCATTGGGTTGTTGCAAATCATGTGTTGAGATGTCTCAGAGGCTCAAAAAAATATCGAGTGTGGTACAAACGAGTTGATTGAGGCTTGAGGGCTTCACTGATGTAGATTGGGTAGGGAGCTCCATAGATAGGAAGAGTACTTCAAGTGGCATCTTCGGCATTGGTACAATAGGAAGCCGAGATCAATTGTACTCAGTTAAACAAAGGTCGAGTACATGGTTTCTAGTTAGGTAGCTTGCAAGGCTATTTGGATGAGGAAGTTACTTGTGGGACTTTTAAGACAGAGGATGGAGCCTACCATGATACATTGTGATAATCAGAGTTGCATTAAGCTCTCTAAGAATCCAATGTTTCGTGATCACTCAAAGTATATCAAGATCTCATATCACCATCTTAGAGATTGTGTGCAGAAGGGGATATTCAAGCTACAGTACATTCCAATAAGGGAGTAGACGACAGAAATCATGACCAAGGCATTGGAAAGAGGTATTTTTGCTCATCACAGAGATAAGTTGGGAGTTGTAAAAAATCCCTTGCTAAGAGGGAGTGTTGAAAGTAGTGAATGAATGGATTCCTTGATCTATCTATTGATTCAAGGAATCAATATGGAGATCTTCTTAGACATCTATGAGTTTCAATGATCAGTACGAGTTCAAGAAGTAGTTTTACTAGTGCGATTTTATGGAGGATGAGCTATCTATCCTCTGGTGTGAGTTAAATTAGGAACTGAATGAATAAGTGGAGTTAGCCTCCTAAATTCTAGGAGGATGTTGTTAACTAAGAGTGTTGACTTTTGTTAGCTAGAAAATCTCAAATTCAACTCCTAATTTAGAAAACTTGCTAACAATATCCTAAAATAAAAGCTTATAAGGAGATCGAAGGCACACAATTAATCAATCAATTCTTGAGCATGAGTTTTTGAGCAAGGGAGCTTTTGGAGGAACGAGGCAAGTGTTCATTGCGCAAATTATTGAGGAAGGAACTTTTCTCTTTGTAGTGCACACAGAAATAGAGAAATCCCTATTTAATAGAAGCTTAGCCAATGATAGGAAATAGGAGATTATTTCCTAAGGTTTCTTGTTGGAAAATCAGTGCCTCTAGTGCGTATAGGAGAAGGAAGCAAGTCAGCTATCGAGAAGAAGTTTTAGGCCTAGGACAGGCAAGAAAATTCTTGTATTTCTTATTAGAACTAACTTGTATGTGTATCATATTTGTTGCTCAATTTTCTTTAATAAAATTATGAAGCAAGCGAGAGTTTCCTTGTTGAGTTCCCTAGAAATTTTTTTTGTTTTATTGTGTAAATTTTGTGAAATTATTTATGTTCTAATCGGTTGTTATTTGGTAGAGAAATTTTTTGTTTGTGTGAAAAGAAAATTTATCTTTAGATTGTTCATAGTAGCATATCAGAATTTCGTGGAAAATCTACAGTGAATGCCACATTGAATAAATAAATAAATATGATAAACTGCCAAGAAAATGAATCTAATGTGATCTATTGGTTAAAGAGAGTATACATTTATCCCTGAAAGAAAGTCACTCACTTGGGAAGTTCTAAAACGTACTGATACTTTACAAGAAATATCGTTGTCTAAAATAACCCAGACTGTGAATTTTGTCAAGATTTCATGCTAAGGACTCAAGAGTGCCTATTTTATGAAAGGGTAGCAAGTTCAAAATTCTATCAGTTATGTTCTTGGTTTCTTTGTACCATAAGTTTTTAGAAGTGTGACACCATGAGTTAGTAGATGTCCATGCCATGTCATCAGCATTGATTGATATGATAACATGTAGGGATTCCTTAAAAAGGCTCGGTATATTAACAATAAAATTTTTAAAATTCAACTTTGGTGAAACTTTACAGCTCTAACAGTGCCATCCTAGAAATTATGTCATTACTAACATTGTTGTTGTTTTTTTCTTTTTTCAAAACTGAGATCGTGTAATTTTCACATTTCTATATTGATTTCATGGTTACTGTAAATATATTTTGGTTATCCCAGTAATATTCAAATGCATTCGGTTTCAAAATACAATATAAAAAACCTACTACTATAAAGAAGCTGGAACAAACAATTAACAAAAAAAACAAGTACAAAAAATAAAAAAACCACAAAGAGTGTCATATGTGAGAAAAAAACCTATACTGCATCTAACAAGTGTCCTTCATCTTTGTAAAAAACTTCACAGTGTGTGAGAGAAAAATAAATGTAGGGATCAAGTGCAAGATCTTTTGCAAAGCATTCAAACGCCTTTGGAATGAGACCTTGTATTTAGAGACAAATTCCATTTCCAATGTGAGCCTCCACGGTGACAGGATATGTTTCCAGAGAAAATTCATAGAGACCAAGTGCATCTGCAAACTTATTCCAGCTCACTAAATAATGACTCACTGCCCCATCATCATTCGAACATAATGATCTCTATGAGTGCTCATTGTTGCCTGCAACATCTCCAATCTCTTCCAGCATTCACTATCTGAGACTGCAGAGACTAACTCACTCCTCCATTGTGATTATAATATGGCCTCTGTGAGTGCTCATTGTTGCCTGCGACATCCCCACTCTCTTCCAACATTCACTGTCTGAGATTGAGTGAGTTGAGGTTCTATCCCTGCCATAGCTAGACCCATTCCATTTTTCAACGCCCCTAGTTTTCCATACTGCTCCACTTCACAACCCTGCTTTACCAAAATGAAAAATCATATGCATAGTTACAAAACAATTTTAAAAATTCAATCATATAGTAACCCCACTAAAAACCATTACCAACGATGGATTAAATCCTCTAGGAACACCTCACACAACCTTATTATAACACAACACATTCAAGATAAATACCCTAACTCAAATATAGAAATTGAATTCACCATTTGGGATGATTACCTTATGGTTGGGCAGAACATAGTCCGATAGATGATTATCCAATCTGAACAAAGAAATAAGGAGATTATTAAAGGAAGACAAATCTGGAGACAGGCCAAATTTTCCCATGTTTTTGAAATTTTTGATCACCTCCTTATCCATATGTTCCCTGGCATATCACTTGATCACGAGAGAAAATGCTTCTTGGGTCAAAATCCCCTTGCCTTTCATATCATTTATTACAACCCATATAATCTCAAACTTCCTTATCCTATCAAGACTGCCAATAATAATGTGATAAGCCTCAACACTCTATGTGTACCACTGATATTTGTCTACCCATTTAAAAAATGTAAAAGCCTGCATCCCTACATTTTCAAATTTTCTCAATACTTGTTCTACTTGGTGAGAGTTCTAGTCTTGATTTCTAGAGAAAGGTTTCAATGTCAATCTTAGAGTAAGAAATGAATATGCTACAAAGTTTTTTCAAGCTTTATGTATTTTCTCCGTTACCCTTTGCATCATGGAGAAGTCTCAGCCATTTTGGGAAAATAAATTTAGAAAAGCCACAGGTATAGATTTTGGGGGTTTACCAGATGATTGGTAAAGGTTTTGCAAGTATTCATAGCTATTCCACCATTTTGGAAGTATATAAAACCCAAGAACAAAGGTGTAGACTGTGTTGCAATGGAATTTGGTAGATATTTACACACCTTGAGAAATCCATTTCTAAAAATTAGAGCCATTTCTAGTTGTTATTGCGGGTTCTCAGCTGCAGTTGAAAAATACTTTCAAACCATGAAATTTTAAATTGACACCAAATTAATAAATGCGTGTACTTTGAAACCATGAAATGTTAAACTCCTGCCAAATTAATAAATGGACAGAGGGAAATATAAAATCAAAAATCAAAGTCGATATCACTGTGAAAAAAAGTGAAGAGGGAAACAAGGAGGGATCTTAATTCAGTGGAAAATGGACAATGAAGAGAGAATGTTATAGGATATAATAAGGAATATACTTTTAAATATTTTTTTTTTCTTTATTCATTTTTTTAGTCTTTTGTCTTGAAGAGGGTGGAATAGGTTGTTAGAAGGAAGAGATTATAGATCAGGTTTATTTTAAATAGTTTTTATTTTTTTTGTTAATTTTCTTTTAGCTTTTGTTCTTGTTTTTATGTTTTTATTAACTTTTATGATTGTTTTTTTATTTTCTATTTTATTAGAAAAATGTAAGAAAATAATTAAAATAAATTTGGCTAAAATAAAATGATTAAAAACCAAAATATTGATAGATATTGATATAAAGGCATGGAAATAAATTCTTGGAGAATTACAATACGAGGAAAAGATCAAAAGTCGGAGTGTAACATGAGAAGTGGACTTTAAAAACCACATATGTCTTCTTTAATAGATATTTAGTGTTAATTCAAGATATGGGCACCATAGGATATATTTATCACTACCTGTGGGAGTTAGTATCTATGTTATGGTTAGGAGACGAAAACAAGGGCCTTAGTCCCTAAATTAATATTTCTCATGCTCAATTGCCATGAACAATACCTATAGCTATGAATATGGTCATTTAGTACATTTTTCATGATAAGAATGGATCTCGTGGCCTTTACTGTGGCCAAGGAAGGAAAAAAATGACTTAAGTCCTAAACAATCAGTGACCACATTTTAAAGCACCCCATTAATTATATTCTCAAAGGGATATTCTAAAAGGGATATTCTATGGCCTCTATGAGTGGTGTGTCTACCATTAAAAGGCTTTGCACACCACAATTGGTTCTTAAAGCCTTGTCATTCGACCTTAATGAAATTATGAGGCTTTCAAATCACATATGATGCTTACAAGTGTATAAAGGGGACATTTAACCGAGTTTGAGGGTACATTTTATACGTATCATAATGTATATGAGAGGGAAAATAGTTTTTAGTGCTAGTGATCTAGTCACACAAAATACCCCATAAATTTGCGCTTTTGGATATCCCCAAGATTCAATAAGTAATCCAATGTGAGAGGATTTTTTGCTAAGGTACTGAAAGTAGAAACAACCCTCTAGTGTTAAAATTTAGAGACAAAAGGGTATTCAAAATTTTAACACTGTAGATGGATTCAAACCCCTTTGTCTCTAAATTTTTACACTACAGATGGATTCAGAGACCCTCGTAGTGAAATGTGACACTTCAGTATCAAAATTGCAATTTTCCATTTCCGGAGTGACACAATTAAAAATTACTAACATAAATGACTAATTCATATACTTGTTATTTGGTCATAAATGTACTTTTTATTTGGTCATATTTTTATTCTTGGACTATAATAGTCATTTACGTTAATCATTATTATTTTGGTCACTTATATGTAGTGATATATTTTAGTCCTACACTAAATTAGTCATTAAAGTTGGTCGCTTTTAGTTTAATCACTTATTATCTAGTCATATATTTTAGTCATAGACTAAATTAGACATTTAAGTTAGTCATTTTTAGTTTAGTCACTTATTATCTAGTCATATATTCTATCCCCAGACTAAATTAGTCATTTAAGTTAGCCATTTTTGGGTCGGTCACTTAAAATTGCTCAAGTTTAGTAGTAATTCACTTGAAATAATTGCGGTGAATAAAATTTTTAGTCATCTAGTCACTAATTTCATCATTTTCTACTAGTGCAAGCCGATGGATGATTTTGATTATGGTTGTGATATGTGGATGGATGCAGATCTTAGTGGTTCCTCTACTGTGTTTCCACCTTGCCAAGGTTATAATATTGGCTATGCAAGAAATACATGTGCAACACAAATGAGTATGAAATTCATCCTTCCTGGAGGGCCTTATGTGCAAGCACCACTTCCACAAGTTGGACTAGTGAGAAATATGATGTTGATAGGTGGTAGTGTGTTTCTAGTTCACAGAAGGGATTGATCCTCCACAGACTTCTCTGCCCACATTTCATATATCAGAGAACCGATATGAAGTGGGCAAGGTCTTTGATAAGGATCAGTTGAAACAAAGACAAATTAAATCCATCCTTAATAAATTAATGTCCCAAAACTTTGAGAAACTTTTTGAACAAGTCAAAGAAGTGAACATTGACTCTGCATCATGTCTTCATGGTGTAACATTCAAATATATGACAAAGCCTTTACGGAGATGGATTTTGTGAAATGTATGCAAAATTTAGTTTTCAGCTTGCTACAAGAATACCAGAATTTTATGAAGCTAATGAGAAGGTTGTTTTCAAGTGAGTTCTTTTGAAAAAATGTCAGGAATAATTTGAAAAAGATGAAAGAGAAGAGGTAGAGGCTGAGAAAGCTTAAGAACATGGAGAAAAAATCCTTTCATGAGAAGAAATACAGGAGAAGAAGGCTGCAGCACGACGATGAATGCTAGGAAATATAAGGTTTATTAGTGATATTTATAAAGAAAGTATGTTGATGGAAAGGATTATGCAAGCATGCATTAAGAAATTAATTGGTGAATTTTAGCATCTATAGGAGGAAAATGTCGAAGCTTTGTGCAAACTAATGAGAAATAATGGTCATATGATTGACCATTCAAAGGCTAAGGAAAATATTGATGCTTACTTCGATAGGATGAGAAAAATGTCCAATAACCAAGGGCTTCCCTCTAGGCTGAGGTTCATGTTGAAGGATTTGATTGATCCAAAGAGGAATGGATGACAACAAAGGAAGAAAGTTGAGGGACCCAAGAAGATAGAGGAAGTGCATCGGGATGTTGTGCAAGAAATACATGGACAGGGAGGCTTCTCTCGAGGTACCAATATGGGACATTCAGGTTGGAGACTTGTGACACCACTTGATCATGGTGGGAGAGGACCTTCAATGCCACCTTACATGGCTGGTGCAGAGACGAGTTCACTTCCATATATGGGTGGGATTAAAGGTACACAACCCCATATGGGACCACATGACCATGTATTCACTATCAAAGATGCTCATATTGTGGATAGGGATTAATTTTAAAATTAGTCTATTCCAAGCCCTTCAACATACAGAGCTTTTGATGATGGTGACTTGACTCTTGGTCCGAAGGGAGGTCTTGGCAAGGGAATAAGAGGGAGGGAAAAACCTCTATCATTTGATAAGAGTGCTCTAGTAGATATTCTACCATTCACATCCTAAGTAATAGACGAACAGGTGCAGGTACAATTTCAGGTTGCAGTTCTGACAGGATGCCAATTGGTATGAGAGATGAAATTTTGACAAGGAATTATGCTGCATAAAATCCTTTACTTGCAATATCATGTGTCTAGGAAATAATTTTTTTGGATAATGACACAAGATAGTTTAAGGATTCATACTCATCAGGTGACAAAGGTGGGAAGACTACAAATCCTGAATTTCAACTGTAAGAACATTCTTCTCAAAGAAATTTGAGTTCACAACTCATTGAGGTTCAACTTCGGAAAAATGCTGAAATTCCAATCAAAGAATATTACAGGTCATTCCTTTACAAAGCTTCCATGCATTTTCATTATGTCTTTTAGATAAGTCGACAAGTTTCCCTGAATTTTTCTTAATTTTGCATGACATACCATCCAGTGTGAGAGATTTGAAGGAGGCAAATTTTTGTGTGAATGACCTTAAAGCACCATTGTTCCATTCAACTATGGTTTCATTTTCGATATTAGTTTCTCTTCTTAGGAAAGATGTTGAAATTTATCTTCTAGGGAATCTACTTACACATTTATGCAAGTCTGAGCCTTTATTGCTAAAACAAGGACAACTTACTGAAGGGTAATGTGAAATTTTGTGTTTTTCCTCATTCAAGTTTGAATTTATTTAGGGACTGCTATAGTCTATGGTAATTTGCGATTATGAATTATAACTATATATAGTTTTTATGTTTCTAGGTTCGATACTATACTATTTTCATTGGAGGATGCTATTGTTGATGCGGCCAAGGCTCCTGAGTTCCTTGGTCATATAGGGTCAAAATCCACTAAGTTGATTCCATGTCAAAAGAAAATTTTTGCATCCTTCCTTGGAAACAAATCCATTAAGGAATAGGAATTACCTAAGAATGAATTTATGACATGAAACCAAAAAAATTACAAGAAATGTTAGTTTGTCTTTCCAAGGCATATGATAGAGAAAATTGGCTTTATTTAGGGCTACTCATCCATATATGGTTCAATGTGAAATTAGTTAACTAGATAATGAATTGTCTTTCCTCAATATAATTGAAATTCTAATTAATGGCTCAGCCTATTCTTCTATCATGCCTACAAGAGACCATGGGTAGGTATGACTAATGGCTCCTCTACTATTTTTTACTGTAGAGTAGGTGGTCTCAACAAAGTTATAACAGATCAAAAAGAACTATAAGCTTGACAACTATACAAATAGGATTTTCCCTAAAATTGACATTTTTTCTCTTTGTTGGTTATGTTTTTCTTTTGGGTGATATGATCAAGGTAGATGCAATTATGCTGAAGGACCCCACCCTTGAAGAGCTAAAATTCCTACCTTAAAAACTACCAACAATTGAGGAGATACAAGAATCAACACCATCTTTGATTTTAACCTAAATAGTCTTTTTATCTCTCCCTAATCACAATGACCAATACATTCTCCTCATGAATTATTTCTCTCATTCTATTTATTAGTAAAATCGACAAAATGTATCCCTACATTTGAATCTTGGGAAAAAAACATATAATTATTATCATTTAAATTATCCATATCTCTTAGAGCCAAAAAATCCATTTGATTTGGATAAGCTTTATTTATAACCTTAAAAAAAACCCTATTATAAATTGAAGGACCATCATGTCCTCTTGAGTCTTGACAAAGTATGATGGAGTGAAATTGGATGAAGACCAAATCCAAGTTTACTATGTTAGAATATAGGTTCATTGAGATGACGACCTTGGTTTGAATATATCCACCATACAAACTAGGACCAACCATACTTATTGTTGCTATATCTCTTTCATCATCAATATTAACATACTGAGGACCTATAACCCATGGAGGCCCATAGTAGTCATTGAAATGTAATTTATTAGGGTACATGCCATTTCTTATTATGATATTTACCACATCCAAAAATGGCATCATTCACATCATTTTGAAGAAGTCTACAAATTAGATCAACATAATTTTTTTCACATTTACGACTTCCCTCACATTTTTTGGTTCTTGAAGCTCGAGTGCTTTCATAACAAAAATAGGCAAACTCAAAAAACAAAAATGGTCCACTCTCTTTTCATTTTCTAATATTATAATGAATTTTTATTAGAGACACTATTTGTTTGTTTGTTTTGGTTAGAAAAAGTTTTGTTCATAGTTTTATGGGACTTTCAATTTATCATATGATGCATGTTGAGAAATGGGAAGAATAATGTGTGACATTCATCTTTTAAAAATTGATGCTAAATGAAATTATACATAGTTTAACCAAGCTACAATTCACTTTGGTAAAGGCTTAGGAACATCTTAAAAAAATGCTTAAGGATACACCATATACAAAGTTTGACCATAAGAAATATATGCATTTTTATTTTGTAGATATGTTCTTTTTTCTACCCAATATATCACAACAATAAAAATATTGATATTGTAGAAATTGTTTGAGGACGTCATCGAGGTTGATTTTTCTAATGTCCTATTTGATTGATACTTTCTCATATGTCAGAAAGGCTTTAAATATGAATTAATATGTTCATGAAACAAATTAGATTCAAATTTTATAGATATAAGAGATTAAAAAAAAATGTCAATGTCTTTGTTTGATTGTTACTTGACTCTGTTGTGGGAAAGTTACAGGAAATGTGAATGGAAATAGGATGGGGGAGACTTTTCATATGACATCTTGGATATGGATAATTCGCTGTTAGAGATCACTTAGACACCTAAGTTATCGACTTTGGAAAATTTTCTAGTAGGAATTCCTATGGTGTTTAATGTTGTGATTATTTCACCTCATGGTTATTATTTTGGGCAATCAAATGATTTTGGAATGTCAGACACGACATCGTCTCAATTTCCATTCCATGATATCCTCTCTTTATTGTTTGATTGTATTTTGGACGTTTCTTTTGATTTTCTTGTCTTTTAACTATGAAATTGAAAATACTTAGTACAATGTCTATTTAAACAAAAACCAAAGCTTGAAGATGAAATTAGTATTACACTATATTGATTGGAATCATTATAGCTATTTTGTGTTAAAATATTTTCATGACTATCATAAAAAGTTACTTCATGTTTTTATTTGAGTATGTCTTGTTTATATACTTGACTAAGTTCATGCATTAGAAAATGAAATTTCTTTGTGAATAAAACGACAACAATGAAACATCACACCTTAGATTATTTTTTTTCACAAGTTATCTACAACATGAGCTTTTTAGCATATAAATTAGTTGACATGATTATTCCTAAGCTTTCCTTGAAGGTTAAATACTAAGTCACCAAGGTGTTATTTTCTATATATGGTGATATTTTATTTGATTTGTTTTTATAGGTTATCTGGCCACATTATAGTGGAAATTATCTCCCCAATGAAGAAAATTTGTTCGAGTTTCTTACTTGTGTGGGGAAAAATGGCTTTGACATTGCCGATGTTGAGGTATATGTCGTATAAATTATTTATAGTCTAATTTAGTTTATATTCTAGTGTTCATTGTCTTTCATTTTTTACACTTTGCATTGTATCTTCTTTTGTTTTCAGAAAATGAACTTAGTATTGATGGTAAGAAGCATGTATTGAAAAAAAGAGGGAGCAATAACATTGGAGCGAAAAATGCAAAAAGAGAGAGAGGAGAACTAGTATGGTGATACTCATAGATTCAATATCCCACATAAGGCACACATATAAATACTTATGTTCAAGTCTTCAGAGTTGGTGAATCCACCTGCAATGCCTTGAAAACACAACGATAATATTTTTGAAGTGACGAAACACCATTTCATGTGTAAATTATAGTCCAACTAATATTAAGTTGAAAACTCATATTGTAATACTTTAACATTTCATATAATATAATTTATGTGGTTGAAATTATTTATAGTTGCACTTGATATTTTTTAGTATTGTAATTAAAATATGCGACTTTGTGTTTTCATATTAGATGACCATGCACATTGTATGACATTTCTTAAATCATACAAATTAATTTATGTTGATTAATAATGAACACAAAATCAATTTAAAACTACTGAATTAGTAGTTTATACTGATTAATGATGAACATAAATAAAATGAATATATGACTAAATTAGTCATTTATAATGAATATTAATGAAAGTAAATGAAATGAATATAAACTACTAGATTAGTCGTTTATATAATGAATAAATGACTACTGCAAATGATAAATTTGTGATTATAAAAGATGCCTAAATTTTGGATATATATGACTATTAGTAGCTAATTTACAGTATCTTACAACACGACTAAAATTTAGTCATATTTCTTTGGTCATTAATTGGTTTCAAACAATGACTAAAATTTGCATATATATGACTATTAGTAGCTAATTTACAGTATCTTATAATACGACCAACGTTTTGGTCATATTTCTTCGGTCACTAATTGGTTTTCTCAGGTGATCATATAGTAATATATTTTGTTATATATTTGTTCATTAATTGTGGCAATTAATGACTAGATAAAATATTAAATCGATGACCAAATCTATGACCAAATTAATGACCAAATCAATGACTAAATTAATGATCAGATCAATGACTAAATCAATGACCAAATTAATGACCAAATATACAACTAGACAACAAAATTGAGATAACCAATTAATGAATAAGTTAAAAACAACCAAAAATTGGTCACATTATAAGATGCTGTAAATTAGCTACTATTGGTCAGTGACCGAAAAATAGTCATTTATATGCAAATTTTAGTCGTTTTTTAGTAACTAATTAGCCATTTTGTACTAGTGAATACTCCCAACCACCACCATGAATAAAGAGTGGCAACAACCCACACCTTCAGTTGAATTTTTTTCCAGAGAAGGACAAGCCCAGGCTTTTCAAATCCGAAGGCGTTCACGCAAAAATCTAAAATAGAGTACCCACAACCATACTTTGTGTTTAAATTCCTTATCGCCATTGACTTACCTGTTTTCCCGTACTTCGCAGCATGCAATATTTTTGGCTTACCACTTAACACCTTCGTCGAAGTTATATTTTCGTCGATGTCATATTGGCGGGACCCACCTTACCTTTGCCACATTGGAAACCGCATACAAACCTTCATTATTGCGTTTATTCCTTACCTTTTTCATTTTTCACTTACCACCGCTTTACTGCCCGCAGCCCACACTTCGCATATTTTATCATTTACCTTTTCTGCCACTCAAAAATTCGCACTTCACAATTGCTATGACTTACCTGTTAAGCCGCATGCAAGTTATTTTATTTGCTATGCGATGTAATCACAATCCCACGTATCAAGCTCAGGAGGATATCACATAGAAAGCACCCACAAAGCTCAATGGATAGTTCTCGCAAGGTAGACCTTTCTATGTTGTTATGCGATATGTGCCATGTCACATCACAATCACAAATTTTTAGGTTTTCTCGTAAGTGCCCAAGTTAAATGTTAAAATCGCCGCTGTGTGATTTGCGATGGAGCGCCAAATGCAATGTGGTTTTCAAAGCTGGAGCCCATAATATTTCAAGTCTGTGTTTATATGTTTTTGTACGTTTTTTTTGTATACAAACAACAGAATAGAGTGGATGAAGATTTGGTTGTTTTTCATCCATTCAACATTAAATTGCATTGAATTGTAGGCTCCTCCAATTTTGTATAAAACAAATGTAATCTCATATGTTTTTTGTGAAGGAATGCATCGAATATAGAGAATATTTGAATAAATTTAAAATTCCTCCTCTCCTACATTTAGTCATTGTCTGTCTGTGTGTATGATTGTTATTTCCACATTATATTGCAATCTCTGTGTTATGGGGGAAAACACATCCCTCTGTGTGTTTATTTCATAATTTCCAACAATGTCAATATCACAAGTAAAGCTTGATAGAAGGCCATGTGTACCTTTAATGAGAGGACACATTCCAAAATCGGAATCATGGAGAATGACATCTCACCAACATTCACATCATTCCATAAAAAGTGAGAGAAACTTATGCCCACCGTTGGGCTCTCTCTCTCCATTTTAAGTTATTTAATTCCTTCAAGCTCATTACAAATTTATTTTCATTTCATGTTTTCCTTTTGGTTGTAGGTTAAATATTTATTTCATTTTTTCCATTTATTATGCCTAAGTTTTCATTGAATATATTGTTAATTTTCTATATCAATTATTTTATTTATTTTTAAATAATATTTAGAAATTATACACACAAAGGCTATACTTGTTTCAAGATCCTTTATTGTTAAGGGATTGAGGCCCTTCTCAAATGACATACCAATGAATAGTTTTATAAATAAAAAATATAAGAAGTCATTAATTTTAATTAACATTATAATTGATTATTTTATTTAACGAAATTAGATGATATATCATTAAATTTGATGTTTTTAATGTTACTTTGTTACTTTCAATTATAGAGAAGGTGAAAATTTAGATATATTTAAAGAAAATTTTTATTTTTTCAATTTTACACACACACACACACATATATATATATATAAGGTCTCTATAATTTTAGTGTCTCTCATATTATTATTTTTATGCCACATGTTTCTCATATATTTTTATTGGCGTGCCTCATAGAAGCCCATTATTATTATTTTTGAGCCCTTATATTATTATTGTTATGTAGGTTTAGACTCCTATATATACCAAGAAGGTCTTGTCATTTGTATCATCCAAGAGTTGTTCATTTATGTGATGTAAAAGAAGGTTTACCCCTTGAAGAGACTTATTTTCAAGTCTTTGATCTATCTTTTCTTCTGTTTTTGTGATTTGGTTGTATAACAATTGGTATCAAAGCTTTGGATCCCAGGTTTTAGCTACTTCAAACCGATAATCATGGAATTTTCGCTATAACATTTTTTCTGCAAGGCTTAAAAAGATGAAATTTTGACCACGTGGAGCTTAAATATTTATGAAAATCATATAAAAATTTCAAATATTGTTTTTCTATAATCTTCGAGATACGATTCAAGGAAATTGGGTTTTTTTAATGTTTTAGAATTTTTTATCAAATAGGTGTCTCGGGAAAAATTGTTATAACTGTAGTTTTGTGCATCCAAATTGAATTTCGTAAATAGTGTATGAAATTGCATGGACTATATTTCTTGGGTATCATTTATATGGCCAAAGGCTGAAACAATGACACATGGAATTTTGTACAAATTTGCTATATTGAACTAGTCCATAATCAGGTCATTGTGGGAGGTTAAGCATAATTTCAACTTGAAGAATCGAATATGAGTCTAACTTGTGGCATTGGAAAGAATACTAATATACCTACCACAAAAAAAAAATTCAAACCTTTGAGAGACGAAATTTCAGAGATACAAAATTTTCAACTTCAAGCTCTAAAAAACAAGAGAAAAAGTGAGTATTCCTTTTTATTTGCACAAATTTTGTTTGAAAAATAAGTTTGAAGTGATTCAAAGGGCATAGCGAAACATATATATCATTATTTAGTTCCAATGTTCCTTAAAAAAAAATGGATACACCCAGTAAGCAACCAGAAAGCTCTACTATGACGCATGAAGAGGAATAAATACAACAAGATATATCAAAGTAACATGACCAAGTAAGAGAAACCAAAAATGAATTGGAATAGATGAATGTTAATATGGATGGCTTAGAAATAAAAATAAAAGGCAACATGGATGGTTTAAAATGGGATATAGAAGGTTTAAAATTAGTCATGGAAGGTTTGCAGGAAGGTTTGACAAAGTTGTTGCAGGAAAGACTTCCTAATGGTGAAAAGGTAGTAGATGGAACTCTTTATGAGAATAAAAGGAATGTGAATAATGATTTTAGAGGCTCTAACCCATGGATGAATATCAACCATATTTCAAATATTGATGTGAGAAATTTTTATGACAAGAATTTTGTGACATGGATATTACAGATGGAGCATTTCTTTAATATATAGGATGTGCAACAGATACAAAAGGTAAGAATTGTATCTTTATATTTAGAACCCTATTAGTTTGTGTGGTATCGATGGATTTTTTCTTGTAAACCATTTGTATTTAGACAATTTTTACTAAGGAATTGATAGCAATTTATGAGGATACAAAGAGAAATACCTTCATTATCCAATTGAGAAATACCAAGCATAAGGGTTTAACTAAGGAGCACATTGAGGAATTCCAATGATTGAATAGAAAGTTAACCAATATTCCATTAGAGCATATGATTGATGTCTTCATAGTGAATTTAATGGACAAATTCCAAAAGAAGGTTTCCCTTTGGGAACCTAATTCATCGTAGAATGCATTTAGGGTGGCAAGAAAAGCTCAAATTTTTTTTATGAAAAAAAATAAGTCTACCACTCATAACTATAAATATGGAAGTATTGATGCTCCTAACCTCCCACAACCTACAAGGTTGGAATGAAAACAACTGGAAGAAAAAATAACGAAAGGTCTTTGTTATAGTGGTCATAGAAAATATAGTAAAGGTAATAAGCGTGTAGAGAAGAAATTATTTTACATATATTGTGAAGAGGAGGAAGAAAAGGAACAAGAAATATCAAAAGAAGAAGATTTACACCAAGAACCAACACCAGGAGTTGAAAAAGAAGAAATGAACCTAACCATATCTTCTAATATTTGGGGACGATAGCTTTTAAATTTCAAGAACTTTTCTTGAAATTTTTCTATTAAGGAAAGGAGATTGAATTAAGGGGTGTCATTGGGAAACTTGGAAAGATAATTGGCTCTAATGGCATGACAAATATTTTGAAGAAGGAACAATGAGGGGTAATTTCTCAGTTATTCTCACGAAGTATTCAAACATTTAAGTTACATTTTTCCCGAGATCTCCAAAGATTCCTTGACAAACATTCAAAGCTATTTAATACTTTCAAAGGTATTCCACCTATTCAAGACCATGATCGGGCTATTCACTTGATTCCTGAAATTTTTCCTCCAAACATAAAAACTTATAGATATCAATATTACGAGAAGAGTGAAATTGAGTGTATGAGTGTAGAAATGCTAGAGGTAGGTATAATTCAATGTAGCAAAAGTTCCTTCCCTTCTCTAGTAGTATTGGCATACAATAAGCATGGATCATGGCATATTTTTCCGTATTATATAGATTCCAATATTCTCACTATTAAAGATAAATTTCTCATTCCTATCATTGATGAATTGTTGGATGCACTATATGGAGCAATTTACTTCATCAATATAGATCTTCCTTCTTGATATCATAAAATAGGCTGAATATAGAAGACATTCTTAAAAAAACATTTAGTATTCATGAAGGTGATTATGAATTTTTGTTCATGCCTTTTGGTCTTACTAATGCACCTTCCACATTTCAAGGGTTGATGAATTCTATTTTCAAGCCATTCTTTAGAAATTTTTTGTTAGTATTTTTTGATGATATACTAATCTATAGTAGGTCTTGTAAATATCATATTCAACCTATTGACAGGGTGCTCAAACTATTAGAGAAGAAAAAATTGTATGAAAAACCCTTCAAATGTTTCTTTGGGGTGTAGGAAGTAGAAATTTTGGGTCATATTGTATCTCATGATGATGTTAAGGTAAACCCTAACAAAATTAAATCCATAAATGAATGGAAAATCCCCACGACTTGAAGGTATATTTGAGGATTTCTCATGTTGACAGGGTATTATTACAAGTTTCTTGAGAATTAAGGGAAAATAGCTACATTAGTGTTGTAGCCGCTACAACACCACCCAAAATTTTGGGTATATTTAAAATTTCGGGTTCCCCCTCTGCTCGCCTAGGCATTAAAATCTTTCACCTGACCTGCAGTCAATGACATCCCACCGACCTATCCCCAACCCCTCACGAGTTGCCTCATCACCATGACTTGATGATGTCACTAGAATCACACCATATGTGGGAGGGATCATCTAGCGTACGCTCGAACATTCTTACCGCAGTCGCACCATGTGTAATTAGATTGCCATGCATATGTTTGAACGAAAACCTTTTGTGTATTGACGAGTAAAAGCCCTCCTGCTGTAGGTCATTAAGCATATTGTTTCAATACTTCTCTTAAGCTTGTTAGTCTCATATGCTTTTGTCTGCGGCCATCATTATCGAAGAGTAATTATGATGTTGTAATATTCCACGCAGGCCGACCCCACGGGTAACAAACTCCTCAATCGTGTCATGACATCAAGGGAAATGAAATTGAGCTCAACGACGAGGCCAAAGTTGCGGAACAGGGGAGGAGGAGGAGCAAGTGACCAGTACTATTAAAAGGAGGATAGTGTGATACGTGTCGATCAGAGAAAGAACCTTTTATGTCACCAATGCAAGAGGCTTTCTTCATTAGTGCACACCAGAATTTTTGGAGATCCTGCACAATGTCAGATCCGTGTCGATGTTTGTACAAAAAGGAACATATGTCGCCATTTCGACGAGTGTAGCCTGAAGTATAGGCCGGTGAACAAAGCGAACTCAGGAGATCTCCCTGGGGAATGACAGTCTCATTCAAGGCGTTCCCGTGCCAGGTAGCAGTGCGAAATCATACGTGTTTCTGTGGCAAGCCAACGACAGGGTTTTAAATATGTGAACGCTCCCTTTAGAAGCAACATTTATGAATCCTAAGTGACATGGTGTGAAATTATTTATGGTGCAAGGAGTACAACATGGAGCAAGGAAATGGCATTAAAACCCTAGTCTCCTTTGTTCTTTCATATCCATAATTTTTTTCTATGCGGAACCATAAGGGATGGAGAACTTCAAATTGAACCTAAAAGGTGATGTTTAAACGCATGCACCTTTTGGCAGCCAGGCGCATTGATGCATATGCAAATAGTCTCTAGGACTACAAGGCAGAAAGGCTCAATATTAAAAGGGCCATCAATGTGGCTTGAGTAGCATATTTCAACTCTCGATCTTTCAAAGCAAGAAGCCTTCATATTATGAGGTAAAGCAAATCATCGAATTAAGACCAGATTCGAAAACATGCGTTTCAAAACCACCAGAGACCGTGGAACCAAAACTATGGGGAAACTTTGTAAGTGGACGCGCATCCATATATCCAATACAAGGCACCAACATATGTTGTTAAGGCCGTTGAAATTGAGCACGAGTATTTTTATGATGGAATTTTCAAAGTTATGTTTAGAGTGTGAAGCAAAACTATGGAAAAAATTATAGATAAGGTGCGCATCCGGTGGACCAGGGTTATGGTTTTAAATGTTATGTAATAAAACCAAAGCACGAGCCCATGGGGTTTTCAAACCATATAAAATGTCAAACATTCGATGACACAGGTCAATTTATGATAAAGCATGAGAGGCAGATATATGGGGTGGCGGACTTCACGTTTAAAATGGTGGATTAGAATATATAAAAACACGTAGCATGGAGCCAAGTGTTTGATATTTACGTTGCAATGGAGCCAAAAGTAAATGTTATATGTGGCAGTCAACATTTCAATCGTGGTAAAATGGGGCGGATATATAATGGTCATGTCATGTTTAAACATGATACAAAATATTTTAAACCATAGCGGAAAAGTTGTAACATAGCGCGTGATATTCAAAATGCACGAGTGAGTTTTTCACGTAGCTGTCCCAAAGTCCGCATGGCAACCAACGTCAAAGACTGTGCGGTGAACGTTTGGAGCGGTCAATCTTTCAACGAAAACCACGGAGCAGAACGCGACAACACATGTAGAGTTGCAGGTTAATAAAGCCACGATGGCATATATAACAGCTACAGCGCAGACCAGTCAAAAGAAACGCCAAGGTTTTAAAATCACAATCCAGGACCATTTTTTAAACGGTGAAGTGTTACGTTTCGCTGGAGGGAGTAATAATCTGCATGATTGCAAAATCAGAAAATGCCATAATTAGCGCCACAATGATCTTCCACGCATCCACGGCGAGCTGGACAAAACGAGTCCATATTTTGCATGCCACATTACATGGATGAAAGTTTCCCATGCATGCTGTCATGCATGAACTCAACTACGCTGCTATACCAAAAATGGAGGTTTCTAATCGGTGAAGTCGCTGACATACTCTTTTTCAGGAATCGTTCGTCCTGCATTAGTAGTAAAGCCCGACATGAAAGGAGCTGACGCCCTTCTGAGCCACTCAGGTCTGGCATGCAGTAATAACATTCAGCTTGGTTGATTTTCAGTGTAGGAAAGAGATCGAATTCCTTTGATGCTGGTTGTGTTAGCCCAGCAAACAAAACCTGAGTCAATTTTTGCCCTCTGCAATATGTTACGCTGAGTTCAATCTACGCGCCTCCTAAATTCAAAGCCTTTCGACTAGTAATTCCAACGCCTTGATGCAAACAGTCACATGCTGCAAGCTAGAGTCATTTGCATTGGAATGTAATGAAAATTCTGGAAGTCGATCATCCTAGGAGGTGAAAGAAGGTTCAGTACAGTGCATTGGCACAATGCCCTCTCCAACAGATCACGCTATTTACTGGCCACCGAAGGATTGCATATCGTGAGGTATGGGAGCACAGCGCATGGTAGAGAATGTCTGCGTATAAAAGGTTATAATGCTTTGTTTCAGCACCTTCGTACGATTCAAGGTTGGGCGAAATAACTACATCACAGGGTGTTTGACAGCAAACCTAACATCTCTACATATGAAGAACAATTCATCTTTAACACCTCATTGTGAAAGAAATCAGTTAAACCAGTGAATTGATGCCCATCTAATGAAGGCAAGGGCTGACAGCAATTAGCTATGGCGAGGCCTGTCGCAGCCCCGAAACACTGTGGGGGAGGTCGTGCATCATAACCTATCTCAGCACATAGCAGTGCATGGGAGCTCCCGGGCTTTGGTGGTCTCCATTGAAAATTGTGAAAGACTAGCTATACGTGCCTTCAAGCATTCTTTTGCAACAGTGGGGGAATACATAGTAAATATGCACGATCGTTCATATATTGCCTTCAAAATAGGACTATACAGGGGTCCAAGCTAACCTTTAAAAGCTCCCGATTTTATGTGTCAATATACCTTTTATGCATCTACGACTATTATTTATTACTTCCTCAACATGCATAAAATGTTTGTATGCGTGAGGCTGATTTAACAGGTTACACATGGCTGATTTAATTCGCTTATCTGCAGGTTAGATGAGAAGATGCTGATTTACTCTATTGTCTTGCAGATATTACAGGGAAACAATAATGCCCATCCAAATTAAGAGAACTGCTAGCTCTCTCCGGAGGATGCGAAGCTCGATTTCAAATCAACCGTAAAACCTCGTGTTATGTGAATGTTCAACATCACCAGCAGATAGAAGCTGCTGCCTCACCATGGCGAAGGCTAAGGCTAGCCTCCAGAGAACAAGGTTATGAGATCGCTGAAAGAGAAATGCAGAAGGGACGATCGAAGGTCTAAGGCCGCGAACTTTCTCAGGTCGCCGAGTCACATAGTCGCAATCCGTGTTAAAAGTTTGACAGCGCGACCCAGCGACCTAGTCGCAAGGTCGCAAGGTCGCATTTCTTCAGTTTTCCTCTGTTTTGCGACCCCGCGACCCAGTGACCTAGTCGCAAGGTCGCAAGGTCACATATCCTTGTTTTTTCCGCCTTTTGCGACCTTGCGACCCAGCGACCTAGTCGCAAGGTTGCAAGGTTGCATTTCTTCAGTTTTCCTCTGTTTTGCAACCTCGCGACCCAGCGACCTAGTCGCAAGGCCGCAAGGTCGCATTCCTTCAGTTTTGCTCCATTTTTCGACCCCCGCAACCCAGCGACCTAGTCGCAAGGTCGCAAGGTCGCATATCCTTGGTTTTGCTGCCTTTTGCGACCTCGCAACCCAGCGACCTAGTCACAAGGTCGCAAGGTCACATGTGCGGTTTTTTTCATGATCTGCAACCCCGTAACCCAGCGACCTAGTCGCAAGGTCGCAAGTTCGCATCTTGGCCATTCTCTTACAACCTATGACCCCGCGACCCAGGCAGGTCGAGATCGCAACAATACCTCAGGTCGCAAGTCGCAACAACAGCTCAGGTCGCAGGTCGCAGAAAAGACTGGGTCACAAGGCAGCCCAATGGTCAGGAAGATGAAGAGTCAGGGAAGCCCAAAGGGAAGGTTTTGTATTATAAATACTCCTTCGGGAGCTTGTAAAAGGATCTTTGGTTTGGGACTCGAGTTGAATATATTGTATCACCAGAGGATTACACTTTGAAACATGAATATAAGCATTTTGAAAAGCTCCCTATGGATATGATGTGTTTTGATGTGAGGACACTGTGTGTATTCCTTGTACAGTTTCAGAACATCCTATGATTAATGAAACTACACTCTTAATGGCATCATTTATGCATCATGGCTATCTGTGCTTGTGTTAATGATGTTCAATTTTCATCGCTTTCCTAATGGATGTTAATATCTTTGTCTATTAGCATTTTGTTTTATCTTTCAGGAAGTAAAGGGGGATCTCGCCATAAAGAACTATTTCTTTGTGGTCAGATACCTTACAAGCATAACCCGAAAGATGTGTTGCTAACGACACCTCCTTAGGCATATATGTTTTATTGATTGTCTCGCTACGCATAGTGTTATATACGTGTTTAATGCATCAATCATATGTCTTGTATCAGTTGATTAGGTGTGTATCCACTGTTTTATAGAGTTTAAATGAGACCCAAAGCAAAGGAGAAATCAGTGGTAGCCGGACCCACACCCCAGACGGGATCCCTATTCCAAACGGTTCAAGGTCTAATCGGGACCTTTTACCGGGGAGATCCCCTGTTGTTGGCCGGATAGATTTTCCCGTCAACAGAATTGGCGCTAGAAGGAGGGCTTGAACCTCCGACCATATGGTTAACAAGAAGGGGGGCCAGATGACAAGCTGAGCCCTTAGAGCCTGTAGTTAATCTCATATCTGTAATGGCTAGTTCCCAAATCATTCTCCTGAGATGTTTGTCGGTGTTTTATGAGCCTGGATACTACATCTCTGATGAACTTATGTATCACTTGTCCCAGTTAAAATTTGATGGTGAAAATGGGGTGTCCATAACCCAACACTATTCAGATTTTTGTGACTTTGGTGAGTGCTATGAAATTGACGATGAGGGTTTGTTTTGTTTTCTTTTCTTCCTCACCCTCGAAGGTCGCGCTAAGCAATGGTGTCGCACATTGCTAGAAGCTTCCTTCCATTCGTTTGAACAACTCGCCCATAAATTACAACAAGATTTTCACAGGTATGATCCTCATAATGTTGTAATAAAGTTACATAACATCAGAATGGAACCTCAGGAATCTTTAGGTGATTTCTTTATTAGATTCGTTCATTATTGTTTTGAGTTCCCTGAGAGGGATGTTGATTGGAAATTTTTAGGTGAACAGTTCAAGTATGTGATTTCCCTTGAGCAATTTCAGTTAGATCCTAGTGTTCCTTATACCGGCTGTTCGGACTTTGTCCTTAATGCTTTCTGGTCCATATCCCCGAGTCCAGACCACATACAGGCCTCCAAGGAGAGTGTTGCTATTTGTGATATTCTCGCCCCTCCTCCTGAGTTGTTTGGGAGTGGAGTTGTGACTTTCGAAGTCCTGAGAAAGGATAGACACTGGCCAGAGGATAAAACCTATTACACTACCTTTGAATCTTTCACGCACCATGTCGAATCCGAATCTGAACACCCCAGTGGCTCATTATCTCTTTTGGCTCATGAAACCTACCCCGAGCCCACTCAATGTCTCCCCGGACTTAGTCCTAAATCTGGTTCACATTCAGATTATGAATCTGTTTCACATTCGGATGATGAATATGGTTCACGTTCAGATTATGAATCTGGTTCACATTCCGATTATGAATCTGGTTCATATTCGGATTATGAATCTGGTTCACATTTGGACTATGAATCTGGTTCAAATACAGATTATGAATCGACTCCTACCCCGCATAAAGTTGATTCCCTTACAAGGTCTGCCAAATCATCATTTTCTCTGAATGACACAGTTGCGTAGGTTGGAAAGCCCCGTATGGTTAATGCCCCTGCAACTCAGTCTATTCGTTCATTATTCCCCGGTTGGTTTCTCGATCCCGCCACACCAGTAATTTCTTCGAGGCATTCAAAATTTCCTTATACTGGTATTGGCGAAAATCATAAGCACGCAGATGGTGCTTCACAATCACAGTTCAAAATCGATGAATATTTTAGATCTAATCTTTCTCACTCGAAATATTTAGATAGCCATAGGAGCCATTATCTGACTGGGCAACCTCAAGATGCCCTCTTTATTGATCCATCCCAGTCGGTAACTCTCGGGGAGCCTGAAATGCCAGGTACCCAACTCGACCACATCGATGGTTGTAGTGATCACTCCTTATCTGAAAACATATTCAATCATACCCCCGAGGATTGTCACTCACATCTCTTTTCGGACCATGTGGAGAAACCAGCATTCGATGATTTGCTTTGGGAAGTTTCAAGTACCCATCAGAAAGTCGAAGCGCTTCAGCTTCTGCCAACCATTTCTCAAATGACGATCCCCAAGTACCATACTCCTGCCAGCATAACCGCATCGAATCCACCCCAACCCAGTGAATCTAAAGAATTTGATATATCGATCTATCAATCTGTTAGCACGCAAACATTTGACCAAATTGATACAAAGCCCACTGACATTTTGCAACTCACCACAATCCATGATCACATCCAGTCGCTTGTTGATCTCACCAAGCAGTCAAAGTTGGAAAGCCCCTTGCTCAAAGGTCCAGAGTTTGTTCGAGGCATTGAGGAATTTCAGGATCCACTAAATGCGGATTCGGATCCTTCTACCCTTGACCAAAACCAGGAGCAATCCCTAACTAGGGTTTTCCAAACTAGGGTTTCCACACTTGGATGCGCGTGCGTCTATAATTCCCCTGGCACTTGCTTATTGTTTCCATTCCATAAAACTAATGGTCCTCAACACCATGATGAGATTTCCAGTCAACTCGACCAAATATATTCAGTGGATGTGCCTGCAAACAGGAAATATCTTAAACCCCTCCCATCAGACCTAGGATTGGGCATGAATGATTATGGGTCATTTATAAATGTTGAGTTTCAGAAACATATTGCTATGTATCAAGATGAGAGTGGGATTCAGCTTGCACAATATTTTCTAGCATGTTCTTTGGCAAGTATCTATGATCATCTTGCCGTTGCACCTGCTCCTCAGGTAAGTTTTGTTGCTACTACACTTTTTTGGATACTGGCTCTAATCCTGATCATTGTTGTCGTTGCAGGATGCAAACTAATGCGGTGGCTACATTGGAAAGCAGATTTTACATAACCTGACCGCATCATTGGTTAAACTAGGGTTTAGGTGTAGGCTAGCTAGGACTAGTTAATAAAATTTGTTAGTTCAAAGTTTTAATTAGGTTTACTTGCTAAATTTTTCTTCATGATTTAAAAGTGTGTTTGTTGTTTTTGTTTACAATTAATATTTTAGGCATTCATCATGTTACAAGTATTTTCCTTTCATTTCCTTTCCAGTTGCTTGTTGTTGAATAAATAATGACTGCTTGTATTGCGCCTCTTTTCCACCTACGACTAGTTGATCATTCTCGCACATGGCGTTGCATTGCACCTTGAGCCTTGCTTACTACATTGCTTCGTACTATCTCTTCCTCACATCATTTCTGTCATGTCGCCTGCCACTGCACGAGCCCTCATTACAACCCTATCACCTTTCAGTCTTGTTTTGCCCCAATTTCTGAAGCAGTAACTCCATTGTTTCGGTGTGAGGTGGTGGTGGCTATCTCAATAGGCAGTTTTCTCTTAAGACGAGTCATTGAAGTCGCATTCTCAATAAGATGCCTATGAATCTAAACTCATTTAGCTAGGGAGATACGAGTCGGTTGCTTATGGGAGACCTAATGAGTTCGAATGACCCATACCCGTAGCCTAAGCCTTGTGCCCAACATAGTCTTGGACATCTTAATGATCTGTTTTGCACGCTTCACCTATTGTGGTAGATGGATGTGAGGATTCGGCACAAGGGCAAACCCAAATCAGGATATCTTTTAGTTTCTGTAACACGAGAAACAACCTCTCTTGCTCATAAAATAAGTTGGGATCCCTCATCCGCCCATGAAAAATAAGTTCCATGAGCACATGAAAATAAGTGTTGGAAGCACATGAAACAAATAAGGGTAAAGGATCGAGAAAGGCTTCCTGCGCAGAGAGGTAATGCAACAACTCCGCCGGGGTACTGACCAGGCTCGCTGGCAGTGGAGCAACGTTTGTGATTTCTTGAAGTGACTCTGCCGGGGTACTGTCCAGGCCTGCTGGCAGCGGAGCAACACCAGAAGCTTACTTTAAAAATCCTGAGAATAATAAACCCAGTGCCTTGCTCTTCACATCATCAATAAGCTATTGGCATCTGTGAGCTTTCTCTTTAATGTGTTTCTGATTAGCGGGACATAGTTGAGGCACAAGGATTAGGCATACCTGTAAAGGGCCAAAATAATACAAAGGGTACCCACGGAACTTGTTCAATATTCCCTTGCATCATTATCCGGACTCAGACTATTGTGGTGATATTGATAGATATGATGGATTCTACCAGTGATTCGCCATTTGTTGTAGCCGCTACAACACCACCCAAAATTTTGGGTATATTTAAAATTTCAGGTTCACCCTCTGCTCGCCTAGGCATTAAAGTCTTTCACCTGACCTGCAGTCAACGACATCCCGCCGACCTATCCCCAACCCCTCACGAGTTGTCTCATCACCATGACTTGATGCTGTCGCTACAATCACGCCATATGTGGGAGGGATCATCTAGCGTACGCTTGAACATTCTTACCGCAGTCGCGCCATGTGTAATGAGATTGCCATGCATATGTTTGAACTAAAAAATTTTGTGTATTGACGAGTAAAAGCCCTCCTTCTGTAGGTCATTAAGCATATTGTTTCAATACTTCTCTTAAGCTTGTTAGTCTCATGTGCTTTTGTCTGCGGCCATCATTATCGAAGAGTAATTATGATGTTGTAATATTCCACGCAGGCCGACCCCATGGGTAACAAACTCCTCAATCATGTCATGACATCAAGGGAAATGAAATTGAGCTCAACAACGAGGCCAAAGTTGCGGAACAGGGGAGGAGGAGGAGCAAGTGACCAGTACTATTAAAAGGAGGATAGTGTGATACATGTCGATCAAAGAAAGAAACTTTTATGTCACCAATGCAAGAGGCTTTCTTCATTAGTGCACACCAAAATTTTTGGAGATCTTGCACAATGTCAGATCCATGTCGATGTCTGTACAAAAAGGAACATATGTCACCATTTCGACAAGTGTAGCCTGAATTATAGCCCGGTGAACAAAGCGAACTCAGGATATCTCCCTGGGAAATGACAGTCTCATTCAAGGCGTTCCCGTGCCAAGTAGCAGTGCGAAATCATACGTGTTTCTGTGGCAAGCCAACAACAGGGTTTTAAATATGTGAACGCTCCCTTTAGAAGCAACATTTATGAATCCTAAGCGACATGGTGTGAAATTATTTATGGTGCAAGGAGTACAACGTGGAGCAAGGAAATGGCATTAAAACTCTAGTATCCTTTGTTCTTTCATATCCATAAATTTTTTCTATGCGGAACCATAAGGGATGGAGAACCTCAAATTGAACCTAAAAGGTGATGTTTAAACGCATGCACCTTTTGGCAGCCAGGCGCATTGATGCATATGCAAATAGTCTCTAGGACTACAAGGCAGAAAGGCTCAATATTAAAAGGGCCATCAATGTGGCTTGAGTAGCATATTTCGACTCTCGATCTTTCAAAACAAGAAGCCTTCATATTATGAGGTGAAGAAAATCATCGAATTAAGACCAGATTCGAAAATATGGGTTTCAAAACCACCAGAGACCGTGGAACCGAAACTATGGGGAAACTTTGTAAGTGGGCGTGCATCCATATATCCAATACAAGGCGCCAACATATGTTGTTAAGGCCGTTGCAATTGAGCACGAGTATTTTTATGATGGAATTTTCAAATTTATGTTTAGAGCGTGAAGAAAAACTATGGAAAACATTATAGATAAGGTGCGCATCCGGTGGACAGGGTTATGGTTTTAAATGTTATGTAATAAAACCAAAGCACGAGCCCATGGGGTTTTCAAACCATATAAAATGTCAAATATTCGATGACACAGGTCAATTTATGATAAAGCATGAGAGGCAGATATATGGGGTGGTCAACTTCACGTTTAAAATGGCGGATTAGAACTATATAAAAACACGTAGCATGGAGCCAAGTGTTCGATATTTACGTTGCAATGGAGCCAAAAGTAAATGTTATATGTGGTGGTCAACATTTCAACCGTGGTAAAATGGGGTGGATATATAATGTTCATGTCATGTTTAAACATGATACAAAATATTTTAAACCACAGTGGAAAATTTGTAACATAGCGCGTGATAGTCAAAATGCACGAGTGAGTTTTTCACGTAGCTGTCCCAAAGTCCGCATGGCAACCAACGTCAAAGACCGTGCGGTGAATTTTTGGAGCGGTCAATCTTTCAACGAAAACCACGGAGCAGAATGCGACAACACATGTAGAGCTGCGGGTTAATAAAGCCACGATGGCATATATAACAGCTACAGTGCAGACCAGTCAAAAGAAACGCCAAGGTTTTAAAATCACGATCCAGGACCATTTTTTAAATGGTGAAGTGTTACGTTTCGCTGGAGGGAGTAATAATCCACATGATTGAAAAATCAGAAAATGCCATAATTAGCACCACAATGATCTTCCACGCGTCCACGGCGAGCTGGACAATACAAGTCCATACTTTACATGCCGCGTTACATGGACGAAAGTTTCCCATGCATGCTGCCATGCATGAACTCAACTACACTGCTATACCCAAAATGGAGGTTTCTAATCGGTGAAGTCGCTGACATACACTTTTCAGGAATCGTTTGTCCTTCATTAGCAGTAAAGCCCAACATGCAAGGAGCTGACGCCCTTCTGAGCCGCTCAGGTCTGGCATGCAGTAATAACGTTCAGCTTGGTCGATTTTCAGTGCAGGAAAGAGATCGAATTCCTTTGATGTTGGTTTTGTTAGCCTAGCAAACAAAACGTGAGTCAATTTTCGCCCTCTGCAATATGTTACGCTGAGTTCAATCTACGCGCCTCCTAAATTCAAAGCCTTTCGACTAATAATTCCAATGCCTCGATGCAGACGGTCACTTGCTGCAAGCTGGAGTCATTTGCATTGGAATGTATTGAAAATTCTGGTAGTCGATCATCCTGGGAGGTGAAAGAAGGTTTAGTACAGTGCATTGGCACAATGCCCTCTCCAACAGATCATGCTCTTTACTGGCCACCAAAGGATTGCATATCGTGATGTATGGGAGCACAACGCATGGCAGAGAATGTCTGCATATAAAAGGTTATAATGCTTTGTTTCAGCACCTTCGTACGATTCAAGGTTGGGCGAAATAACTACATCATAGGGTGTTTGACAGCAAACCTAGCATCTCTACATATGAAGAACAATGCATCTTTAACACCTCATTGTGAAAGAAATCAGTTAAACCAGTGAATTGATGCCCATCTGATGAAGGCAAGGGCTGACAGCAATTAGCTATGGCGAGGCCTGTCGCAGCCCCGAAACACTGTAGGGGAGGTCGTGCATCATAACCTATCTCAGCACATAGCAGTGCATGGGAGATCCCGGGCTTTAGTGGTCTCCATTGAAAATTGTGAAAGAATAGCTATACGTGCCTTCAAGCATTCTTTTGTGACAATGGGGGTATACATAGTAAATATGCACGATCATTCATATATTGCCTTCAGAACAGGACTATACAGGGGTCCAAGCTAACCTTTAAAAGCTCTCGATTTTATGTGTGAATATACCTTTTATGCATCTACGATTATTATTTATTACTTCCTCAACATGCATAAAATGTTTGTATGCATGAGGCTGATTTAACAGGTTACACATGGCTGATTTAATTTGCTTATCTGCAGGTTATATGAGAAGATGCTGATTTACTCGGTTGTCTTGCAGATAATACAGGGAAACAGTAATGCCCATCCAAATTAAGAGAACAGCTAGCTCTCTCTAGAGGATGCGAAGCTCGGTTTCAAATCAACCGCAAAACCTCGTCTTATGTGAATGTTCAACATCACCGGCAGATAGAAGCTGCTGCCTCACAATGGCGAAGGTTAAGGCTGGCCTCTGGAGAACAAGGTTATGAGATCGCTGAAAGAGAAATGCAGAAGGGACGATCGAAGGTCTAAGGCCGCGAACTTTCTCAGGTCGCCGAGTCGCATAGTCGCAATCCGTGTTAAAAGTCTGACAGCGTGACCCAGCGACCCAGCGACCTAGTCGCAAGGTCGCAAGGTCGGATTTCTTTATTTTTCCTCCATTTTGCGACCCCGCGACCCAGCGACCTAGTCGCAAGGTTGCAAGGTGGCATATCCTTGGTTTTTCCGCCTTTTGCGACCTTGCGACCGAGCGACCTAGTCGCAAGGTCGCAAGGTCGCATTTCTTCAGTTTTCCTCCGTTTTGCGACCTCACGACCCAGCGACCTAGTCGCAAGGTCGCAAGGTCGCATTCCTTCAGTTTTCCTCCGTTTTTCGACCCCCACGACCCAACGACCTAGTCGCAAGGTCGCATGTGCGGCTATTTTCACGATCCGCGACCCCGCGACCTAGCGACCTAGTCGCAAGGTCGCAAGGTCGCATCTTGGCCATTCTCTTACAACCTGTGACCCCGCGACCCAGGCAGGTCGAGATCACAACAACAGCTCAGGTCGCAGGTCGCAACAACAGCTCAGGTCGCAGGTCGCAGAAAAGACTGGGTCGCAAGGCAGCCCAACGGTCAGGAAGATGAAGATTCAGGGAAGCCCAAAGGGCAGGTTTTGTATTATAAATACTCCTTCGGGAGCTTGTAAAAGGATCTTTGGTTCGGGACTCGAGTTGAATTTATTGTATCACCAGAGGATTACACTTTGAAACATGAATACAAGAATTTTGAAAAACTCCCTATGGATATGATATGTTTTGATGTGAGGACACGGTGTGTATTCCTTGTACAGTTTCATAACATCCTATGATTAATGAAACTGCACTCTTAATGCAATCATTTATGCATCATGGCTATCTGTGCTTGTGTTAATGATGTTCAGTTTTCATCGCTTTCCTAATGGATGTTAATATCTTTGTCTATTAGCATTTAGTTTTATCTTTCAGGAAGTAAAGGGGGATCTCGCCATAAAGAACTATTTCTTTTTGGTCATATACCTTACAAGCATAACCCCAAAGATGTGTTGCTAACGACACCTCCTTGCGCGTATATGTTTTATTGATTGTCTCGCTACGCATAGTGTTATATACGTGTTTAATGCATCAATCATATGTCTTGTATCAGTTGATTAGGTGTGTATCCATTGTTTTATAGAGTTTAAACGAGACCCAAAGCAAAGGAGAAATCAGTGGTAGCCGGACCCACACCCCAGACGAGATCCCTATTCCAAACGGTTCAAGGTCTAATCGGGACCTTTTACCGGGGAGATCCCCTGTTGTTGGCCAGACAGATTTTCCCGTCAAAAATCAGTAAAAACATCACTAAAGAAATATGTTATTTTTGGACTCGAGCATAAAATAATGTCTTTGAATATATTAAAGAGGAAATGTGTCAAGCTCTGGTCTTAGCTACACCATACTTCATAAGAATTTTATTGTGGAATGTGATGCCTCTGGAAATGGCATTGGTGTTTTTTTAACACAAGAAGGAAGACCCATTTCTTTTTAACGCAAGAAAGAAGACCTATTTATGAGAAAGAAATGTTGGCAATACTACATGCCTTGAAGAAATGACATCCTTACATAATGTGAAGACAACTCAAGGTTAAAACAGATCATGATAGTCTTAAATACTTGTTCGAACAAATATTATCTTAGAAGAGCAACAAAAATTTGTCCCAAAAATGTTTGGTTATGACTTTGAAATCATCTACAAAAATGGAAGAAAAATGTTGTTGCATATGCACTCTCAATAAGGGACGAGGTTGTAGAAGCATTTCACTGCACCATTTTTATTAACCAACCTGATTGGATAAATAAAGGAAGGGATGCATTAAATAAGGATGAAGAGGTATTCATGCACATTCAAAAGTTGTAGCAAGATCCTAGTGCATCTCGTACATTTATTTCAAAAATGGTTGATTATGGTAAAAAGATTTGAAATTGCAAACCTCCCAAGAACTCCCAACTCAAACAAAAAAAGTTATTTTGAAATTGAAAACCTCTCCTATAGGATGGCATTTTGGATTTCTAACAAGTTACCACAAGGTAAAAAAGGATTTTTCTTTGATGGCTGTAAATCTTATATTCAGAAGTTTGTGGAAGAATTTTTGGTTTTCCAATAAAAATGAAGTTGATACAATTCAAACCTTGAGTATTTTACAACCACTAGTCATTCCATGTGAGCATTGTGAGGAAGTCTCAATGTATTTTATCATAGGTTTACCCATCTGAATGAAATAATATCATCATGGTGGTAGTTGACATGCTTATGAAGTATGCACACTTTTGTGCACTATGTCATCCTTTCAAATCCAGTACAAATTGCTAGTACATTTTTGAAAATAATTGAAACGCTACATGGAAATCCAAAGATTATTGTAAGTGATAGGGATCCCATTTTCATTGGAAATTTTTGGACAAAATTATTTTCTTTTCTTGGTACTCAATTAGCTAATATCTCATCTTATAATCCTCAATTTGATGAGAAAACTAAGATAGTGAACAACTTTTTTTAAGTATATATTCATTTATTTGTATATGATAAACAAGAACAATGGGTCAAGTGGGTACCTTTGACATAATGGCGGTATAACACATCCTTCCATACCACAAATAAAATCACCCCATTTATGGTGATTTGGGGATATCATCCACTATCCATCACATCATCTTTAAGAGACAATTCTAAGGTTCAAGTAGTGGAATATAACATCGAGCATCAAGGAAAATTTCTCCAAATCTTAAATGATAACCTGAATCTCACACAAAATTGAATGAAACAATATTCCAATCAACATCACATTGAAATAATATTTAATGTGGGAAAGTGGGTATTTTTTTGGCTAAAACCATACAAATAAATTTCCCTTAAGAAAGATAAGAAGGATAATAAATTATCACCCAAGAAATATGGTCCTTATAAGGTGTTGCAAAATATTGGTACTATGGCATACAAATTGGAGATGCCTACATCTTCTTGAGTACACCTAGTTTTCCATGTTCATGTTTAAAGAAGGTTATAGGTGAGATCCCCTAGTTCAAAAAATATTTCTAGAACTTGATGAGGAAGGAAAAATCATATTGGAGCCTGAAGTAGTCACACATAAAATAACCTCATATCTATAAAATGTGTAAATTTCAGAGTATCTCATTAAGTGCGAGAACTTAACTATTGAAGATTCCAGATGGGAGGATGAGAATTTTATACAAAAGCATCTAGAAATACTAAAGTGTTGAGGGAAACATTTTTTTGAATGAGAGGGGAATTTTAGGTCCATATAATACTATTGTAGCCCTCATATTGTTATTGTTGTTCCCCATTTAAACCTGATTTTATTAATATTGTGCCCCATAGAAGGCCACTATTTTTATTGTTGAGCCATTACATTATTTTTGTTATGTAGGCCCTAATTATATTGTATCCCTTTAGACTCCTATATATAACATGGAGATATTTCATTTGTATCATCTAATAATTGTTCATTTATGTGATGTAAAACTTGAGGTTTCCCCCTTGAAGAGACTTATTTTCAAGTCACTGATTTATATTTTCTTATGTTTTTGTGATCTTCTTGAATATATATATATATATATATATACATGAATTTATTTTTTCTTTCAAAAAAATATCATATAGTTACTATTTTAAAGTGTTTTGTAACCAGCTACAAAAATAGAAGAAAAGAGATATCAACACCTTAGAAATAAGCCACTTCGAGGGGGAAACCTCCAATACATTACATAAATGAACAATTCTTGAATGATACAATTTACAAAAACTCCTTTCTATATATAGGAGTCCATGTGGCGATAATGTAATCCCAGTGGGCCACAATGTAATCCTAGTTGACCTAACAATAATAATTTAAGGGCACAATAATAACAAAATGGGGGTTACAAGGGTACAATAATAACAATAAGGGACTATACTAGTAATATACGGACCTAACATGCCCCTCTCCTTCAAAAAAGTGTTGTCCTCAATGCTTGAGTAGCTCTGGGTGCTTCTATATAAACTTCACATCCTCCCATGTAGAATCTTCAGTGGGTAAGTTCTTCCACTTGATGAGATACTCTGAAATTGATCGATTCCGTAGCTGTCGAGTTCTTGTTTCCGTGACCGCTTCAGGTTCCAACATGATTTTTCCTTCCTCATCAAGTTCTGGAAATATTGTTTGAACTGGAATATTTTCACCTATAACCTTCTTTAAGCATGAAACATGGAAAACTGGATGCACTCGCGAAGAAACAGGAAGCTCCAATTTGTATGCCATAGTACCAATCTTTGGCAACACCTTGTAAGTACCATAGTACTTTGGCGATAATTTATTATCCTTCTTATCTTGCTTGAGGAACATTTGTTTATATGGTTGTAGCCGTAAAAATACCCAATCTCCTACATCAAAACTTCTCTTGTTGTGATGTTGATCTGCCTGTTGTTTCATTCGATTTTGTGCCAAATTCAGGTTATCCTTTAAGAGTTGGAGAACTTCTTGCTGATGCTCGATGTGATCTTCCACTGCTTGAACCTTCGAATTTTCCCTCAAAGATGATGTGATGGATGGTGGATGATATCCATAAAGTGCCATAAATGGGGTCATTTTTGCTGCAGTATGGAAGGAAGTGTTATACCACCATTCTGCGAGAGGTAACCACTTGACCCATTGTGTTTGTTTATCAGATACAAAACAACGAAGATATCCTTCCAAAAATTTATTTACTATCTCATTTTGACCATCGGATTGAGGATGATAAGATGAGCTATGAGCTAATTGAGTACCCAAACAAGAAAATAACTCCATCCAAAAATTTCCAGTAAAAATGGGATCTCTATCACTCACAATAACCCTTGGGTTTCCATGTAGCTTTTGAATTGTGTCCATAAATGTAGTAGCAATAGTACTTGCTTTAAATGGATGAGATAATGCACAAAAGTGTGCATACTTGGTAAGTCTATCAACTACCACCATGATGACACTCTTTCCTTCGGACTTAGGTAAACTTGTGATAAAATCCATTGAAATCTCCTCCCAACGTTGACTTAGAATGGATAAAGGTTGTAGAAGTCCCAGGGTCTTAATTGTCTTAACTTTATTCTGCTGGAAAACCAAACATTCCGCCATAAAATTTTGAATATCATATTTAAGTCCATCCCAAAAAAATTCTTTCTTCACCCTGTGGTAAGTTTTTAAAAATCCTGAGTGTCCTCCTAAAGGAGAAGTGTGCAATTCCAGAAGAATATTTTGTTTTAGTTGGGAATTCTTACAAAGATATAAGCGATCTTTGTACCATAAGGAATCATTTTTCCAACTAAATGTATCGGATGTACTAGGATCTTGCTGCAACTTTTGAATGAGTGTCCATACATCTTTGTCCTTCTTCCATTCATCTCTTGCTTTGGTTATCCAATCTGGTTGGATAATAGAAATGGCACAAAGCAATGCTTCCACTTCTTCATTCTTTCTTGAGAGTGCATCTGCAACAACATTTAGCTTCCCTTTTTTGTAGATTATTTCAAAGACATAACCCAACATCTTTGTGACCCATTTTTGCTTCTCCTCGAAAGATAGTCTTTGTTCCAAAAAGTGTTTAAGACTATCATGATCAGTTTTTACCTTGAAGTGTCTTCCCATTAGGTAAGTTCTCCATTTCTTTAGTGCATGCAGTATTGCTAACATTTCCATCTCATAAATAGGTTTCTGTAAATACTTTCCTTTGATTGGACGACTTTCAAAAGCAATGGGTCTTCCTTCTTGCATTAAAACAACACCAATTCCATTTCCTGAGGCATCACATTCCACAATAAAGGTTTTTGTGAGGTGTCACATAAAAATTGAATTCTTTATGGAAATTTTGGATGATCACTAAATGAAATTCTTCATGTAGTCCTTTCATTTTGTGTTTCCAATGAAAGATTACAAGATATCCTATCACATTGAGCCCTTAAATGAATTAATCACTACTTTCAAATCTCCTTCTACTTGTAGATGAGAAACACCTTTGGCCTTGAAAAATTGTAATAATGTTTGAAGTGTCACTAACTTTGTTCGAGTATTAGGGTCTCTCCCAATTCTAGGATTAAGCCTAAAATAATGATTATGAGTGAAATGAAAAAAAATACTAGCACCAAAATCACCCTTTCCACCTTCACATGTACCGCTGAAATAACCCAAGGAGAGGCTAAAGTAAAAGATGGCTTGTGCCTAGGGTTGATCCTCAAAGCCCTTGATTTACTTTATTATTTACAATAACCATATTGGATTGCATGAGCCACCATAATTGTGCATCTCCTAAGTATTTCAAGCAACACTCACTTCATTTTCAACCATAATACCCTTATATTTCATGTCAAGACCAGTTTAAAAGATTTAATATGAACAAAAAGTACCCAATGCCTCATGTTACACTTGAAATAATCCTAATTACACAAACAAAAACCACCCAATAATATGAGAACTTATTTCCACACTTTATAAAATATTGAACACAAGAATATTTGTTGATTAACTAATTATGCCCTTCTCATAGACAACATACCTATTGAAACCTGGTCAACCTCACTTTTGGTTATTGTTCTAAGTCAAAAAAAAATTAGCCAACACCAACTTTTCCTCCTCCTCTATCAACAATATAGCACTATAATTTATATATTGGATAAAAAATCTTCATTTACAAACTAGATTCCCCAGTAAACCTATCTTCTCCTTGGACAACCACTCTTGATTCCCACCATCAAGCTCTCTCCAACGCTAATATATTTTTGGTAATGTAAGCCCCTATCATTAATTTGATGATATGTAAATTGTCGTAGATATTCCACTAGATAGTTCATCACAACATATATAATAAAATTATGCATAAAATCTAAAGTATACATTATGAGGGTTTACTATCTCCTTAGATTTCTAGATTTGTGAGTTACTTCTTATTTTGCATGCATTTAAATTATAATTACATAGAAAATAGAGATCAATTAAATAAAGACACAAAAACCATAATTAACAGAAGATATATCATGGGAAAATTTTCGTTATAAAACCCAACTAGAAGGTGTTACACAGCATTTTGTCACCGTCCCTGCAATCCCTCATCTCATACATTAGAGGACTATTCCCGTGACCTGTGAAAAGTAAAATGTCTTGAAAACACCTTGATGGCATCCTTCTGCATAAGGGAAATAATTCTCCTGAAGAACATTTCCTCAGAAAATCATTAAAAAAATATGTTTGGGCATTGGCGCGCTTATCCAGTTCATCACTCGCGCCAACCTGGGAAATTTACACTAAGCCCGCACCACCTAGCACTCTGTCCATGTGTATTGCCCGTGCCAAGCCTAATAAGGAATGTTTTTTAACAGTAGAAGGTGGAAGTTTGATTCTAACAACTTCAGAATGAATCATCAAAAAGAGGTTGGGTTGTTTGGCTTTAGATCTCCCTGATTAGGAAGTGGTTTTCCACCTCTCATGAAACCTTCCTAAGAGATAGGACTCTCCCCCATGATTATAGGGATCCTACCCTCTCCTTCTCCTTCTATAAAATCCTTTCCTCTCCATTATCTAGCTAGCTGAACATTTGGGAAGAAAACTATAGCTGAGTGACTACTGAGAGCAGAGCCAAGGAGAACCCTGTAAGAGAGAGAGAGAGCCTTGTCCAAATTCCCAACAAGCTTTGTGAGACACACTCCACTGGATGCCCTACCGAAGGAAGAACGCGACGTCGAAACTCGGTTGTAATCTTTCTTTCATATCTTCATATATGCTCGACTATGTTATTGGTTCCATCATTGTATTTCTTGTTTATGTAATGCAATTTGATACAATCTTTTCCAACTGATTGATAGTTACATGCTTGGGTTATTACGTTGTATTGCCATTGTTTTTCTATGTATATGTACAGGTGTCCGGACGCGGTGAGAGAAAGGATTATGATCTGTCAAGCGACGAACGGGAAGCAACACTTCTCCATCAAAAACAGCAGTGTAGGACTTCAGATAGGCCATCTATCGTAACTTTGTCTTTTGTAATTAGGAATCAATATCGTAGTGTGTTTTGTTTGTTGCTAGACCCACTCTAGGGCTAGTGGGATTGCCTCTATCCATAGAGGGGATTTACCTCGTCGAAAACGTGGCGACTCCACTAGGGATCACTGTGAGTTAGTCCTTCTTCCATTAGTTTTTGTTTTGGCTTTCGTTCACCTTTTTGGTTTATCTTGCTTAGTTTGAAGCCCTTATTCAGCCCCCTAGAGATCAAACCTCTCTTTGTTTATTCATTTTTCCTCTTTTTCTGAGTAAAAACCTCTTGGCATAGTTTTTCATCTGACAGTAGGGTTTATTGGCGCATGTTGCTCATTTAGAGCTCGTGCCATTCCTTGTTTGGCACCAATTATGGCCGGACAGGCACACCAACCCTATTAGGTTTTGGAATTTGCTTGGTTTTGGGACTTTTGAGCCTGAGCTTTGATCCTGGGTTGTTTTTTCTGACTTGTTGAGTGCTTTAGAGTCATTTTTGACTAAGATCAGACCTTGGGCTTTGGTTGTTTGCCCTTTTTTGTTAGTTTTGCATTTCAGCCCTAGGTCTTCTAGGTGCTTCAGCCTGTTGAGCCTCCTGTGGGTGTTTCGGGTCCTTGGTTTCCCAGTCAACTTCGCTTCTGCTTCTTTGCATTTAACTTTGTGGGTCCATTTGAGTTATTGCATTAATTGAGTGATTATATTTTATTTCATTCATTTTTACTCTTGTCGCTCCAAGACTAGATTACACGGCTTGTTTGCATCTCTTTTGAGATCTTCTCTTTGATTTGGGGGATTTCGTCATTGATTTGAGTCTTGTTGTGCTTGTTTTGAATTGAGTGAGATTTTTTTGTTTCAACTATCACTTCACTATTATCAAATCAGTGTTTTGATTTATTTTTCATATCATTTAGTGCACTTGCTCTGATATATTGAAAAGAAAAAAAAGAATATTTTTCTTTCTTGATGTGCATAGTGAAAATTGAAAAATATTTTGCGTTTCTAGCATTATATAATTCTAAAGAAAAAAAAATTAGTCTCATTAGCTTGCATCAAGCATTGTAGTGAATTTTTTCGCATGATTTATTGTAGCTATCACTTGAAATCTATAACTCTCTAGTAGATAGCTCTTCATTGAAAAAAATGGTGTCTCATGGCATGTAGCTTGCATTTAGGGATTTGTGAGATTTGACATTCGGTAGGACCTTGCGATTGAAACATAAATATAAGATCAACTTAAAATTTATTTATATAAACCTAAGGTAACTTTGAAACTTAACAAAACATTTATTTGTCTAAGTTAGAGACGCATTCCAACGTCTTTAAGACTAGCAGCTATCACTCACCATTTGGCTTCAGACAGCGCTAGTACGGACTTGCACTACTTGTAGTGTCAAGTAAATAAAGGGAGACCCCTCTAGGTTGCAATCCTTTTATCTGTAGAAAGCTGAGTTTGCCACCTTTTACCCGTGATACATCGAACACAGCATTCAATGAGATTACCTGCACGTACGTCAAGTCCTTGGTTGATTTCTTTTTTATTTCATAACCAAGGTGTATATGGCAATTCACGAGAACCTGGTACACCCTTTTACCTAGACTACCTGAGCAGTCATTTTTTTTTTTTACTGAATCTATAAATTTGAAAAGATCATCGAGCACTTGTCCTTTCGAGCTCGTTTAAAACCAAAAGAGACTAGAGTAATCTTTGACTGTTTCTTGACTCTTAAAAAGTGAAACAACAATGTTCAGTTTCAATGTGGTAAAATAAATTGCCTACGATTACACGCCCATTAAAGATTGATTACTTCGCCTGTCTTTGTTTGCCTTGGTTTGATCCAATTGTCCTCTTTGTGATATTTTTCCCTCTTTTTGTATGCTACAGTCACAGTGGCGGAGCCATCAGTTTCGTCTACTGGTAGTCCTTTTTCAGACAATTCATCTGAAACTTCTCAGATCTCTAAGTCAGCTAAGCTTCAATAGCTTGTTATCCCGTCAGAGCACCTCTCTGGAGAACCAGTTGAATTTAATTGGCCTCTTTCCAACGCTTGGTTTGGTTTTTGGGTCGGGGAACATTTTCCCCCTCTTACATCAGGATCGCCATTTTTAGCCACTATTATACCTCTGAGCCTCTGTACTCTTTTGCAATATGTCACGGTTGAATCAGACATGGATTTGTCTAATCCTAATGGCACCGAGGGTATTCTAGTTTCGGATAAAGGATACCAACTCTTCCCCGAAGACGTCCTTCAAGAGCCTGTTCCATCTTCACCATTGGTGTCGCTTCCAGCCGGATATAGGTCTCTAGGTCAGATTATAGCCGATATTGCCTCCATGGTAGCGTCCACCTCACTAAGGGGTCTAGTTCTTCCGTAATTAGGGATGTCGCCGACGACACCTGTCTCTTCTTCAACACTGTTCGTTACATCTGTTCCATGTAGACCTACTGTCTGTGTGGCTGCTTCAGCACCGGTTGTCACTATTCAGTCGTCAGCTGTTTCCACTTCGGTAGAAACTTTGATTGCAACAGCAGTCCTTGACGGCCTTTCGTTTGAGGAGTATCGTCTGGCTCTTCAGCAGCAGCACTCCCAAACCTATCAATCCCCTCAAATCCCTATCGATCTTATTTTTCCCATTATGGGGTAGATGGTAACCCGGTTTATGCACTTCCATTTTAGGAGGATGAGCAAGGAAACCCTGTCTACTTTCCTGCTCTTGAGGTTTATCAATTTCTTTCGGGTGTTATACCTACCTTGCCTTGGCAGCCCTCTAGCCAACAAGGACAACTCTTTCAGGGACAACCTTCGGTTCAGTAGGGATATTCTTTTCAACAACAAGGACAACCCTTCCAGGGACAACCTTTGGTGCAGCAAGGGCATGCGTATGACCCGCAAGGGCAACCCTTATAGGCTCAACCTTCGGTCCAGTAGGGATTGTTTTACGGCTCGCAAGGGTAGCCTTACAATCCTCTAGTTCAACCTTTATAACCTTAGCTTCTGATCCCTCTTGGGTAGCCCCAAGCGCCAGTTGGGCCATCGGGGTATCAACTCAGACCTTCATATGGTCTTGGGGGCAGATCCATCCATCTTAACCTATGATGCAACCTCAACAACCGTATCCTCTGATCGGTCCAAATGTTGCACAGCCAGGACCATCCTACGGTCCTGCCCCAAGTCAACCTAGATATCAAGTACAACCTAGCCCACCTTAATCATCAGGCCAACCTGCTCCACAGGGGCAACCTGGTGACCCTCCTCTGTCAGGTCAATCTGTTCAGCCGGGTCAACCTGCATAGCCTGTTTACCTTACTTAGCCTCCGCTCTACTCTATGTCACGGCCAAATCAATTTATGCGCCCAACGTATCCAACTCAGCAGGGGCCCACTTATCAACAGCCTATTCGACCCCAAGGCAATTATTTTCCTCAAGTTCAATATCGGCCGGTTTACAACCCGCCTCAAGGTCCCCCTTATAACCATCAACAGCCAGGCCACACTTATACCATAGCAAAATCTTTATGCTACTCAATCAAGACCCATGTATACTCAGAATCAGTATCTCGATTTTCAACCCCCGTACCCTGGTTCTCAGCCACCATATCACCCGACTTATCTAGCTTATACCCCTTATGGTCTGAATCCTTCAAGACAGAACCAGTGGGGGCAGATTTATACTCAACCAGGGTGCAATATGGGTAAAATTCATTATCGAGGGTCTGCGATGACTTTTAGCCCGCAATTACCTTTCCTTGCCACGTTGGAGCTACTAGACGTGTCCAAATTGACAAATGATCCCATTCTTCATAATCCTTTTTGGTCACCATTTCTGACCAAGGTTCCTGGTGATTTCCCCAAGTTTGAGGGCAAGTCTGGAGAAGACCCCCAAGCTCATGTCATAATGTACCATTTGTGGTGTTCTTGAAACTCTTCGGTGAACGACTCTGTTCATATTCATATTTTTCAACGCACTCTTACTGGAGTTGCTACTAAGTGGTATATTGAATTACCTCATGGAATTTTTCAAGATTTCAACACTCTTGCCATGGCGTTCTTCACTCATTTCCAGTTGCCAGTTTGTTACAAAGCCAGGATGCATCTCCTCACATCATTGAAATAGGACCGGGCTACCCATATCTCGGATCATTTCCATGAATGTAGAAGGCATCGTCACCTAATCAAGTTTGAAATTCCTGATCAATTGCTCACTCATTGGTTCACTACTTCTTTCATCAACCAGATTGCGAAAGATATTTCCATGGGGGTATGTGTGACTGAAGAACAAACCATCGCTCATGCCCAGTACCTTGATCTTGTGTACTCTCAATCAGCCATTTTGTATGACATATTGACTAAAGCTCCGCGTCATGGGACCTCTAAAGCACCACCCACACCTTTTGTTGATAGAATTATTGGTTTCGTATCCCAGACTTCATGCAAGTCTTCCAATGGGAAGTAGAAATCGAATTCTTCCAACAATTCTACTCCTCAGGCTACTCTGGATTCTGGTAAAACCTTAGAGGTCAATGCCGTCCAGGCCAATCCTGCAGATAAGACTTCCAAGGGGAGAAAGAAGGGAAAAGTAAAAGCAAAATATGATGCCCCAAAGCGATAATCGTCCAAGCCTCGTGCTGATGATGGTTCACAGCGAAAACTGAAGTACCCTTGCCTAATTTCTGATGAAGACCACTACACTAAACATTGTCCTAGACGATCCGAGGTTAGTCAACTTCTTAATGGCTCTAAGGGAACTCTGGAAATTCTTAAGGAACCTTTTCCATCTTAGCAGACCCAGATGGTCGAGCAGCATTTTCCATCTGCACTGTTTATGTCTCAGGTTTTCATGATTAATGGTGCTGCACCTGTTTCTATTGCCACTCGGTTGAAGGACTATGCTAGATCACGCCAGACAGCTGGGAAGGAAGTCATTGGTGGCCCTCCTCCCCCACCTACCTCTGGTCCTCTTGAGATTGAAAGGCCTAGTGCTAAACTCATTGTACGACAACCTTCCAAAGGTGTTCTCCGAAATTCTTCCTATAATCCGAACGCCCATGCTGCTTAGCATTACAGCATTGTTGAGGATATGGCACATGCGCCTTCTGTGATGTCCGTGTTGGAAGTAATTCAGAGTTGTCCATCTCAATGGAAAGCTTTATTATCTGTGATCGACGGGATTCATCATGCCGATTCTAGCCTTCTCACCTTCGATCTTGAGAATTTCGTCCCCCGACTTCCGCACCAGATTGTGCTTGTTATACAAGTCGGCATTAACGGTCTCAATATTCACAGAGACATTGTGGATGAAGGTGCATCTACCTATGTTATGTCATCTTCTTATTGGAAGGCCAATGGCTCTCTAGCCCTCACTTCATCTCGCAATGCCCTTGAGGCATTCGATGGAAGGGAATCAAAACCCTTGGGTGTTTTTGCTAGCTTATCGATTAAATTGCAAGGAAAGACAGTCAACATCGAAGTAGAAGTTTTTGATGCCAAACTCAAGTACAATCTTCTACTCGGTCGCAGTTGGACTCATGCCATGTTATGCATTCCTTCCACCCTCTTTCGACTTTTGAATTTTCCAGATGAGGGTAAGATTATTATTGTCTATCAATTGTATTTCTTTACCTCGTCTTCCGAGAAACATTTTCCATACGTGGATCAAATTCCTAATCCCCCTGACAATATAGGGATGAGTCTTTTCAAGGACCCTGTTCTCATGGGTATTTTCCCCATTCCACCACCGAATACCATTCAAGTCAACATGGTCTCTCATTCAAATGACCCTTGGATCATCCCTTCACCTGAAAAGGTTGACTCGTTTGGAGATTCGATGCCGCTTAGTCCAATCGGGATTAATTATTTTGAGCTTGCAGCTGCATCTGATTCTCTCCCTCTTGAAGTTGCTCCTTTGAGCATGGCTCTCGATGTGTATTCTCAATCCCCTTGGCTCGGCGATGCAGATTCTTCTGATCCTCTGAAAGAAATTTTTCCATCCAATGAGGCTATCATGGAAACAATGTCTCTCGAAGATCTACCGTGGAGCGATGGTCATCATCGTTCCTCATTCATGCCTTGCCTGGGGGCCATGTCTAACTGTCTAAAGCGTTTTGTGTCCCACCACCGAATACCATTCAAGTCAACATGGTCTCTCATTCAAATGACCCTTGGATCATCCCTTCACCTGAAAAGGTTGACTCGTTTGGAGATTCGATGCCGCTTAGTCCAATCGGGATTAATTATTTTGAGCTTGCAGCTGCATCTGATTCTCTCCCTCTTGAAGTTGCTCCTTTGAGCATGGCTCTCGATGTGTATTCTCAATCCCCTTGGCTCGGCGATGCAGATTCTTCTGATCCTCTGAAAGAAATTTTTCCATCCAATGAGGCTATCATGGAAACAATGTCTCTCGAAGATCTACCGTGGAGCGATGGTCATCATCGTTCCTCATTCATGCCTTGCCTGGGGGCCATGTCTAACTGTCTAAAGCATTTTGTGTCCCAGGTTCCTTCTCTGCCACTTCAGACGCCCATTTTGACTCATGAAGTATTTGTGGAGGATAAATTTGGGAACATTACTCATACGATGCCTATCGACATCTCCATTAACCAGGGATCGTCGAGAACATCCTTGTGCGAGTTACTTTCTCTTCTAAGGAATTTCAAGTCTACACTAGTCTCTTTTGCGAATTTTGAGATGTTTTCACCTAGTTTTACGAAGAGATGCCTGGAATTGACCCCAGCATCGTGGTGCACGAGATTCCCACCTACCCTGGTGTGAAGCTTGTTCGTCAGCGTCTTCGTCCCATGCACCCTTGGAAAGCCACCGCTATCAAAGCTGAAGTTGAGAACTATCACGATAATCAGATATCAACCGGGCCTATCCTAAGGATAACTATCCTACCCCATTTATCGATCAGATCATGGACGATTGTGTGGGGAGTGAAATCGTCTCCCTTATGGATGGCTTCTTTGGCTACAAACAGATTAACATTCTCCCGTCAGATGAACACAAGACCTATTTTATTTTCCCATGGGGAACATTCGCATACAAGAAACTCCCGTTTGGCTTGAAGAATGTTGGGGCTACGTTCCAACATGCCATGTCATATGCATTTCATGATATTCGGCATATTTTCCAACCATACCTGGATGACTTTCCATCTCATTCAATTGCACAGAAAGACCACCTGGAACATCTCCGTCAAATCTTTCTTCGTTGTAGACGCTATAATATTAGGCTCAAACTGCATAAGTGCATCTTCTGCGTCAAATCCGGTAGGCTCTTAGGTTTTATCGTGTCTAAAGATGGAATTCGCCTTGACCCTATGAAGGTTGAGGCTATTGCTAAACTCCCCTCCCTATCCTCATTATATCAGCTGCATAGTCTCCAAGGGAAAGCCAATTTCCTATGTCATTTCATCCCAAACTATGCTAAAGTAGCCAAAGGATTTACACAACTTTTAAAGTAGGATGTCCCTTTCCATTGGGATGATATTTCTTAGCAATATTTTGACAAACTTAAGTCGTTGCTCATCAACGCTCCTCTGTTATGTCCTCTGAATTATCATTGTGATTTCACCCTCTACCTAGCTTCCACCTTCAGCACGATCGATATGGTCTTATTTCAAGACGATGATGATGGTAACGAGCATGTAATTTAATACTTTTCTCGGAACCTTCTAGACCCTAAAACGCATTGTGCACATGTCAAAAATTTAGCACTGGCTGCAGTCCAGGCTGTCCAATGTTTTCGTCATTACATTCTTTTACGCACGGTGACCGTGATTTCTGACTGTAACCCCATGACTTACATTTTGTCTCAGTAGCTACTGGGGGGAAAATACTCGAAGTGGATAGTTATCCTCCAATATTTTTATTTTGAGTTCACTACTACCAAATCAAAGAAATCTCTTCTTTTCGCAGATTTTCTTTGTTCTCTCCCTATCGACTTTGCTCCTTCTTTCTCCGAGGATGATATCTGGATGAAACACTTTTCCTAATCAGTACCCTCGATCCATGGTACAGTGATATCATTGTGTAGCTCCAAACATCTACTTTCATGTTTGAGCTAATGAAGGATGTCCGATGCTGCATTTGGCATCAATCACAACCTTATCGTATCGTTGGAGATACCCTGTATCATGTCGGAGTCAATTCTGTACTCCGTCAATGCCTAACCCTCGAGGAAGCGGAGAAGGTTTTAAATGACTGCCACAATGGTGCCTGTGGTGGTCACATGTCTCGTTATGCCAATGCAGAGAATATCCTTCGTGCTGGCTCTTTCTGGCCATCAATTTTTAAAGACTGCATTGTTGCAGTACGTAAATGCCATGTGTGCCATATTTACCAATGCAAGATGCATGCGCTGCCCATTCGTTTACATCCTGTCATTATTGTTGGTACATTTTATAAATGGGGCATAAACTTTATGACGTGTAACCCTCATTTGGTCGGGGCGCATGCTTATATTATCGTTGTCGTTGATTATTTCACGAAATGGGCTGAAGCAATGCCTACACTGGCTATGGACGGTAAGACAATAGCACTGTTCATATTCAATCACATTATCGCTCGGTTTGGTGTCCCTCATGCCATCGTTACCGATCATGGCTCTCATTTTCGGGTTTACAAGATGGCGGAGTTGACATCTAAGTTGGGTCTGCGCCACGACAGCTCAACACCTTACTATCCTCAAGCTAACAGCCAAGCTGAAGCCATAAACAATGTCCTTGTTATGATGCTTCAACGATCAATCGGGGTCCACAAATAAAACTGGCATCTTATGCTATTCTCAGCTCTATTGGCTTACCGAACGTCAACTAAAAGTGCGATCAGATTTACCCCATTCCAGTTGGTATATGATCTGGAAGCCATGCTTCTGATTGAAGGTGAAATCCCTTCACTAAAATTAGCTATGGAGTTACTTCCAGATACTTCGCCCAAAGAAGAACGTCTCCTCTACTCGGAGAGATTGGACGAGACTCATCGCTTAGCTACCTTGGTCATCGAAGCACAGAAAAAGTGATTCAAATCCCATTTTGACCAAACAGTCTCTCCTCGTTCTTTTGTTGAGGGCAAACTCGTCCTCTTATACGACCAAGATCATGACAATCTGGGGGCAGGAAAATTCCAACCCATGTGGCATGGGCCCTACATTGTCAAACGCGTGTTATGAAATGGGGCTTATGAGCTGATTTATTATGAAGGTTGTCCTTTATCGCAGCCCCGAAATGGGTTGTACTTGAAAAAATATTATGCTTGAGTCACTCACGCGTGATATGTGTACATAGGTGATTGTTTTCGTTTTATGTGCATACTTTGGTTTGATGTGCATTGTGAACCCTCTCTGCTTATTTGGGTCTTGTTTTCTATGCAGATGTCTATTTCTCCTTATATCGGTTTCATGGATGGTGCTTCCCGCAGTACCAGGAACTTTTCTTTGGCTGCTCGGGTAATCTATGATCCTACTGGTGAGTTGATTAACTTACAAGGGATTTTTCTAGGACCAGCTACAAAGAATGTCGCTAATTATAGTGCAGTGTTCAAACTATTAACCGAGGCAGTCAACCTCGGCATACATGCATCGATTGTAAAGTTGGATTCACAACTTTTTGTTCTTCAGTTGAATGGTCATTATTCGGTTCGGAACCCATGTATTTTAAGATTGTATTTGTGTATTATTTTACTTGAACGACATTTTGATTTCATTACTTATCAACATATACCAAGATGAATGAATACATTAACAGATACAATAGCTAATATTGTGCTAGATAGACATTTTCACAATTTATAAAAACATCATCATATGTACATTGACCCATGTAGAAAATTGATGTATATATATATATCGTTTGTTTACAAGACATGTGCATCATAAACCCACAAAAAATAATATATTTTTGTTACATTTACATCACGAGACAACATGTCTCTAAAAATATGTGGAAATAGAGCCCAAGTGCCTAGCCGGCATGGTGCTCATGATAACATATCACCACCCGTACCAACCGCCTCAGCAAGCGATGAATATGGCTGGGCACCCCCATAGTATGCCTATGATAGGCTCGGGGTACGTCATCAATACGGGCATAATCAGGGACTCCACGAGTGATTCCCTCCAAGTTTTGTACTAGCTCCTCATCAATGCCCTCCCCCGGAGGATCAAAGTCGCGAGGAACCTACCTCGCTATGGGGGACATGCCTGCAGGACGTTTTGGACCAACATCTGCATTCATATAAAATTAACTATCAGAACATACATATATTCTAAAAAAATTATAAACTCATAAAAATAAAAAATGACTTTTACCAAGCTCTTCATCCTAGTCTTCTCCCTCCAAGAGCGGAAGGTCTGGATCTCTGGTAAAATCGGTGCCTGCATAGGGCCAATCCTCCACGACGATCAACTGTCGTCGAAGCCAATCAAAGAACTCAGGCTGCCAAGACATCTACTGGCAGCCCCCTACCCTGGGCATCAATGCCACCCATTGATCCATTCGTGGCTCTCTCAGTGGTGGATCCAGGACTATGGCCTCCTGGCATTGGAAAATATGTAATCATTCCAGGAAGAACGACACCAGAATTGACCCATATCCAGATTGTTTTAGTTTTGTCTTCTTGCATGTTGTGAGTTGTTGTTTAATGTTCATGGTCATGACCATGGCCCAGTCAAATATAGTTGGGTTCCTACACTTCGATGCAAGAAGTAGTTGTGTCTTTGTGGCCTCATGCGGTGCCTACGATCCCATAGCCTGCGTAATGGTGTGTAGCACTACTCTCAGTTCTAGATCAGGGACGGTCTGAATGTCTAATTTCCTACTCCCCGTTCCTTCGCATTCCCCTAGGCACACCCTGTTCATGACCATTGCCATGTTTTCTCCTGAAGGCCTGGTACAGGTTAGAATAGGGACTGGACCCTTGCGTGACAGTCCAGTGATGAATTATACATCTGATACTTCAAGCTCAAGTTCCTAATCTCTAAGTTTGAATTTCTCCTCATCCTCATCCCAAATACTGATGAGATATTGTAGCAATTCGGGTTGAGCCCGGAAACATGGCGTTAGAAAGAACTTTTTTAGCCCGCAATTCCGAACAACATTCATACAATGCTCGTTTTCCATTTCCAGTTCATCTTCTTTGCTATGTTCTCTCTCTTTCCATTTTATAACCATCCTTTTTGCTAGATACCTACATCAATCAATCAAAGGAACATTATAAACCTCCCTGGGTATCCAAAATTACATTTCATTGGTTGATTTTTGAGAAATTTTAGCCGGATTTTGTGTTGCGCCATTGGCGCGGCTGTTCGGCTAACAGTCGTGCCAACTGGTGTGACCTCTGTGTAAAACAGAGCAGATTGGCACGGTTCTGTGCCTGGAACCCGCGCCAATTGCGGAGCCCTAAAATTTGAAAATCCTTTCCTAAAGGACCTCAAAGAATGATAAAATATAGTAAGATGTAGCTTAAAATATGGACAAAGAGGTCGGCTCCTACCTGAACCGGACGGAATTCGATTTGGTCCACTAGATTGATCGCACTCGTCGCCTGAAGATTGGAGCAGAAATGGGTCACTATTGCTCTGCAAAGAGGTAAAAAGTGAAAATTAAATATTTTTTACCACTGTTGGTCTTTTATAGCTTTTCAAAGTCCTAAAATGGGTTTTTAACATTTTTTTCGATATATTTTTACATTATTTTCATCGAATATGTTTTACATGTGTCTTTTTGTGTAGCAACAGGTTTTTAACATGATTTTGATGAAGATACGAGTTGTACTTTATACTTTTTCGAACTCGGTAAAAACACGAAAAATTCACTACTGGAGTCATCTTTCATCTCTTTTCTGACTCTCTAAAACTGAAAAGATTATCGAGTCGCTTGTCGTTTTGAGCTCGTTAAATTGGCTACAAAACGACATCTACCTAGTATATTTTTACCCCTTTTTTGAGCTGGGATAGACTATTTATGAAAAAGGAATACCCTAGCCTATCATGACTAGGAGGTTCTCTCGAACATAGTTTTATACCTTTTCGGATCTGTGAGACTACCTATGAAAAGGGACTACTAGAGTTTTCTTCTCCACTGTCTTTTCAAACTCTCTAAACATGAAAAGACGTCGAGTTCTTCCTTTTTCAAACTCATTAAAAAGTGATGACATCGGATTCTATCGCAATGATGTTACTTGAGTTCCTCCTCCCTAGGGCTCGTAAAATGTACTAGGTTGGATTTTTCCGAAGGAAAAACTTACATTGCAAGCACATGCTATCCCTTTCAAGCTTGTTTTCAAAAATAATTTGGGTATTTTCCAGAAATGGTGAGGGAAAATGGAACCAATATTATAGTCTTGCTGGCAGTATGTCGCTCTTGAACATGGCATTTGTCTGCATTCATGTCGGGTTAGGGACATCTCATCTCATTATCTACTTTCCTCCATGGGTTTGGGTAATATCTTTTGACCGCTCATCTGTTCTTTGCCACGTCATCATGACCTCAGATCCCTTGATGTCAAATACTGCCAAATCCAATGTCGTGTCGCTGATATGTTCAAGAGAAGTTTTGCCTTTGCAGTTTTCAACCTCCCTTTGGTTCTCTATTGGTCTTGATTCACAAAAATTACATCCCTCTGTCTCATGTCGATGATGTGGGAAACATTATGGCCCACCTTCGATCAAGGGCACTTCATGTCGACTTCAGCTCTTTATCCAGGAAGTTGATCTAGAGACTCCCTTCAGGTGCCTTGGAACCTGCATATCTCAATGGCAGGTTCTTCACATTCGACGCAAGGTTTTCATTACTAGCCTTCGATCGGATGACTTTGCAGATGTTCGATGCCAGCTCACTGTTCACACTCCATGGATTGTACCTCTCGTACCTTGAGATCCATCATCATTATTGGTGGTTTCTCTCGCGTATGTTAACGACTTTCATTATTGGCTGGTAATCAGACGATGTTCTTGCATGTTCGACTTCAGCTCACATATTCGCATGCTCAAACTTGTACACTGTTTGGGTCGAGATGGAGCGCAAGACCCGAGATTTCGTCTGATAACATCCAGGTTATGGGTTCTTTGTGGATTATTATGATTTATTACATGACTCTTTTGATTGGATTGCTGCAACCATACCTGAGTCTACTTGCTAATCCTTATTTTGTTGGATGGTTGCATCCATACCTTGGATCTCATTTTTTCATTAATTTTTATGGATGGCTATGCCCATACCACATATTATGTATCAAAGAAATAAGTTTATTTTTACTCGCAGGCTTTCCGACGGCAATGTTTTCAGTTGAATGCGTTCTCATAAATCATTTCACCCCTCCCTCTCTCTCTGACCTCATGCTTTAGGGGGCATCTGTTACACAACATTTTTTCACCGTCCCTACAATCCCTCATCCCATACATTGGAGGACTATTCCCGTGACCTGTGAACAGTAAAAAGTCCTGAAAAACACCTTGATGGAATCCTTCTGCATAAGGGCAAGAATTCTCCTGAAGAAAATTTCCTCAGAAAATTATTAAAAACATATGTTTGGCCATTGGCGTTCTTAGCCAGTTCATCACTCGTGCCGACCTAGGAAATTTACACTAAGCCCACGCCACCTGGCACTCTGTCCTTGTGTATTTCCCATGCCAAGCCTATTAAGGAATGTTTTTTAACAATAGAAGGTGGAATTTTTATTCTAACAACTTCAGAACGAATCATCAAAAAGAGGTTGGGTTGTTTGGCTCCGGATCTCCGTGATTAGGAAGTTGTTTTCCACCTCTCATGGAACCTTCCTAAGAGATAGAACTCTCCCCCATGATTATAGGGATCCTAAACTCTTCTTCTCCTTCTATAAAAGCCTTCCCTCTCCATTTTCTAGCTAGCTAAACATTTGGGAAGAAAACTATAGCTGAGTGACTACTGAGAGCAGAGCCAAGGAGAACCTCGTAAGAGAGAGAGCCTTGTCAAAATTCCCGACAAGCTTTGTGAGACACACTCCGCTGGATGCCCTCTCAAAGGAATAACGCGACATCAGAACTCGGTTTTAATTTTTTTTTCATATCCTAATATATGCTCGACTATGTTACTGGTTCCATCGTTGTATTGCTTGTTTGTGTAATGCAATTTGATTCAATCTTTTCCAACTGATTGATAGTTACATGCTTGGGTTATTACATTTTATTGCCATCATTTTTTATATGTATGTGTACAGGTTTCCGAATGCGGTGAGCGAAAGGATTGTGATCTGTCAAGCGAGGAATGAGAAGCAGCACTTCTCCGTCGACAACAACAGCATAGGACTTGAGGTAGGCCATCTATCATAACTTTGTCTTTTCTAACTAGGAATCAATATCGTAGCATGTTATATTTGTTGCTAGACCCACTCTAGGGCTAGTGGGATCACCTCTGTCCGCAAAGGGGATTTACCTCGTCAATAGAAGGTGAGGCTCCTCTACTCTCTATTTGAATGGAAAAATGGATGCAAGTATAAAAATATGAATCTTGTGGTCCATGGGTTTTTACAATGCACAAATCCTTTATGTTCTCTCTCTCTCTCTCTCTCCCTCTCTCTCTCTCTCTTGGTGACCTTTCTCATTTATGAACTAAAATACACTTGAATATATTGTAACCCCTTTTCTTCCTTGTGGCCTAGTTATAACACATCCCAATAGCATACTAGCAGTTAGGTTTGACTCCATCTCTTAACTAGAGTTACAAGATGGCTTGTTCTAGAGTCTTATCTATAATGGTCATATGGCTATCCCCTTTACCATGAATAATGGGGGCTAGTGTGGCATCATCTAGGATTATGCTCATAAAACTAGAAGGGTCAAATTTCAAGTGTCATAAATTTTTCATGTGGAATTTGATTGAGGAAATTATTGTATCATTGAAAAGGTATATACATGTGGAATAATACAAATAGGTTTTCGTTTTACCCAAAAATTCCCCACCGCCCCCTCCTCCACCTCTGCCCCTCCCCCCCAAAAAAAACATTGTTTGATGTTTCAAATTACTCTCAGAATATTTTAAACTCAATTTTCCAAACTAGGTCGTGATGTTGAAAAAATGGTCTAGTGAGCCTATTCCTCCACTCTTTCCACTTTGAAGGCATTAATATGGTTAGAAAAAAAACAATGGTCCAATATGGATCACAAGTCCCCATTTTCAGAGGTTCTTGGTTGGAAAAATATTCTAGTGAATGAGTTTGAGGAAAATTTTCTTTCACATTTTCTCAAGTGTACCATTTATTTTTTCCTGAAATCTATCCTTTCAACCCAATATTTCAAAGGTCATGTTGTCACTACCTTGTAGTTCTCGACTGCTTCTACAACACTATACCTTTTGTTAACTCTACTTGAGCATCTGGTGCTCAATCATATATACAAGGTAGGACTTGTTCCTCTTCCTTATTTACCATGGAAGACTCATAAAATTTAAGATTATTTACGTTAACCACTAGTAAATGTATATTTCTAGGGATAAAATAAGTGTATTTGTGTTATCTCCCACCTTTTATAGTATCTCAAAGGGACCATATCATAGATCCTTGAATTTCTTACCAGGACCTTGTAGTGGTCCTATAGTCACTCTTGTCACTCCTTGTTTAATTGTAACCATACTTTGTCTCCCCCCACGAAGGACTTCTATGTTTTGTGTTTATCATGCCTAGCCTTATAATTTTTTCTATGAATTCTATAGCGTCTCCTATGCATATATATGGATCTCCTTGATTTTCTCAATATTTTTTTCTACCATTAAAGGTATCTCATGTAAGATCCTCCCTCACTACTCCTTGGTACCCATATGAAATATCCAAAGATAAGGTGGAAAATATATGAAACAGGTTTGACTATTGACCTACTATTAAAAGTGGGGACTTTTCTATTATATGAGTGTTGTATAAATACCATATTTATTTCCCAAGTCTTTAGAGGCTTTTATATTATAACCACTCAAATGATGACCCAATGTATAGATAAAATGTTGTAGACCTGTTTAACTTTGTCTCCAATTTCTCCCACAATATAATTTACTACGTTAACAATATATATATTTTTTTTTGGGGTACAAAATGAAATTTATTCAAGTGCTCAAGTTACCCGTGTACCCCTATGGTATAAATTAAATGATATCATAACTTACTTCCACCATTTTTACTTCGGATTCTCAAATTACTCATATCCTATAAATTAAATGATATCATAATTTACTTCCAGTCAAACTTAGCCTTTTGCAAAGACTGCAAAATGAAATTTAATTACTCATATCTTATAAATTAAATGATATCATAATTCACTTCAAGTGAAACTTAGCCTTTTGCAAAAAATATATTATTGAAATCTTAAAATTGGTATTTTTTACCATACTAGGTTAATAAAATTTGGCATTCTACCATATCAGGTTAATAAAAATTGAGGTTCAAGCACAAGAAACTAAAAAAAGATAGCGGAATTAAAAGGCTGTGATCACAACATCCCACTGTCTCTAACATCATGTTAATGTTTTTGTTTTATGAACAATGAATCAGTAATAATAATGTCAAGAGAAATCCACTTCGGACTAACTAGGTGCTAGCAAAGACCTCAAAAGTTTTAGCACACAGATTTATGAAATGGAATGCTCTATTATATCTGTCTCTAGCTATGCTTGAGACATGTTACATAAATTGAAAACTGGCCACTATCTGAACGTGAAAAAGGGAATTAGTGGGTTTCCTGTAGCTTCCATATATTGAACTGAGCCAATACCAAATTGTTCCAACAAAACTTCAAGTACTATTTAACGAATTTGCTGAAATGTTACTTTCAACAGTGCCTGTGCAGAGCCACTTTCTATTTTATTTCTCCAGGTTTATGTACTCCCAACTGCTTTCTAATTTTGCTGAATAGTCAGTTTCATATTTTGTTGAAATCGGCGCAGTCTTTTATTTTGAAATTTTTTTTTTGAATTGTTCAGGGACAGACTCTGTTTTGGAAAACAGAGTACCTTTTTTATACACAGTCAAATAGATATTTTTTGTGTACGTGGGTGTTTAGTTTTAAACCCCGTGGTCCCCAGGAGGAACAGTGTCTTGTTGATGTGGCGAAGTTCCACAAGAGGAACGTACATATATACCATGGCCTTTTTCTTTTAAGGCCCGATGCGATACACATATCACAATCAACATAACATGACAAACCATGTTAAATCTCCCTCCACCATCAGCCGAGGCCTGTGGGTCCACAAGACCACACGACAACATAATATACAATCGTAAGTTTGAATCGGCGGCATTTTTGTTTATGCCCCAATTGCTCTAAACAAATGATGGACCTGATATGTATTATGTGCCACAATTTAATTTTTTATCGCATCCAGTTTTGATCGGCAATCGCAACTATTTTGTTTTGGGCCCGATCGCACATGTTATGAGCCTAGACCTGATCCAGGTTATACATCAGATTTAATTTTTTGGCCATCGCATCCGTGGCCCAATTGCAATCGCAATTTTCTGTTGGATGTGTGTTATGTTATAACACAGACCTGACATATTTTTATATGGCGGAGTTTTATGTATGATCGTGTCTGATCTTCAATCGCGATTGGAAATTTTAGTTTATTTCTTTGTTTTGTTATTAGTCGCGGACCCGATGGGTTTATAGATTAGATTTAAGTCGCGCATTCAAAGCACCATTAAAGTGGGCCCCTACAATTTTAAATAGATTTGTTCTGTTTTAACGTTTTATATAGTTTTGTAATACCTTTTTAATATGCGCGACATATAAAAAAAAAAGGCCCAAGAGCCTGTTCATTGTATTGTAATTTTTCATTGTTTGTACTATGCACAACAGTGCGTAATAGAAAAACACAACAGTGTTGTTCTACAGAGACAGAGAGTGTTGTTTTGTTAGAGAGACAATGAAGTCTTGTGCACTGTGTGTTTGACGTAGTCACATTTTGTAAATCCTTCTCCATAGAGGAAGACATTGTAACAGTTTTGTTTAGAAGGAATAGAAGTTTGTTTTACAGTGTTGAAACTCTGTCTTGTGAGTGAAAATTTTTAATTTCTCTGTGTTGAAGCGGGGAGTTTACTCTCTCCATTTTTTGTTCTGGAATTTTCAATATTCCAACATGGTATCAGAGCTAGTCCAGGCTCTTTGAATATCAAAGAAGCTGATGGAAGGAGTTCTTTGTTGCAGCAGCCTTCTCCAGCAATGTGAATACTCAACCAAAAGGATTCAAAGTATTTCTCTATACAAATTTACTGTTACTATTGTAGTACAGTGAGATATTTTAAATACACAAAAAGTGTTTTTTGAATCATAGTTAAGAGTGCAGAATGGCTGGAGCCAGCACTGGTATGGGTATGGGAAATATCCATCTCCCAATGTTTAATGGGAAAAATTATGACTACTGTTCAATAACTATGAGAGCTTTATTTGTCTCCCAAGACTTATGGGAATTTATTGAGTATGGCTTTGAAGAGCCAGCAAATGAAGAAGAGTTTGAAGATTTAACTCAGGCAGAAAGAGAGGTGCTGAAGAGCAATAAGAAGAAAGACTCCAAGGCTCTCTTCTTATTGTATCAAGCAATGCGTGAGAGTGTGTTTCCAAGGATAAAAGCAGCCAGGAGATCCAGAGAAGCATGGGAAACTCTCAAGACAGCCTATCAAGGCATGGAAAAAGTGAAGATAGCAAAACTTCAGTTGTTGAGGAGAGACTTTTAAACTCTCTGTATGAAAGAGTCAGATACTATTGACTCATTCTTCACTCATGTGATTGGAATGGTCACACAAATAAGATCTCATGGAGAGACTCTTGAAGACAAGAGGATTGTTGAAAAAATCTTGAGGAGTCTACCCTCAAGATTTTATGTGATTGTCACCACCATAGAGGAGACTAAGGATCTCACAAAGTTCACAGTGGATGAGCTACATGCATCACTGATGACTCATGAGCAAAGATTGGGTAGGAGTGAAAACTCATCTCTGGAGCATGCCTTTAAGACCCAAATGTCTTTCGGAAGAGGAAGAGGGCAAGGCAGAGGAAACAAGAGAGGAAGAGGCAGAAGCCAGATCAGAGGTGGAAGGAACAGTCCAGCAAATGCTCAAGGAAGGGGCAGCAATCCGAATCAGCATCAAGGCCAAGGCAGCAGCCAAAAAAGTGGTCAGAAGAATGCTTAAGGACAGAGGTATGATAAGTCCAATGTCCAATGTCACTATTGTAAAAATTATGGTCATTATGCTAATGAATGTAGAAAGAAGCAGCATGATATGGGAAGTAGAACTAGTGCAAATTTCACTAGAGAAAATATCAGCCAAAATAATTTGTTTTTAGCTTGTAATATGGCTGAAGAAAGAAGTGAGGATTTATGGTTTCTAGACTTCGGTTGCAGTAACCATATGACAAGAAACTTAGCAATGTTTTCTATGTTAGATGAAAGTGTGAAGTCACAAGTCACACTAGGAACTGATAGCAAAGTTTCTGTTATGGGAAAAGGAAATGTAAATGTTTTGACAAGAAAAGGTGCAAAGAAATCCATAGCAGATGTTTATTATGTTCCAGGAATGAAGTGTAACCTCTTAAGTATTGGATAGCTTGTTCAAAAGGGGAATAATTTATTTTTTGAGGATGATGTTTGTACCATCATTGACAAACCACCCAAAAAAAAATCTATTGCTGAAGTAAAGATGACAAGGAACAGGATGTTCCCTCTTAGAATGAGAGTAGATTTGAAGAATGAAGAAAAGATAGCAGCAGTGACAAAAGAGGCTATCCAAAGCGAACCAAAAGATGAAAATTGGTTGTGGCACTTGAGATTTGGACATCTCAACTTTGGAGGTCTTAATTTGTTGAAGAGAAAAGAAATGGTAAGAGGTTTACCATTGATAGAGAAATCAGACAGCCTTTGTGAAGGGTGTATCTTGGGGAAACAACACAGAGAAAGTTTTCCTTCCGGGAAAAGCATAAGGGCAAAGGCACCCTTAGAGATTGTCCACTCATATTTGTGTGGACCGATGCAAACTCCATCTCTTGCTAGTAGCCACTACATGTTAACATTCATAGATGATTTTACAATAAAAACTTGGGTTTACTTTTTGAAAAACAAAAGTGAAGTGTTTGAAAGGTTCTGCAATTTCAAAGCACTTGTTGAGAAGCAAAGTGGGCTGCACATCAAAGTCCTAAGGACTGATAGAGGAGGAGAGTATATCTCTTAAGATTTTCTACGTTTTTGTAGAGAAAATGGTATTCATAAGTAGTTTACAACAAGATATACTCCGTAGCAAAATGGAGTAGCCGAAAGGAAGAATAGAACCATAATGGACATGGTGAGGAGTATGTTAAAGGAAGAGCATTTGCCTAACGATTATTGGGCTGAAGCTGTACATTGTGCAGTGTAAATTTTGAATAGGTTCCCTACAAAAGCAGTGATGAAAAAAGTGCCGGAAGAGGCATGGAGTGGCACAAATCAAGGTGTCACACACATGAAGGTTTTTGGATGTGTGGCATATGCACACATACCAGATCAGCTAAGGAAGAAGTTGGACAGCAAGGGGGAGAAATGTATTTTCATTGGATACAATGAGGAATCCAAGGCTTATAGGTTGTATAACCCATCCACCAATAAGTTTATTGTGAGCAGAGATGTTCAGTTCATTGAAGAAGAAGCTTGGGATGGAAGCATAGAGAAAACAGTGAATGTTAAACACTGTTTATCTCATGATGAAAATGATGATGAATTGGCTGAAATACATCCCCAAATAGCAACACCACCACAAGAGCAGCAAAGCACACCCTTGAGGAGAAATGAAAGTGCTTCTCCAAGCACACCACAAGGAGGAAATTCAAGTGCTTCCTCAGGCATTTGTACACCTAGTGAAAGAGGTAAGAAGTTCAGAAATTTGAATGACATTGATGCACAAGAGACAGAAAATGAAGGTATCAATTCTTTTTTTGCTTTATATTGTCATGTTGAAGACCCTATCCACTTTGAAGAAACTATTAAGGATAAGAAATGGATAGAAGCTATGGATGAGGAGATTAATGCCATAGAAAGAAACAAGACTTGGGATTTGGTTGAACTCCCAAAAGGTAAGGATGTCATTGGAGTTAAATGGGTCTACAAGACCAAGAGTAATGTTGAAGGCAAAATAGAGAGACACAAGGCAAGACTTGTTGTCAAAGGGTATAAGCAGAAGCATGGGATATATTATGAGGAAACTTTCACATCGGTTGCTAGAATGGAAACCGTGAGAGTAGTGTTGTCCATAACAGCACAAAACAAGTGGAAAGTTTACCAAATGGATGTGAAGTCAACATTCCTAAATGGAGTGTTAATGGAAGATGTTTACATTGAATAACCTCTTGGCTATGAAAAGAAAGGCCAAGAGCACAAAGTGTGCAAATTGAAGAAAGCTATTTATGGGTTGAAGCAAGCACCAAGAGCGTGGTGCAGTAGAATAGACTCCTATCTACTGGAAAATGGATTTGAAAAGTGTGAGGGAGAACCCACCCTCTACATCAAAGAAAAGGATGGTAAAATGTTGATTGTAGTTTTATATGTTGATGATGTTATTTTCACAAGTAATGATGATTACCTTATTGAAAATTTTAAAACAGTCATGAAAGAAGAATTTGAAATGACTGACATGGGTTTGTTGAGATAATTCTTAGGAATAGAAGTGGAAAAAGATGAAAATGGGATTTTTATCTCATAGGAAAAATATGTTAATGAAGTGCTTGAAATATTTAACATGCAGGAAAGCAAGGAAGCAATCACTGACACAGTGATGGGATTAAAACTCAGCAGAGAGGACAACAGCAAGGATTTTGATCCTAGCTTGTACAAGAGGATAGTTGGCATCCTCATGTATTTGACTGCAACTAGGCCAGACATAATGCATGCTATTAGTTTAATTTCCAGATTCATGGAGAAGCCAAAAGTTGCACATTGGCAGGCAGCGAAGATAATTTTGAGGTATGTTAAAGGTACTAAAAGGTTTGGTATTTTATATACTGCTTCAGAATGTTTAGATTTATTTGGATACACTGACAGTGATTGGGCTGGAAGTGTAGATGATCGGAAGAGAACTTCTGGTTATGTTTTTCACATGGGTTCAGGAGCCATTTCATGGGCTTCTAAAAAGCAGCCTATTGTAGCGTTGTCTACAGCAGAGGCAGAATATGTGGCAACTACAGCAGTAGCGTGTCAAGCAATTTGGATGAGGAGGATGTTAAGGAGTTTGTGCCAAGATTAGACAAAAGGAACAGTGATTTTTTGTGACAATAGCTCATCTATTGCATTATCTAAGAAGTTTTTGTTTCACAAGAGGACGAAACACATTGACACAAAATTTCACTACATCAGAGAATTGGTAAGAAATGGTGAAATTATTTTGGAGCACTGCAGAACTCAGGAGCAGTTTGCAGAAATTCTGACCAAGCCATTGGGACAGAAAAGTTTCGAATTTTTGAGAAAATGCTTGGGTATGACTGATAACCCAGCAGTTGAAAGTAAGGGGGAGTGTTGAAATGTTACTTTCAACAGTGGCTGTGCAGAGCCGCTTTCTATTTTCTTTCTCCAGGTTTATGTACTCCCAACCGCTTTCTAATTTTGCTGAATAGTCAGTTTCAGATTTTGTTGAAATCGGCGTAATCTTTTATTTTGAAATTTTTTTTTTGAATTATTCAGGGACAGACTCTGTTTTGGAAAAACATAGTACCTTTTTTATACACAGTCAAATAGATATTTTCTGTGTACGCGTGTGTTTATTTTTAAACCCCATGGTCCCCAGGAGGAACAGTGTCTTGTTGATGTGGCGAAGTTCCGCAAGTGGAACATTCATATATACCACGGCCTTTTGTTTTAAGGCCCGATGCGATACAGATATCACAATCAAAATAACACAGCAAAACATGTTAAATCGCCCTCCACCATCAGCCGAGGCCCGTGGGTCCACAAGACCACACGGAAACATAATATACAATCGCAAGTTTGAATCGACGACATTTTTTTTTATGCCCTGATTGCTCTAAACAAATGACAGACCCGATATGTATTATGTGCCACAATTTAATTGTTGATCGCATCCGGTTTTGATCGGCAATCACAACTGTTTTGTTTTGGGCCTGATCACACATGTTATGAGCCCAGACCCGATCCAAGTTATACATCGGATTTAATTTTTTGGCCATCGCATCCGTGGCCCAATCGCAATCGCAATTTTATGTTGGACGTGTGTTATGTTATAACACGGACCCGACGTATTTTTATATGGCAGAGTTTTATGTATGATCGCGTCCGATCTTCAATCGTGATCGGAATTTTTGTTTGGTCGCTTTTTTTTGTTGTTAGTTGCGAACCCGATGAGTTTATATATTAGATTTAAGTCACACGTTCAAAGCGCCATTAAAGTGGGCCCCGACAGTTTTAAATAGATTTGTTAAGTTTTAACGTTTTATATAGTTTTGTAATATCTTTTTAATATGCGTAGCATATAAAAAGAAAAGGCCCGAGAGCCTGTTCATTATATTGTAATTTTTCATTGTTTGTATTATGCACAGCAGTGCGCAATAGAAAAACACAGTAATGTTGTTCTACAGAGACAGAGAGTTTTGTTTTGTTTGAGAGACAGTGAAGTCTTGTGCACTATGTTTTTAAAGCAGTCACATTTTTTAAATCCCTCTCCATAGAGGAAGACATTGTAATAGTTTTTTTTAGAAGCAATAGAAGTTTGTTTTACAGTGTTGAAACCATGTTTTGTGAGTGAAAATTTTTAATTTCTCTGTGTTGAGGAGGGGAGTTTACTCTCTCCATTGTTTGTTCTGGAATTTTAAATATTCCAACTATTTAGATTCTTAAATTACTCATATCCTATAAATTAAATGATATCATAATTTACTTCCAGTCAAACTTAGCCTTTTGCAAAGATTGCAAAATGAAATTTAATTACTCATATCTTATAAATTAAATGATATCATAATTCACTTCAAGTGAAACTTAGCCTTTTGCAAAGAAAGGAGCCTTTTGCAAAAAATATATTATTGAAATCTTAAAATTGGTATTTTTTACCATACTAGGTTAAGAAAATTTGGCATTCTACCATATCAGGTTAATAAAAATTGAGGTTCAAGCACACGAAACTGAAAAAATATAGCGGAATTAAAAGGCTGTGATCACAACATCCCACTGTCTCTAAAATCATGTTAATTTTTTTGTTAATTAACAACGAATCAGTAGTAATAATGTCAAGAGTAATCTGCTTCGGACTAACTAGGTGCAGGCAAAGACCTCAAAAGTCTTAGCACACAAATTTATGAAATGGAATGTTATGTTATATATGTCTCTAGCTATGCTTCAGACATGTTACATAAATTGCAAACTGGCCACTATCTAAACGTGAAAAAGGGAATTAGTGGGTTTCCTGAAACGGAATTACTGGGTTTCTTGTAGCTTCCATATATTGAACTGAGCCAATACCAAATTGTTCCAACGAAACTTCAAGTACTGTTTAATGAATTAGGTATATAGGTTAGTGTTATTTGAGCCTCATGGTTATGTTCCTGAGTGTAGATGTAGTCCACATGAGCAACTAGTGTGCGTCTCGTCAAGCATTCTTCTTCCTCATCAACTATGTTGTAGCTTTCTTCAAAATCATTCATCTGTGTATGTTGATCTACATGCGGCTATGCCATCGGACTGACTGTGGGAAATTGCAAAAGTCATATCATGGAGAAAAATAGTCATCAATATAGGGAAATCTCATAGTGGACCTCTTTGCACTTACATTCTTGCTTGTTGATTTTTTTTGCCAAGATGTGCAACTCCTTCAATACATGATTTTTATCTGCAAGCAGAAGAGCAAACCTTCTTTATATTTGCCTAATGCAAAGGCAGCGTGACGATGAATTTTAATGATGATAAGTTCTCTACGTCTATAAATAACAATAATTCCTATGATATTGTCATAATAACAGGAAGGCTTCATAAACAGAACTTGTAATTATGTTTACGGAAACGTATTACGTTACTAAATAGTTTTCTCCATGATGTAGAGTATCTAGATTAGTAACTATATAAAATCCAGATTTTTTGGGGTTCAATCAAAACATACGAACTAATGGTACTGGTACAATAACTCTGGCTACTTGACAACAACTTCCAAACAATTAAAATGATAACAATGGGAAATATGGTTTGAGATTCATAAATAAATGATATATGCAAGGAAACAATTATCTATTCAACATGATAGCTTCGATTTTATGAGCAGTAATGGAGTATTACAAAAAATAAAATACATACAAGTATTGCGAGACCTTAGGATGAATTAGTGAGAAAACCTATTGCCAGGGATCGAATAGAGTTTGCCGTATTGAAAAATAGAATGACATATACAAGTAAAATGAGAATCATGTGTTGTGTTTTTATAACAGCCATTTCCATTGCACACTTCAGAGAGGGATATCTCTACATGGCTCAGAAATTTGGGAGCTGCAGTTGGAATTATACTCCCAACCATCGCTATGAATAGAGCAGTGGCAACATCTTATACTTCATCACTTTTGTTGCAGAGGAGGACAAGCCTCTTTTTTCAAATCGGAGACATTTCACGCAAAATATCAGAAGCAGAGTATCATGGTCATAACTGTGTGTTTATTTCTTCAACCACCGCTTTAACTTACCTTTGTCCGCAGAGCTCAATCGCATTGTTTTTTGTTTTAACCTTAAGCCTTTTCACCATCTATTATTCTACCGCCGATGTGATATCGGAGGGACCCACCTTAGTTTTATTGCATGAGCCAAACCTTATATTTCCGCTTTTTCCTTTGTATTTCCCTTACCGCACTTACCATTTTTTAGCGGCACCGCAATACCGCACTTTACAATGCTTACCACTTACCTTCCACTAGCCGCAAGCTATGTTATTTACCGTGCGATGCGATTGTGCTACCGCACATCACAATCGCAAACATTTTAAGTTTACCATTAAAGTTTAGCAATGTATTGTATTTGCATTGCGATGCGATGCAATCACAATCGCACATCACAAGGTTTCAATTTTACCTGGTTCGCTCTTATGTTAAATGCTAAGATCGCCCATCTATGATCTGCGATGGAGCGCCGGACACGATGAGGTTTCAAAGCTGGAATCGATATTATTTGAAGTCTGCCATTTATGTGTTTTGAACTTGTTTTTAAATGTTTTTGTTTGTAAACCAGAATATGGTCTGTGTGTAGCTTTAAGGAAGAAATGGGTCTTTTGACAAGCCAAGGATGAGAAGTGTTGAACGTCTGATCAACAGTGAATCTGCATTGAATTGCATTGAATACAATTAGGTTTTTAGGCTTCGGCCATTTTGATATAAGATTATGTGATTTACATTATTTTTTGAGAGATTTGAATAGAAAAACTATTTTTTTTCCTCTCTTGTGTTATTACATTGTCTATGTATGATTTTTTATTTCCGCAATATTTTCATTCTCTGTGTTGTGGGGGAAACACATTTCCTCCGTTTGTTGTATTCAGAAATTCCAACATGGTATCAGAGCAGTTATAGGCTTTCAGTAGTTGTAATATTGTTTGTTTATAGAAGCAGAAGTCTCCAATAGTGAGAAATATTTTACAAATGTGAGAAATTTTTTGTTTACACAGTCAGAATGGCAGTAGTAGTCACAAGCCTGAAAAATCCACAACTACCATAGTTCAATGGTAAAAAATATTATTATTGGGCCATTACAATGAGGGCCCTGTTTTCTTCACAAGATATATGGGAGCTGGTGGAACATGGTTTTCTAGGACTAGTAGATGCAACAACGCTTACTTCTTTAACAACAGTAGAAAGAGAGTTGCTGAAAGATAATATGAAGAAGGACTCCAAAGCTCTCTTATATATCTTTCAAGCAGTACATGAGCATATTTTCCGAAGGATTTTAGTAGCAAAAAATTCTAAGGAGGTGTGGGATATTCTCAAGATAGCCTATCAAGGCATGGAGAAGATGAAGACAACAAAAATACAAATTTTGAGGAGAGATTTCGAAACTCCCTGTATGAAAGAGTCTGATAACATAGACTCATTATTCACACATGTGATTGGGTTGGTTACTCAAATAAGGTCTCATGGAGAGACACTTGAGGAAAGCATAATAGTGGAGAAAATCTTGAGATGTCTACCATCAAGATTTGATGCCATAGTAGTGGTAATAGAAGGGACAAACGATCTCTCACAATTTTCAGAAAATGAGCATTGTGCATCCTTGATGTCTCATGAACATAGACTAAACAGAAAAAAGAACTCTTCATTTGAGAATTCTTTGAAGACACAAATGTCTTTTGGCCGAGGTATAGGTCGAGGAAGATCAAACTACCAAGGAAGAGGAAGAAGCCCACAAGGAGGTGGAAGAAACAACCCTACAAGAACAAGTGGAACGGGTAGCAACCAGAATCAAAGCGAAGGCTCAAGCCAAAATCAAGCACAAGGACAAAGGTATGATAAATCCCAATTCCACTTTCATTATTGTAAAAACTATGGACATTATGCCAATGAATGCAAAAAGAAACAAAATGACACGTGTAATAAATAAAATGTAAATTTTACAAGAGAAAATCAGAACCAGAGTAATGTTCTTCTAACTTATAATGTAGCATAAGAAAAACAAGAATATGTATGGTTCTTGGACTCAGGTAGTAGTAACCATATGACTGGAAACATAGCAATGTTTTCCAAGCTGGATGAAAATGTAAAATATGAAGTGAAAACGGGGACTGATAGCAAAGTCTTTGTCATGGGGAAAGGAAGAGTTTCAATACTGACAAGGAAGGGAGAAAATAAATTTTTTCCAGATGTCTATTATGTTTCTATCCTGAAATGTAATCTTCTGAGCATTAAACAGCTCATGAATAAGGGCTACAATGTGTTTTTTAAGAATGATGTGTGTACAATCATGGACATACCTCCAAGTAAAAGGTCATCGTAGAAGTTCAAATGACAAGAAATAATATGTTTCCCCTCAAGGTCAAAAAAAACATGAAGGAAGGAGGTGTGGAAGCTGTAGTAGTCACACAAGAGGCCTTTCAAGAATAAATGAAAGACGAAAATTGGTTATGGAATTTGAGATTTAGACATCTCAATTTTGGAGGTTCGAATCTCTTGCATAGAAAAGGGATGGTAAGAGAATTACCACTCATAGAGAAACCAAACAGTCTATGTGAAGGCTGCATCTTGGGCAAATAATACAGAGAATCCTTTCCAACAGGAAAGAGTATAAGGGAAAAGGCACCCTCAGAGATAGTCCACTCAGATTTGTGTAGACCAATGCAAACACCATCATTAGCTGGTAGTCACTATGTCTTGACATTTATAGATGAATATACAAGAAAGGCATGGGTTTATTTTCTGAAACAGAAGAGTGAAGTGTTTGAACAGTTCTACCACTTCACAACGCTTGTAGAAAAGTAAAGCGGGCACTACATAAAAGTGTTGAGAACTCACAGAGGAGGAGAGTATATATCCAAAGCCTTCCTACGTTTCTACAAAGAGCATGGCATACACAAGCATTTTACCACAAGGTACAAACCACAAAAAAACGGTGTTGCATAAAGAAAGAATAGTACCATCATGGGCATGGTCAGAAGTATGTTGAAGGCAAAGCATTTTCCAAATGAGTATTGGGCAGAAGCTGTCAATTGTGAAACTAATATTTTAAATAGTTGTCCAACCAAAGATTTTATGAACAGAGTTCTGGAAGAAGCATGGAGTGGAACAAAGAAATTTGTCACTCACATGAGAGTATTTGGATGTGTGGCATATGCATATGTCCTAGATCAGCTAAGAAAGAAGCTGGAAAAAAAGGGGGAGAAGTGTATTTTTGTTGGATACAATGATGAATCCAAGGCCTACAAACTCTATAATCCATCAACCAAGAAGGTAATAATCAAACAGAGATGTGCAGTTCATTGAAGAGGAAGCTTGGGATGTAAGTTTAGAAAAGACGGTGAATGGGAAGACATGTATGTCTTACGAAGATCAAGAGGAATTGATTACAGAAAATAATTCCTCCATGGTGCCTCCTCCTCCACCTACACAAGCTCAACAGAGCACACCACAAGAAAGCAATAGAAAAACCTTGAGAAATCAAGGAAGTGCTTCTCCAAGCACACCATAGGGATCAAAAACTGCCTCGAGTTCAAGTGGAACTCCAAGCACATCAAGAAGAGCAAGATTCAGAAATTTGAGTGAAATTTATGAGCAAGAAGAAGTTGATAATAATACTAGTCTGAATTATTTATTTGCTTTGTTTTGTCATGATGATCACCCAATTCATTTTGAAGATGTTGTAAAAGAAGAAAAATGGATTGAAGTAATTAATGAAGATATTGGAGCAATAGAAAATAATGATCCATGGGAGTTAGTGGAACTCCCACAACGTAAAGAAGTCATTGGAGTGAAATGGGTATATAAGACCAAAAGAAACACTAAAGGAAAAATAGAAAGACACAAATAAAAACTTGTTTTCAAAGGCTAAAAGCAACAGCAAGGAAGAAATTATGAAGAAACCTTTGCACTAGTTACAAGGATGGAATCAGTTAGGATACTGTTGTCCATTGCAGCACAAAAAAAGTGGAAAGTCTACCAAATGGATGTAAAGTCAGAATTCTTGAATGGAGTGTTGAAAGAGGAGGTATATGTTTAACAACCTCCTAGCTATGAAATTTAAGTCCAAGAGTTCAAAGTGTTCAAGTTGAATGAAGCTCTTTATGGGCTGAAGCAAGCACTAAGAGCATGGTACAACAAGATTGATGCTTACCTGATGGATAATGGGTTCGAAAAATGTGATGGTGAACCCCCACTCTACATTAAATAAAATGACAGTAAGATCCTTATTGTTGTTTTATATGTAGATGATTTAATTTTCACAGGCAATGAAGTTTCTCTCATTGCCGATTTTAAAATAGTCATGAAGAGTGAATTTGAAATGATTGATTTGGGTTTATTGAGATATTTCTTGGGAATAGAAGTAAAGCAAAATGAAAAGAGAATTTTTATTTCCCAAGAAAAATATGTTGAAGAAGTTTTAAAGAGATTTAACATGCAGAACAACAAAGCAACAGTAACAGCAACTGTCATGGGGTTGAAATTAAGCAAAGAAGATTGCAGCAAAAATGTTGATCTGACGTTGTACAAGAGCATAGTTGACAACCTAATGTATTTGACTACAACTAGGCCTGATATTATATATGTTGTAAGTTTAATTTCCAGATTCATGGAGACAGCATAGGAGACACATTGGTAAGCGCCCAAGAGAATATTGAGGTATGTGAATAGAACAAAGGAGTATGGTGTCCTATACTCCTCAACTGATAATTTTAAATTGATTGGTTACACTGACAGTGATTGGGCTAGAAGTGTAGATGATATAAATTGAACATCTGGGTATGTCTTTCATTTGGGATCGGGAGCCATTTCATGGGCTTCCAAGAAGTAACCAATAATTGTATTATCAATAGTAGTGACAGAATATGTGGCAGCAACATCCCAAGCAGTATCGATGTGAAGGATGCTGAGAGGTTTGTGTCATGAGCAAGTCAAAGGAACGACAATTTATTGTGATAATAACTCAACAATAGCATTATCAAATAATTATGTTTTCCACAAGAGAACAAATCATATTGATGCAAAATATCATTTTATAAGTGAATTGGTTAACAATGGTGAGATTGTTTTGTAGCATTGCAGGACATAGGAACAGTTTGTTGATATCCTCACAAAACCACTGGGACAGATGAGTTTTTTTTTACCTCATATAGTGTCTGGGAACGAATAATTGCGGCAGTTGTGATTAAGGGGTAGTGTTGGAATTATACTCCCAAGCACCGCCATGAATAAAGCACTGGCAACAGCCCACGCTTCATCAATTTTTCTGCAAAGAAGGACAAGGCTCAATTTTCAAATAGGAGGCATTTCACACAAAAGATCAGAAACAGAGTATCGCGGCCATAACTTTGCATTTAGTTCTTCAACTACTGCTTGAAATTACCTTTGCCCATAGAGTACAATTGCAGTGGTTTTCATTTTAACCTTAAGCCTTTTTTCCATATCTTATTCTACCGTCGATGCGATATTGATAGGACCCACCTTACCTTTATTGCATGAACCAAACCTTGTATTTCCGCTCTTTCTTTTGTATTTCTCTTACTACACTTACCATCGTTTAGCCGCACCACAATACCGCACTTCGCAATTCTTACCACTTCCCTTCTGCCAGCAGCAATCTATGCTATTTACTGTGCGATGGGATTTTTCTACCTCACATCGCAATCACAACCTTTTAAGTTTACCATTAAAGTTCTACAATGTATTGTATTTGCATTGTGATGCGATGTGATCGCAATTGCACATCACAAGGTTTCAAGTTTACCCGGTTCAAGTATATGTTAAATGCTAAGATCACCGATCTACGATGGAGCACCATATGCGATGAGGTTTCAGAGCCGGAACCGATATTATTTGAAGTCCTCCAGTTATATGCTTTGAACGCGTTTTTACCTATTTTCGTGTATAAACCAGAATATGATCGGCGTGCCGTTTTAATGAAGGAATGGGTATTTTGACAGGCTAAGGATGATAGGTTGTTGAACTTCCATTTAGCAATGAATCTGCATTGAATTGCATTGATTAGAATTAGGTTTTTAGGCTTTGGCCATCTTTATATAAGATTATTTAATTTTCATTACGTTTTGAGAGAGTTGAATAGGAAAACGAATTTCTTTCCTCTCGTGTGTTATTACATTATCTAATTATGATTGTTTATTTCTGCATTATTTGCATTCTCTGTGTTGTGGAGGAAACGTATTTCCTCATTTTTTGTATTCATAAATTCCAACAACTCCTTGTGATAAAATATGTGATTCCCATGACAAAAAGAAGTGGAAGACAGAACCCGAGATTCCAAAATCAAAACAATTAGTGAGAAAAAAGAACCAAAAATTACGACATTAGAGGATAGATGCAGCTGGGTTGTCGACACAATGCATGGCATGGCCAATTATATACGAGAGTTCGTTCACGACTTTAGTATCTTATAGCTAAAAACAAAACAAAAAATTTCAACCACTCGGCAATAAATGGAATCGATACGTCGGTATCTTAGATGGTACAATGTAATTTGTAGTGACTCGAGAATTCATTAAGGCATAGTTATTTCCTCACCATTACTCTCACAGGTCTGTTAAATCTAATTGACAAGAGCGTGTGATTTATAGTAGGTTTGAGATCTACTGCGGGGAGATTCATAGCAGACTCCCTATCTATTAAAATTTATGTTGCGGAGTATAAATTGTTTGTAGGATAGTTTTGATGATGGTTACATTACAATTAGGAAAATTATATTAGATGAGGTTGATATTGATTGACAATGTTGTTGATATATATATTAGATGAGGTTGATATAATTTGATTGACAATGTCGTTGATATATATTAATTGATATTATCTTTTTAGTTTTTCTAAATTTTTTATTTGATCTTATTTTTTATTTGTTAATTGATCCTTTGGACCACAATCTCTCATTTTTCTCCTACTTCCACCTGTGAGGAAATTCTACCTCCTCTAACTAATATTTTCACAGCCATTAAAAGCATAAGTATCCCTCACTCTCTGGTTAACTAATTTTAATCGAATGAGTCTTTTTCCACGACATTATTTTTTTCAGAAAGAAAAAAATGTTGTTTTATATATAGATATATCCAAACAGTACATCATGAAAGAGATAAGTGTTAGCACATCTCAATAACGATCATCATTGGAGCAGCGAATGTAACTGAAAATACATATCAGCAACTGCCCATCATAATTGTCAAAATACTATAAATTGTTCTCATCAAAAAATAAAGGACACACCCAATAAGCAAACAATAATGTAGAAAGACATGAAATAAAGAAGCATAGACCATGTCATTTAGTCACCCCAGCACAGAGAGTGACAACATCAAAGCACAAGGCATCAATAGAGCAGAACATGCATAGCACAAAGGGCCTTCTCTAGAAGACAATATGGAAGCCCGCAGCCATGATGATGAGGACCCTATTCGACTTCAGTCATCAAGAGGCACAGGCTCACTTGTATTACTAATAAGGTAGATACAGGCTCGCTTCGAAAAATGGGAAGACAAAAATAACAGGCTTGCTTGATGAAGGAGCCAAAAAGGATCGAGAATCAGCAAAATCAAGGAATGGGAATTTTATTATCCCACACAATCTTCCCTTCCTTGTACTGAGTCACCTGCATAATACCATATACCATACCAATACCTTGTCTTGATAGCCCATCAACCCTTGTATTTTTTTCCCTAAAAATGTGTAGAATAGGAGGGGAATTCATCAGAGACCACAAATGTTTTGTTCTCATGAGCCAACCTTGACATCTCAGGGAGGAGAGGGAAGAACGTCCCAAAATGGCATCGATTATAATTTTGGAGTCACCAAAGATGTGGACCCTATCCAAGCCCAGGTTCCTAGCAGCCAACAATCTGCACCAAAGATCCATCAGTTCCACCATATTATTTGTGCCCAAACCCCCATTCCATATTATATGGATTCTCTCAGATTGTGATAATTTGATCCATGCCCCGCACCCCATCACCCCATCCAAACATGCTCCATCAAAAAATATTGCTGGGAGGGAGATGGGATGGCGATGAATCCTTCTAGATCCATTGCATACTGAGACCTTGGCAGGTTCACTGTCGATGATCCATCTCATAATAGCATCATAGATGTGGGCAATGATAATAGGCTTATCTTCAAAAATGGCCAGGTTCCTAGCAAGCCAAATTTCCCAAACGAAGAAAAAAGGCAAAGATTAGAACTTTCCTTTCACAATATCCCATTTATTGGCCACATCCGGAAAATTCACCGGGGTCTGATATGTCTTAAGATGAAACGAACCAAAAATATTCCAGATATGAGAAACTCTTGGACAAGTAAAAAATAAATGGTCAGTCATTTCATCATTTTGAAGACAGAAAACACACCTACCAGGGCCGTATAGACCCCTCCTGTTGAGGCCCTCCCACGTAAGAATCTTTCTTTTCCAAACTAGCCATCCGAATAGTAGGATTTTAGTAGTAATATTCCTATACCAGTAACATTCAAAACCGGAGGACGTGAATTCTAATATGGCAAATATGTTAATTTTGAAGTAAATGTTTTTTTACCATGGGAAACCCATTTTTCATTTTATCGGCCCACACAATTTTGTCTCCATCTCGACAGAGACATAAAACTATCGCCTGAATCTTTCCTTTGAAAGTCGACCATTCCACATCATCCTAGCTCGTGAGACCCATCTGCGAGGCCAATTTAATAATCAACGCACTATGATCCCAGCAAAGAATCACCTGAGAAAAATAAATGATCCCTTTGAGCATCAATCGGTATAGCATCCTAGTAGAAAAGAACATGATTTCAGACAAACTGAATATTTTATCACCATTAGGAAGGATCAACTGCCCATTCCCAAATCGCCAGGCCAAGCCGTCTGCAAATATATGCAATATCTTTTGGAAGCCATGCTAGATGGCAGACATGGATTGAAGGAAAAAGAATTGATGGCATTATATAAGGCACATGGGATCACTCAAGATGTATTTTCAAGCAATGATTTTAGGAAAAATTCCACTGTGATTTATAGCACGCCACAAATATTTAGTGATAAAAGCCAAATTGAAATATCTGGTGTTTAATATACCCCATATTTTTCAGGCACAACATAATTTTGAGATTACAGAGGTGATGCTTCTTCGTCAGATTGGCCCTACCCCATAAGAACTGTGCAATGATGGAGTTGATCTGTGTGACAATATTCTCTGGCAGGTAGAAGAGGTGACCCCAAAAAACAATGGGTTGAGCCAGAACCGCCTGTATCAAAACATATCAACCCCCAAGTGACAACCACTTATGAGTCCACTTTGAGATTTTTAATGTGAATTTGTCAATAAGCCAGAACCAATATTTCACCTTACAACCACATGGTTTAATCCTGAATCGGAGATAAAGAAAACCTTCTGCTGCCGATCTTTTTGTACACCCAGAAAATTGAAAATAAAAGAGATTTCCCCCTTATCCCCAAATTCAAATATAAGAAAATATTTAGCCTTGTTTATACATAATCTAGAAGAAACGGAAAATCGGATAAGTAAATAGTGGATATAGAACCAATGATTTCTATTGAGTCTCCCAAATACAAGCAGGTCATCCACAAATAAGGAGTGAGATACACATGCAGAATTGGAGAAAGAAAACCTAGCAATGAAGCCCGCATGACAAGCCATCTTCATAAGGTTGCTAAACCCATCCATGATCAGAATAAAGATCAAAGGCGACAATGTGCATCCCTGTCTAAGACCTCGTTCAACGCCGAAGAAAGAGGTAGGCATTCCATTAATAATAAAAGAATACCTGACCAAAGAGATACATCCCATAATCCATCAGATTGGTCTAATGGGAAAGCCAACCTTGAGAAGAAATAGGCAAATATAAGACCAATAAGCTCTATCGTATGCTTTAAGGAGATAAATATTTAAGATGAGGGCCTCCTTTTTTCCAACATGCATGGAGTACATCACTTCATGGGAAATAGAAATAGTGTCATGTATAGAGTGACCCTTCAGAAAGCCATATTGTTCTTGTGAAATAGTCTTTGATAGAGTCTGTTTGATCTGGTTTGCAATGATTTTCAATGATATTTTATAGATAATATTGCACAGGGTAATTGGTCTAAAGTCCTTGAAGGCCACCCCAGCATGACAGTCCAGTGATGAAGTATACATCTAATACTTTTAGCTCAAGTTCCTGATCTCGAAGTTTGAATTTCTCCTCATCCTCATCCCAAATACTGATGAGATACAGTATAAATTTGGGCTGAGCCTGGAGACATGGCGTTAGAAAGAACTTTTTTAGCCCGCAATTCTGAAGAGCATTCATACAATTCTCGTTTTCCATTGCCAGTTCATCTTCTTCGCTGTGTTCTCTCTCTTTCCATTAGATAACCATAATTTTTGCTAGATACCTACATCAATCAATCATAGGAACATTATAAACCTCCCTGGCTATCCAAAATTACATTTCATTGGTTGATTTTTGAGAAATTTTAGCCAGATTTTGTGTCATGCCATTGGAACGGCTGTTCAGATAACATTCATGCCAACTAGTGCGACCTTTGTGTAAAACAGAGTATATTGGCACGGGTCCGTGCCTGGAACCCGCGCCAACCACAGAGCCCTAAAATTTGAAAATCCTTCCCTAAAGGACCTCAAACAATGATAAAATACAATAATATGTAACTTAAAAGATGGAAAAAGAGGTCGGCTCCTACCTGAACCGGACGGAATTCGATTTGGTCCACTAGATTTATCGCACTCGTCACCTAAAGATTAGAGCAGAAATGGGTCACTGTTGCTTTGCAAAGAGGTAAAAAGTGAAAAGTAAATATTTTTTACCACTGTTGGTCTTTTATAGCTTTTCAAAGTCCCAAAATGAGTTTTTAACATGTTTTTTGATATATTTTTACATTATTTTTGTCGAATATGTTTTACAAGCATCTTTTTGTGCAGCAACAGGTTTTTCACATGATTTTGACAAAGAGATGAGTTGTATTTTATACTTTTTCGAACTCAGTAAAAACACAAAAAAATCACTACTGGAGTCACCTTTCAGCTATTTTCTGACTCTATAAAACTGAAAAGATTATCGAGTCGCTTGTCATTTTGAGCTTGTTAAATTGGCTACGAAACGACATCTACGCAGTATACATTTACCCCTTTTTCAGGCTGGGATAGATTATTTACGAAAAAGGAATACCCTAGCCTATCACGACTAGGAGGTTCTCTCAAACATAGTTTTCTACCTTTTCAGATCTGTGAGACTACCTACGAAAAGGGACTACTGGAGTTTTATTTTCCGCTATCTTTTCAAACTCTCTAAATATGAAAAGACACCAAGTTCTTCCTTTGTCAGACTCGTTAAAAACTGATGACATCGGATTCTGTCGCAATGACGTTACTCGAGTTCCTCCTCCCTAACGCTCGTAAAATGTACTAGGTTGGATTTTTCCGAAGGAAAAATTTACATCGCAAGCATATGCTATCCCCTTCAAGCTTGTTTTCAAAAAATAATTGGGGTACTCGCCAGAAATGTTGGGAAATGGAACCAATATTATAGTCTTGCTGGCAGTATATCACTCTTGAACATGGCACTTGTCTGCATTCGTGTTGGGTTGGGGACATATCATCTCGTTATCTGCTTCCCTCCATGGGTTTGGGTAATATCTTTTGACTGCTCATCTGCTCTTTGCCACGTCATCATGACCTCAGATCCCTTAATGTCAAACACTGCCAAATCCAATTTCGTGCTGCCGATATGTTCAAGAGAAGTTTTTCCTTTGCGGTTTTCAACCTCCCTCTAGTTCTCTATTGGTCTTGATTCACAAACATTACATCCCTCTGTCTCATGTCGATGATCTGGGAAACATTATGGCCCACCTTCAATCAAGGTCACTTCCTATCAACTTTAGCTCTTTATCCAAGAAGTTGATCTAGAGACTCCCTTCAAGTGCCTTGGAACCTGCATGTCTCAATGACAGGTTCTTCACATTCGACGCAAGGTTTTCATTATTGGCCTTCGATCAGATGACTCTACGGATGTTCAACGCCAGCTCACTGTTCACACTCTGTGGATTGTACCTCTCGTACCTTGAGAGCCATCATCATTATTGGTGGATTCTCTCGCATCTGTTAACGGCTTTCATTATTGGCTAGTAATCAGGCAATGTTCTTGCATGTTCTACTTTAGCTCACATATTCACATGCTCGAACTTGTACTCTATTTGAGTCAAGATGGAGTGCAAGACCCTAGATTTTGTTTGATAACATCTAGGTTGTGGGTTCTTTGTGGATTATTATGATTTATTACATGAATCTTTTGATTGGATGGCTGGGACCATACCTGAGTCTACTTGTTGATCCTTATTTTGCTAGATGGTTGCATCCATACCTTGGATCTTATTGTTTCAGTACTTTTTATGGATGGTTGTGCCCATACCACATATCATGTATCAAAGAAATTATTTTTATTTGTACTCGCAGGTTTTCTGTCGGCAGTGTTTTCAGTTGAACGCATTCTCATAAAGCATTTCACCCCTCCCTCTCTCTCGAACCTCATGCTTTAAGGGGCATCTGTTACACATCATTTTGTCACCATCCCTGCAATCCCTCATCCTGTACATTGGAGGACTATTCTTGTCACCTGTGAACAGTAAAATGTCCTAAAAACACCTTGATGGCATCCTTCTGCATAAGGGCAAGAATTCTCATGAAGAAAAATTCCTCAGAAAATTATTAAAAACATATGTTTGGCCATTGGTGCGCTTAGCCAATTCATCACTTGTGCCGACCTGGGAAATTTACACTAAGCCCACGTTACTTGGTGCTCTGTCCCTGTGTATTTCCCACGCCAAGCCTATTAAGGAATTCTTTTTAACAATAGAAGGCAGAAGTTTTATTCTAACAACTTCAGAACGAATCATCAAAAAGAGGTTGGGCTATTTGGCTCTAGATCTCCCTGATTAAGAAGTATTTTTCCACCTCTCATGGAACCTTCTTAAGAGATAGGACTCTCCCCCATGATTATATGGATCCTAACCTCTCCTTCTCCTTCTATAAAAGCCTTTCCTCTCCATTTTCTAGCTAGCTGAAAATTTGGGAAGAAAACTATCGTTGAGTGACTACTGAGAGCAGAGCCAAGTAGAACCCCATAAGAGAGAGAGCCTTGTCCAAATTCCCAATAAGCTTTGTGAGACACACTCCGCTGGATGCCCTGCCGAAGGAAGAACGCGACGTCAGAACTCAGTTTTAATCTTTCTTTCATATCTTAATATATGCTCGACTATGTTATTGGTTCCATCGTTGTATTGCTTGTTTGTGTAATGCAATTTGATTCAATCATTTCCAACTGATTGATAGTTACATGCTTGGGTTATTACGTTGTATTGCCATTTTTTTTTCTATGTATGTGTACAGGTTTCCGGACGCGGTGAGTGAAAGGATTGTGATCTGTCAAGCGAGGAACGAGAAGCAGCACTTCTCCGTCAACAACAGCAGCGTAGGACTCGAGGTAGGCCATCTATCGTAACTTTGTATTTTGTAACTAGGAATTAATATCGTAGTGTGTTCTATTTTTTACTAGACCCACTCTAGGGCTAGTGGGATCACCTATGTCCGTAGAGGGGATTTACCTCGTCAACAAAAGGTGAGGCTCCTTTGCTCTCTATCTGAATGGAAAAATGGATGCAAGTATAAAAATATGAATCTTGTGGTCCATGGGTTTTTACAATGCACAAATCCTTTATGTTCTCTCTCTCTCTCTCTCTCTCTCTCTCTCTTGGTGACCTTTCACTACAACAAAAAGGGGGGTTTTAAGACAATTTTTGGGTAAATTGTCTTAATTTGAGACAAAAGAAAACTTGTGTATTTTCTTAAATATTGTCTTTAAGCGGGTGTCTCAAATTAAATCATTTTAAAATATTGTCTCTATAAAGACAATATATAACACAATCATTGTTGCCTCTCTAGAGACAATTTCATTTTTGTCTCTTCAGATACAATAGTTGCACTACAACACAAAGGGGGGTTTTAAGACAATTTCTGGGTAAATTGTCTTAACTTGAGACAATTTCATTTTTGTCTCTCCAAAGACAATAGTTGGAATTAAAGACATATTTTCTTTATGGAGACAATGTCTTTAATCTTATCTATTGTCTCTGTAGAGACAATATAAAACAAGGAATCCAGAAAAATATCTCAACATTAAAATAAATCAATATAAAAAATTTAATTAAAAAAATCAACAATATCTTTGAATAATTCATGTTAGGGTACAGTGGAATCGAACCACCAACCTCCTGCATGGCAGGTGCTCCTCCAATGAGCTAGCACCCTTTAAAGAATTATGTGAGCAGTTATGACAGTTCTTGAAATTGTATAATAGGCATTGATTTTTAAAAAATGTTCAACACATAATGGCATAATCCTTGTAAAATATATAATAATGCAAGCCCTTATTTTTAACTTAATAAAACTAGCAATTTCACCATATGTTTCAAAGGAAATGTTGTAAAGAAGTAGCATATGAAATAGCAGTATAGAGGAAAAAATCTTAAAATTTCAACCAAAGTTAGACTACCTGTAGTTTATTTAAAACTTATAACTAGCAATTGCACTGGGAGGTGCAAGGGAACGCCGAAAAGAAGAGGCATGAATTATGTTGTGCTATGAATAAGAGAAAAATGCCCTAGATAGTTTGTTGAGCAAACATTACTTGAGCTCACATTAGTGAGGCTCATTGACCTATTTGAGTAGAAGGATATAGAAATGGTTGTCAATCCCTCTCAAACCTTTAGAAATCAAATTGATATTGGTTGCCACAAACTGAAGCTCGTGATGATTATCATCGCTCAAGTTTGAGGCATCATAAACCAAGATACACAATATTAGTGATACAAATTCAAATCGGGGATTATTGCCACAACATAAAAGTCACTGACATAATTTTTCAGTGGTCCAAAGAGAAATTTGTAATTTTTCATCAGAAAAATAATATGTTGGTGTAAGGAAAGGCCTCATTGACATAGAAGTAAACAACATTTTTTAAGAAAAAAATAATTAAAATTTGTGAAATATTACAAGATCCAAATAGCCCCAAAAGGATTTAAACCAACAAATGAGGATTAAAATTTTAATAAATATTTACACAAAACAAACATATAAAAAATAAAAATAAAAAACCTTAATGACCATTCTCTATACAAAATCATGTTAATTATCAATCCATGACCACATTGACTCATCATCTAGTATCCAAGTAGATAATTTCCCAGAAATATGATACAATTTGATAAATGGGCATGTCCCTTTGAGTGCTCAAAACTAACACATGCAAATACCTGCAAGCACCCCATTGCCTAGTAGACTAGTAAGTTGTTGAGTTAAAATATGAGCACCAAAACTATGGGCACCAACGGCCTAAAAAAATTGACACATTTAAATGGAAATTAACCAGCTAGAACTAAAAGACTCCAGATTCAGTTACAACTATTACATGAGATTGTGCTTCCAAACAAGCTTCAGAAAAATTCTTGTGCACAACCAATGACGGATAGCTTAGTTTGGAGTGTCTTCAAAGAACCTTTCAGCAATAAAAGGAGGTGGAGGCAAGCTTGCTACACATTTGAACTATCATGGCAAATAATAAAACATATATAAACCTTTAATAAGAGTAACCATCTGTGTGCATGTAATCCTCGTAGCTTTCAAAGGTTGGATTAAAAAAACCATTAAATTCCCAAACAAGATATATGAAAGTGTACCATGTGTTGTTGATATTTTTCCCTTATTGCAACCAATGTACTAGCTTTTCGATTCATTTGTACATTATAGATTTCCATTACACAGTACTTAAGCTGCGATGTCTTGTATCCTGTATAATGCGCCAAATTTGGATTCTGCATAACACAAAATCTACAAATTTATGCCCGCACATAAAGCCAACACAAAACAGTATAATAGTAAACTTCAGGGAGTAGAAATTACCAATGGATGTGTTAGAAAATCAAGAGTAAATAGAGATAAAAATACAATTGAAGCTGCTATATAGGATGGTAGGTGTTGGAGAAAACTGCATTCCATGAGTGTCAACTCTGCCAAATAATTGGGTAAAAAATCCATAGGCAAACTCGGGGCCTGCCAAAAAGTATTCCATTTTAATAAAATTAAGAAATGGTACAAAATATAAAAAAATCCAGATCAAAAATTAGGTGTATGTAGGTACTCTTGGCATCTTCCTCTGTAGCCCCAGGAATCAATCCCAGAGTCTCATACTCCTCTTTCATCCCAGGGAAAGCAACAGAAGCCATCACAGTTACATTCCTCCTGCCTGCCGAATTTTTCTTCTCTCCATTTTTCTTTCTCAAGAATGAATTCCCCTGAGCACCCATAAGTCTTCCAATAGTGGCAGCCATGATCTCTAACAAAAAACACTGATCCCCAATCTGAGCTTAATAACACAATCCGATCTAAATGTACAGAATGGGTGTACCAAAATCTAGTAAAATACAAAGAGTAGAGATTATTGCAAATGTGGGAAAGATAAGAAAAGCTAAATAATGAACCTAACCCCGAACTTCAAACAACCACTTAACATGATAGCTGTGGATAAGGTTGGAGAACTGTGTGTGCCAAGAACTAAAATGTGGATAAGGCCAGAGAACTGTGTTGTTGATCCCCAATCTGAGCTTAATAACACAATCTGGTCTAAATGTACAAAATGGGTGTACCAAAATCCAGTAAAATACAAAGAGTAGAGATTATTGCAAGTGTGGGAAAGATAAGAAAAGCTAAATAATGAACCTAACCCCAGACTTCAAACAACCACTTAACACTCTAGCTATGGATAAGGCTGGAGAACTGTGTGTGCCAAGAACTAAAATGTGGATAAGGCCGGAGAACTGTGTGTGCCAAGAACTAAAAGGATAAGATTACACACTATTCCCACCGAAAATGAAATTTTTTTTGACCAATGGAATGTACCACCATTATTGAAAGCATAATTATAATATGACCACCTTATCCAAACAAACATTTCTCCTCCCCACTCAACCAACTTTGTTGCAAGAATGTGGTGAGTATACAAATCTGTAGGATTAGGATTATGGAGTGAGTATACAATAGGATTTAGCTTTCTGAAAAAGAATGTTATCTATACATTATATAATTTTCAAATTTATAATGAAAAGAAGCCTGGACGATATTGGGGTTTGGGCTCTGTTGTTTGAGCTTTTCTAATGAGCTAGAACTCTCTGCCCAATCTCTATTCGAAATAAAAAATCAATAGAATGGCCTACATGATCAAAGAATTAAAGAACTTACCTCATTGTTTGAGTTAGAAGGGATGGATAAGAGCCCGATTACACAACCAATGCAAGCAAGCCCCATGAGGAGGCTGCCAATATTTAGCATAATATGTAAATAAACCCTGATAGTTGTTGTTACTAGGGCACATCTAAGCAACAAATAAACATTTTTCAGATGTCTCTGCGTGACAGGGCTGATCTTTTTCACGCTCTTCAAATCATTGTAATCCCACGAAGACTGACCGAAACCATGGTTAGGGAATCCTCCGCCATAATAAGAAGCGTATGAAGCCATTTACACGCTCAGAATTCAATATAAACAAACCTAATACACAGAACTCAGAAACCTAAAGAAAGAGCAGATGAAATGATTGCAAGAACTATGAATTGGAGATGAGAAATCTAAATTGATTTTTGAAACATTAAAATGAAAATGGGGAAAGGAAATTAAACGAAATACCTCCCTTGGGGTTTGTATAATGTTGTTACACATGAGGGAAATAACTCAGAACAGTCATATTCATTCAATTGCCTCACCTGCTTTTCAGGCATGAATCCATTGAGGACTCACGTAGCTGTTGCAAAGCTATTTCCAATTCTACTCTGTAATAGCTACGTGAGGGTGCTGAGCTATGATACTAGGGAGGGTGGTCACAAGAACGAGAGAACCCACTGCTCCTTGTCTGTATTATTATTATTTTCTTGCAAGATAATATGATATACACACACATTAGAGTGTGAGAGAGAGAGGATGCCAATGCCTACTGGAGCTTGCAGCCAAGGGTGAGTGAAGGTGCTGAGAAGCAAGCTCACCATAAAAGTCCTCAAGCACTATGAGAGGACCAATGCATTGGTATACGATGTCCTTTGGGGAGTGACCTATACTAAAAAAAACCCAGTTCTATGATACCAGGGACGGTTGTCACAAGAATGAGATAACCCATTGCTCCTAACATCAGAGACTGAAGGGAGAAATCACCTAGTACAAACCATGCTTGCTCCACTGGACCTACTGGATGGTATTTGGGAGGGGTGAATCCAACTCTTCTATAACCTGGCACTTGTCTTTCTGCTAGTATGTTTCTTCTGTATTTTACCATTTACAAAAAAAAATCTATATTTTAACCTTTTCAATTTTGGTATTTTGTATTAACATTTGATTGTAGATTCGGGAGCAATTGTACTATGAACATAAAGCAATATTGTGCGGATGATAAAATGCCAATGGATGCAACTAGGCAGAATGGGAAGCAAAACAGTGCCAAAGAGGCAAGCCACAAAACATTACAGGACATTGAGCAAGATTGGAAGCAAAATGGAGTCAATGGTTTGACAAAATACATCAAGCAGGAAGCATATTGAGTAGAAGAAAATGAGAAAGAGTAATAGCATAAAGATGCAATAGGTAAAAGCATAGGGGAATTTAGTAGAAGATGAAGCAACTTTAGCCCTACAAAATATTGAGGAGAAATATAATTTGTTCATGGTGCAATTTTGGATGCAAGAATATGATAGAATGTGCAACTATATACATATAATGCTGCCCTTTAAAAAAATGAATTTATGCAAAAATTTGCATTTTCGTACCTGCCTATCAGTATAACAAGGAATTTCCAATATTTATTGTGCAATTTTGGATGCAAGAATATGATAGTATGTGCAACTATATAAATATAATTCAGCCCTTTAAAAAAATGAATTTATGAAAAAAATTGCATTTTCGTACCTGTCTATCATTATAAAAAAGGAATTTCCAATCTTTTAAAACAAGAAATTAAGTCTAAACTTCCACACGGTCAAACTAAAATTCCAACATTATCAAACAATTGAGAGAAGTTCCAAAGTTTGACCATGCTACATCAATCAGAAGGAATGTCAAGGTCATGTAATAGCATCCTATCCCTCTAGCACAAACATCCCTAGTGGTATCAGTGGTGTTCCTTGTAAGCCCTCTTTTTCTTGTGGTTGTTATCTGTGATGTATTATGATCTACTACTAAATTGACATATCCCTGTCGTAAGATTTTGTTCCACATTAATACTAGCTCTATTCTTACCATATGTTTGTTTGAATAATCCCACATGGACAACTAGTTAAGACAAAGGAGGCCTATGATGCATCACCCACAACAAAAGCCTTCCTAATGCAGAAGTTGGATTTGGGGTGCAAGTCCCTAGGTTGATTTCATAGCATCCTCCCTCACTCTAGTACTGATATCACTATAGATAATGGTGCTATGCCTTGTGGATCCTCTTTGGCTTGTGGCTCTTCTATATGTGATCTATTACAAATTTACAAGCTATCACTAAAGTGGAATTCCTTTTGGTGGGATTTTGTTCCACATTACTATTACTCTACCCCTGTCATATGCATGGAGAGAAATTGTACTATGAACATAAATAAATATTGTGAGAACGATAAAATGCCAATGGATGAAAATAGGCAGAATAAGAAGCAAAACAGTTCCAAAGAGGCAAGCCACAAAACAATACAGGACATTGAGCAATATTGGAAGCAAAATGGAGTCAATGGTTTGACAAAAAACATCAAGCAGGAAGCATCTTGAGCAGAAGAAAATGAGAGAGAGTAATAGCATAAAGATGCAATAGATAATAGCACAGAGGGGAATTTAGCATGAGATGAAGCAACTTTACCCCTACAAAATATTGAGGAGAAATATGATTTGTTTATTGTGCAATTTTGGATGCAAGAATATGATAGTAGGTGCAACTATATACATATAATTTTGACATTTAAAAAAAATAATTTATGAAAAAATTTTCATTTTCATAGCTACCTACCATTATGACAAGGAATTTCCAATATTTTAACATAAGAAAATAAGTCCAAACTTCCACACTGTCAAACTCAAATTCCAACATTATCAAACAATTAAGAGAAGTTCCACCATGCTACATCAATAGGAAGGAATGTCAAGGCCAAGTAATAGCATCCTTTCCCTCTAGCACAAACATCCCAAGTGGTATCAGTGGTTTTCCTTGTAAGCCCTCTTTGTCTTGTGGATGTTATCTATGTGATGTATTACAATCTACTACTAAATTGACACATCCCTGTGGTAGTATTTTGTTCCACATTAATACTAGCTCTATTCTTACCATATGTTTGTTTGAATAATCCCACATGGATAACTAGAGTAAGACAAAGGAGGCCTATGAAGCATCACCCACAACAAAAGCCTTGCTAATGCAGAAGTTGGATTTGGGGTGCAAATCCCCAGACTGATGTCATAGCATCCTCCCTCACTCTAGTACTGACAGCGCTATTGATAATGGTGCTATGCCTTGTGGATCCTCTTTGGCTTGTGGCTCTTCTATATGTGATCTATTACAAATTTACAAGCTATCACTAAAGTGGCATTCCTTTTCGTGGGATTTTGTTCCACATTACTATTACTCTACTGATGTCATATGCATGGAGATGGGGTTTGTGTATTGTGTATAAATCCCTACATGAATAACCTTGGCGAGAAAAAATATGGTTTGGGAGCTAGCTTTAAGGCGCAAGTCTCTGGGTTTAACGTGATTGAACGCATCTTTTCTCAATATCGCACTGACATCACTTGTATCATGCCTTTTGGGCCCTGTCAAGATTTTGGCTTTTATCTGTGTGATGACTAAAGTGGCATGATCCATATGGTGGGATTTTGTTCCAATTTTAAATGTTAACTTACTCTTGTACTGTTCATTTTAGTCCTACAAATCCTGATTAACACAAACTTTACTCCTACTAACTTTTAATGCTAACTTTACTCCTACTAACTTTTGATGCTAACTTTACTCCTAACTTTTATTAATTTACTTTGCGTATTTATGTTACAGCTCCATTTTACAGTCACCCATGGCCACAACCATTTCCTAACTTGTTATAATTTCACTTGCCTGTTGTTCATCACTTTGCAGCTTAATGCAATATGTTGCCTTCTCTTGATCACTTGTTGCCTCAAGGTCTCCTTAGAATCAACCAAATTAGAATGGCCCCAAACAATAATTCTAACCCACGACCAATATATCTAGTTCAAGTCAAAAAAGTAGAACCATAAACTTTAGACTAACATAACTAAGATGAGTGAAACAGAGAAGAACTACCTTCGTTTGTGCTCACATGCACCATCACAGCTTCGGTGCATGTCCATGAGCTTTTGCAAACAATTTAGAAGGTTGAGAAACTTATCTGTCATTGAAATGCAGCAGGTGGTGCTACGAACAACAAAAGGAAATAACTTCGATTACACCTCTTTTACAAAAAATAGCAAATGACATTTCCAACTTCTGTAGAATCACCCAAAACAAAACAACATTTTTGCAGCCTCTGGAAAAATATTTCACATGAGACCTGTAAAACTCGCGAAGAAACAAGAAGAAATATTTTTAATTTGGCACATCGAAATGGGAAGCATCAAAAGACACATGACAAGAAATTATCCATGATATGAATATAACTATAATTTTTATACAACAATATTTCTATTTGGGCACCTGTGGATGTACTCAACCATAGAAGGGAAATAAAGAGAAAAATACCACCTAGTTGGTTGTAAATTCTTCAGTGACCAAAAGTTGAATACAAAATCCTTCATTTGAGCACATGAGAAAACCATCTAGAGAGATAAAAAAAGATTTAAAGAACTCCACTTGGCCGAATTCTTCAATGCCTGAAAAATAAGCGTTCAAATCAATAAGGATTTCTTACCCTTCTTGCAAAATAGCATGTACGAAAACCCATTACAGTTGGTGAGATCTTTCAGTGCCCTTTCTTTGACAGTCAGTGAGGCTATGATGTTAATCTATGCTGCATGTTGAAGATTGAAAAATTTCTACACTGCAACCTTGCTAAAACTCTTGCAGAAAACATATCCCCGCTTAATAACACACTATCCATCCTCATTGTCATAATCATCTTCATCCTAATCAACAATTATATCTGAGTGCACATGAAACTGTATTGAATCTAGGGCTACATTATCTACATCAAAATGAGACCAATTAGGATATTTCTCTTCCTGTTTGATAGAAGGTTGCACAATTGGAACATCACTAGGAAATTCATCAACCTATTTAACAACATGCACATTTGCAACATCACTAGGATCATGTTCTAGTTTGACAGAAGGTTGCATTGGCATGCTTGCAATAGCCCCACTCTCATCTAGCTCCATGTTAAGATCAAAGTCTCTTACCACAGGAGTGCTCCCCAAATTCACTGCTACCTTGGTCTCTCTTGTCTCAGTGTTAACATCAGTAAAAATTTCCGAAAATTTCTCCTGTTTCTCACTGTGCTCAGATGACAAATCTAGGTCTTCATCCTCAAAATTCTCAACTGTAATGCCATTTCTCCCACTTGACCCACATCTTTATCCTCTACCTCTACCTCTTCTTCCCCATCCTCGTCTGCTTCCATGGTGTGCATCCTATTTTAGAAAAGGTCAAATAGCTAGCAATTACTATTTCGGAACCCAGAGCAAATTGAGAATTTAGAAGAATAGAAAAGACAAATAGAAACACATATGGATAACTCCATTCCTTGCAAAGAACAATTGTTTTATAAAAATAGTAAGTAGGTCATTACCATCCTGGCCCTCTTAACTTCATCCTCATCACTCTCATTTTCATCTCCTTCTTGAGCTTTTAAGAAGCAAATGAAAACGCATAGTCATTACAAGAAAAGTTAAAGTATATATAATCTCTTGTAATTTTTCAAAATGTACAAATTTTCCTAGACCTCTTTGCAACCACTAGGAAGAAAATATCTATATTTACCTCCTCCACCCACCATTCATCTCTTCACCAGTAGAAGCATCTGAACCCCCCATGTCTGGGACCTTTTTCACTATCTCTCCTAAGAAATAAAAAACATTGTACCTGTGCACACATTGTTTCCTGCCAACCATTAACAAAAAAGAAAAATATTAGTATATATACATAGTATAAACCATATTTTAACAAAATATATAGCCAATAGCTTAAAAGGATTTATCAACTTATTTATAGAATGTGACTAGTAAACCACAAAAATAAGCTATGCACAATCATGTTTTAAGGAAAAATAAAATAGACAGATCCCTGCAGGAATAAAATGCAGTGAAGTCTTCTTTATTTGCCTTTAAAGAAAGGTAGAAAACCTTGCAGACTACTTTCAGCACTTATCAACATAGCGAGACAATATATCAACGTGGGTATAAGAAACTTACAAATGTGAAGCACTCAGTCTTAGCAACCCTCTGAAGAGTTATTTTATATCTTCGATCACAGAGGTCTTGTAAAAATAGCTCCAAAGATTTTGCTGCAAAAGACAAACATGTAGATGAAATATATTTAGCATACCATAGAGAAAGCATTCTGACCAATTCAAAATATAATATTAGTCCTGATCAATTCGAAATAAAACAAAAAGAACAGACTCAATAAAGATAACCATTTACAAAACAAAACTCCGTCGGAAAACGAAAATAACACCAAAAAAAAACACTGGAAGAAAAATGAAATAATAATAAAAAGGAAACTCAGGAAAACGTCTGGAAGACTCTATTAAAAAATATATGGTAATCAAGATATGTCTTGCACTGGTCATTCTTCCAAAAAAAATGTGGAGCTACACTACATCGACATAAAACATAGTATGGAGACATGCTTTCTAAAGTCAGGCTAGTCCTTCTCTATGCAAAAAAAAATGAACTGATGTAAGATATCATTGGACAACACACATGAATGATAACACAACCAATGTTATCAAAACTAGACTGGAACCATTTGAACTAGACCAGAAAACAAAAAAACAATATTTTATACAATTATTTTTTGTTGGGTGGCCCACCTTCAAAGCAACCATGGGCTCCCCCTAAAAGCTATATAAAGGCACCCCCAACCCCTCCACATTTCACTCAAACTACTCATTTTAGCTTCTTGAAGTTCATAGAGGTTCCTCTCTCGTAGTTGTTGCAGAGCTATTTCCATTTCTGCTTGCACATGTTCCAACTTAAGTGTACATTCAATAAAATCGAAGCGATGTTTGTTCATTCTTCTAATTTTAGAAGAAAAATTGTGGGGAATCAAGTCAGGTTTCTTTCGTTAATTCTCGCAATGTTTATGTCTGGGCCATGGGCCTGAAAACAAGAAGAGCCAGGATGAATAAAAGAGAAAAGGCAGCCCTCAAATATTGTATTAAGCATTTCGAGGACACCATGACCTAGATTCATCAATCTCTGGCGGAGATGAAGCACTTCAGGGAGACCACGTTCAAGGCTTTAGGCTTAGATGAGCAACATGGAAATTTGGATGACCTCGGCCCTCACCAACGATGACTCTTGTCTTAACAGTTTTCACCTTAATGGTTTTCACCTTGCCAGAGGAAGGGTTAAGGCCATGGTCACGGCCTGCTTGCAGAAGTTATAGTGGGAAATGCCCATTTTTTTTTCGAGGTCAACAATAACAATGACTTACTTAATCCATACAAAGAGAACTTCTTTGGCATCCTGAAATGGATTCTATGAGCATCGAGCTGGTCATCACCCGAAATAAGAACAAAAATGGGAAATCGAAGGAGATACTTACCATCCTAGCCTGTTCACCCTTCTCATCCAAGGCATCATTTTTAAATAACCTTTCAGTCTGCATCAAAGCACAAAACAAACTATAAACCCTAACCCTTAATTGTAGAACCCTGTCACTGATGCAAATCCATCAAGTGCATAATGGGGAACAAAATAGGTCTTTTTAACTTCAGAAAATTGGCATGAAAGTAAGCAAGGGAACGTGGGAACTTACCCCCATGTCTGTGAGAGGAAGCTTGAACTGTAGAATCATTTACCTGTTCGCCTCCTTTTCCCCCGAAGGCTTCTATCTGCCGGGAAAATATTTGTTGCAAAGAAAGTGAAAGGATCAAGTGTAAAGCGAGGGATTTGTTAAAACAGTAAAGGAGAAACAAAATGTTTTAAAGTGGGTGGGGGGACAAATGAACATGCGCTGGGCCTGAGTGCTCTCTACCGCCTTCATCCAGATGACTTACAGTTTTATGGGAGTGTTATACATGTGACCTTTTTTAGGTTGGATTAAGACTTGGTGGCAGTAAATGAAACGAATGAATTTTTTTACTTCTCCACTTCTTTTTCAGAATTTTTCCACCTCTTTGAATGAATTGTGTTAATTTCTAATTTAATGGAACAAATTTTCTTAATTTCTAATTTAAGACCATTAAAAAGTTTTAATTTTTAAATTAAAATAATTCAAACGATAATTTAGGATTTTAAGACAAAATATTAGTTTGGCTTAAAAAAATGTGTTAAATTACTTTTATATGTTGTTGTTATTGTTTCATTATTTAGTGTTTTTATCAATAGTTAAGTAACTTTATTAATTAATGATGATTATTACTATTTATTCTTATTCATAAGGATTATTTTAAGATATTTGTGTCTGTGTAAGTATAAAATAATCCAATATACAAGAGTACAAATTAAATTATAGAGGGTAGTGATGAGTTTCCTAATTAAAATTCCTATGGTTAGATGGAAAAGTGCCCAAGAATATCCATCCAATATGAAAGTAACATTCAAATAAGTGCATTGTAATGACAACATAATCCTTGTAGCATGATAACATATACAAAACAAACATATGAACTCAAAGAGCTATAAAATAAGTATATTATAATTCATTTGATATGTGAATGAAGTGTCGGAAAGTAAATCATAGAGACACTATACCATGGGCTACCCTATCAAGTGCATGTAGTGGGAGTGCTCTCAAGTATGAAATGGATGAGGGCAAATGATGATAAGCTCTTGACACCTATGTAGTAAATTCACTCTCTAGAATGATGACTTTCACCTCTCCTTTATAGAAAATAATACAAATATAGAGAATGTAATTGATGAAATAGAAGAGGATCAAATTGTGGGTTAAAGGCCTATGTGCTAGATCATTTTCTCTCTAGTGAATTTTCTCTCTTTCAAAACTAGGTTTTTTGAAAGCACACATCTCCTCAAAACACTTTGTAGCTAATGTTTTCCCTTTAATTGACAATTGTGTTTAATGTATCTTTAGTGAGGCACATGTCTTCTAAAATATGTGTTATTTTAGCACGTAATACTCAGAATAGTGCATTAAATGTATGAGCAACAAGTCAACACAACATTGTGGCACTACTTCTCCATGACATCTATTTTTTCTTATTATGAAGTTCCAACCTACTAGAAATAGTTCAGTATGGTGCCCCCTTTGTAATAACTTATTCTTTTCCGTTAGTAACCATATATATCTATTGATTTTTGTCTGTAGGGATGAAATAAAAACATTTCCTAGAATGATCCTCCTTGAGCACACCCTCTCCAGGACTGTTCACCATTTGCATGGTTGAAACACGAAATATGCCAATAATAATCCCTTTTGACTACATCACCTCTCAATATTTACCTTTCTCATTGTAATAATTAACATTTGTGGATTAAAATAGGTCTAATTTGACTTCATGAAGAAACGAAACCATGCGTATATGGCTAGGTTGAATTGCATCATGTGGAGTTTCCAAGAAGAGGCTCACATGCAAGGTGTGGGAATAAAGGTTTATTTTCTCTAAAATAGTATGATGCATAGAGAGGCTAAAATAAAAAAGGATAAGGTGTATAAAAATAGCAAAAGGCCCTCAATCAAGGCATCGCTTCCTAGGCTAGATTAGAGCTCTAGGCATCCTCCAATTTTGAACAAAATACGATGGTGGAATTTCAAATAAATTGATTCCCTAACTATCACACCAAGAGGGAACCCTCGATGCTCATTTGACTTGAGGATTTCTTCAAGGTTTGCACTTTGGAGTTCATCTTTCAAAACCTATTATCTTAACTATAAATGATCATTGGATGAGCCTTTACCACAGTATATCTCCCAAACCTTAGTCTCTTATAGTATTTCTCTCAAAAAACAATTCATGGAAATTCACCCTAGATTCTCCTAAAGCTCATACTTTAATTGAATTTTTACTTGCCTCACTTTGAAGCCTAGTATAAACACGTCAATCTCAAGAGAGGGATTTTGGAAGTTTTGATCTTAGGCATTCATCATTTTTTAATATTCCTAAACCCGAGGTCATCTTTCCCTCAAGCCTTTCTTGGAGAGTTCTTCTTTTGCTTCTAAAGTATGGAACCTAATATCTAATCCTCTTCTTTGAATGGGCATTGGAAATCACATTGTGCATCATTATTGGTCTCATCATTCTAGTAATTTCCCTATACCGAGACCCCTCCCATCAGTGAAAGTTCATAAAGAGTAGGGGAAATTGAATGAGGTGACAATGGGTCCTTGTCCCATTGTTTCCACTTGATCTAGTAGTAGTCCCTTTGGAACCCCTCCTAGGACCCTTACTAAATTAAGCGCTAACATTTTTCGAAAACAAGTATAAAGCAGATGGCTCACTTGAAAAGAATAAATCTAGGCTTGTGGCAAAAGGTTTTACACAAAAATAAGGGGTATATTATGAGAATACCTTTTCCCCCATAGCAAAATGGGATACCATATGGACATTATTTTCCCTAGAAACTCAAAAAGTTGGAAATTCCATCAAATGGATGTAAAAATTGATTTCTTGAATGGAGATATGAAAGAGAATGTTTTTGTGTCCCAACCAGAAGGATTTTTTGTGAAGGGTTAGGAACATAAAGCATGCAAGTGGTAAAATCCTTGTATGGCCTCAAGAAAGCACCACGAGCTTGGTATAATAAGGGGTTAGGGGAATAGGGGCTTAGGGGTTAGAGGTTTAGGGTTTAGGGGAATAATGTGTTAGTGGTTAAGGGGTTAGGGATTGGGGGATTAAACATTAGGGGATTTAGGCGCATAATGAGTTAGTATTTAAGGGATTAGGGATTCGGGGTAGGGGAATAATGAGTTAGTGGTTGAGGGGCTATCGATTGGGGGGTTAGGGGTTAGGGGATTTAGGCACATTTAGGGGTTAGGGGAATAATGAGTTAGTCGTTAAGGGATTAGGGATTGGGGGCCTAGGCGATTTAGGTGAAGTTAGGGGTTAAGTGAATAATGAGCTAGTGGTTAAGGGATTAGGAATTAGGGACTTAAGGGATTTATAAGTTAAGGATTTTAGGGGTTAGGGGTGAGGGGTTAATGGGTTAATTATTAAGCATTAACAGTTTAGGGGTTAAGGGGTTAGGGGTTTAGGTGTTAGTGGTTTAGGGGTTTGAGGGTTTAGAGGTTTAGGGTTTTTGGGGGTTAAATGGGTTAGGGTTTTAGGGGTTTATGGGGTTAAATGGGTTAGGGGTTGGGAATTATGGTTTAAGGGGTTAAGGGTTAGACGTTTAGGGTTTACGGTGTTAAATGGATTTAGGGGTTTAGAGGTTTAGGGGGTTAGGGGATTTAGCAGTTAAGGATTTTATGGGTTAGGGGTTAAGGGGTTAAGGGGTTAGAGGTTAAGGGGTTAGATGTTTGGGGGGTTAAATGGGTTAGGGGTTTAGAGGTTTATGGGGTTAGGGGATTTAGAAGTTAAGGATTTTAGCGGTTAGGGGTTAAAGGGGTTAGGTTTTGGGGATTACGGTTTGGGGGTTACGGTTTGGGGGTTAAGTGGGTGTTGAAGCCTCGAAAATCGCTGCTTCAAAAATCGGGGGATAACCACTTGGTCGGGACTTTAGGACAACTCCTTTTCCGTTTGGTGTGGTGGCTCCAACTTGATTTATAGGACCAGTTTCCTAGTAATTTAAATGGTTTGATAATGGAATGATTGGATGGGGGAAAATGGGACTAAATGACTGAAACAAAACTATCTAATATAATTTAAATACTGATGAAATAACTCTAAAACTAACCCGGGCATCAAATGTGAATACAACTTTAAATTGTTTTCAATTAACCAATAACCATGAAAAGTATTACATCTTAATTGAAATATGTAGTAACAAATAAAGATAACTCTGTTTAAGAAATTAAACAGAGTTATAATAACATATTGCATTCATCATAATATATCGCTTGCATATACTATAAAAGATAAATATATATAACACACTTAGGAATGATATGTATAAAGAAATATTGTGAAACAAGTACACATAAACGATAGAAATTTAAAAGAGAATATCACATAACAAAAGAAACTAACAGTGAATAGATATAAATACCATATCCATCTCGATACTTTCCAATGTAATCTGATATCCAAATCTAGCAACTTCAATGTAAAATCAACTCCAAGATACAGAAATGCAATTCTTAAAGATAATTTCGCAGAGAATCACCAGATGTGATCCTTTATAAAAATATAGGAGTGAATGGAATACAAAAATGTAATCTCCAAGTCAAAATATTACAAATTCAGGACCCCTTTCTAAATGCATGAAAGGGGTTTAAATAGGTACTTAACAAAAAATAACTAAAACTTTTCCTACAATCTATCTAAATTAAAAGATATCTGAAACAGAAATGCGAGCTTGATGAAAACCGACTCATTGATCATCTGTTGCGGTGGATGTGCGAAGGTGGCAGATTTTGAGCATCTCCTTTACTTCTTTAGGATGACTAAGCTTTCAATGCAACTGCCCTGTATATGTGGCATCAGAGAATTCGGGAATGATGCAATCGATGGCATTTGAGAGAAATTTAATTGCTATTTGTTGACTATGTGGCTTGATGAGATAAGTCCACATTGTATCCCAAGATATTCCTTGTAATTGGCCAATTTGTTGATTTTTATTAGTTATCTCTTGTTTCCATCTAAGATCAGATTCTTTCACTCTAGGTAATTGGTCGGGACTACAATCTGCAATTAAATTGATTGCATATAAATTATCATTTACCATCTGTGTTACATTGTTCATTATCCCTTTAGCTCTAGATGTGGCCCTTTCTGCTTTGATCAAGCGATGTTCCCATTCTGCAAAAAAAATTTCTTTATGTCTCTCCATAATCTTGGGAAGATCTGATTTTCTCCCTGATTCTGAGTCTTGCCATAAAATAAATTCGGAGATATTTTCTTCAGCTTCATCAAATTCAATCTTAAGACTCACTCCTTCATCTATCAAGGAAGATGTTAGCTCATATAGAGACTTTGATTCTGCAATCTTTAGACACAATTCATTTAATTGTTGAGACAGTAATTTTTTTGTCTCCAAAACTTCATTTTTGAATTGATCCAGACTAGGATAATTCTTGAACTTGTCTAATTTAGATTGAAAATTTTTTTTCTTGTTCAATCTTCAGAGTCTGCTCATTTTATAGAAGAGCTTGTAATTTTACAATTTCTTGATTTAGCTGTTGTTTCTTTTCCAGGGTCTGCTGATCAATCTTCTCTTTTTCAACAACCAGCTACTCTTCTAATTGTTTAGACTTGAGTTCTTCATCCTGTAAGCGTTGTTCTAATTGAATGATATTTTGCTGGTTTTATGCAACCTGTTCCTCAAACATATCTATTTGCACATCCTTTTGCTTCATCAACTGTGCAACTTTAGAAGCTTTATCTATAGTAGTAGCACTATAGCCACCTGCATACTGAGACAATTTGGTGAGATCCTCAGATCGATTCACTTCAGCATTTTTATAAACAATATTCATAAATTCCCCCTGTGATGCCAAAAGTGCATCTTGATCAGTTCTCCTCCTTTTTCTCTGTTTTCTCACCACAACCCTATGTTTGGGACTGTAAAATATTTCTAAAGGAGGTATTTCTTCTATCTTTAGCATGATCTCACCTGTGGGGCTTTCAGGGATTATTTCTACATCCTGGTCCTTTGGATCATCAACTTGGGGAGCGTTTTTTTGTCCTATTTGCTGGGAAAATTGTTCATATTGGCTCAGCAAATGAGGAGTAACAATAAGTTTAGTAGCTTCTTGTCCTCCAAGTTGATAACTTGTACTTTTATTTGTACCACTTTTAGGTGCCTATTCAGCATTTTTACTCTTTGTGCTTCCTTTTTCAATATGCACATGGGAATCAGTACCTGTGCTCTCTTTTCTTGCTTGAGCTGAAGACTGTTGTATATCAATTTTAGGAGAAGTTTCTGTCTTTCCAGTGTCAGCTTTGTTGTGATCATATTTCTTCTCCAAAACAGGATTAGCTCTTATTACTTCTTTTCCAGAAGTACTTCCTGTGTATTTCTTTTTTGGTTCACATCCCTATGTGGAAATCCTTAATTGATCAATGAAAGTCCATGTCTAGGGGAATGCCATGAAAGCGTTTTCAGATCATGTCACTTCTCACAGGTCATGGACTAAGCCCTCCAATATGTGGGACAGGGAATTGTAGGGACGGTGACAAATTGCTATGTAACACACATGGAATATATTGTGGATTATGCTCCTTGGAGGTACATCCAACTCATAACTACCTCTCCAACCCTCCTTGTGACCTTGTGTGGCCCATAAAAATGCAACTTGAGCTTCTCGGCCTCCTTCTGCTTGAGCATGGCTTGCTTGTATAGTTGGAGCCTTAGGAAAGCTAATTCCCTGACCTCAATTTTCCTTTCTACTCGGCCCATATCTCCATGCAGATTTTGCAAGTTTTTTCTAGTCTGTAAGTTATCCTTTAAAACCCAAATGATATCATGACTCTCTTGTATCCAATCCTTAGCCCTAGGGGACCTATTGTCTCCAAAAAATCATGTCAACAAAATTCAATGCATCATAACCATACAAATTTTGGAATGGGGACATACTAATGGACATGTGGTACACTGTTTTTCAACAGTATTCACAAAAATGAAACCATTGTATTCTTGCACGTTGCCACCATGTCACATAGTTGTGTAGATATCTCTCCAGCCAATTGTTCAAAATATCTATCTACTCATTGGTTTTTGGGTGATATCTAGTGCTTTGAGTAAGCTTAGTACCCACCAGCTAGAATAATTCCTTCCAAAATTCTCCCATGAATCTGCTATCTTGGTCACTAACAATGGACTTGGGAAGGCCATGAAGTTGAAACTCCTCCCTTTAAAAATTTTTAGCCACCTGTGAAGTTAAATACCAAGCTAAAATAGTAAAGAAGTGGGAAAAATTGGTCAAATTGTTGATCACCACATAGATGTAGTCCTTTCCTTATATCGTGGGTATCCTTATGATAGAATGTGGATAAAATCCATTGAAAAACTCTCCCATTTCCCCTCAAGGATAAGAAGAAGCTACAATAATCCAAAAGGTTGTGTCTTCTCACCCTTGTTCCTCTGGCACTTGTAACACTCTCAAATGTGCCTCAAAACATTGCGCTTGAGGCCCTTCTACGAAAAATTCTCCATGATAGCCCTGTATGTTTTGGTGAACCCCTGATGTCATGAAAATCATGAATCATGGGAATAATGCATCATATTCTCCCTCAATTGGGATTTTGGCACCAAATAAATCACGTCCTTATAATATGTCACCTCGTTCATCACTTTGCACCGATAATCCGTAGTTGTACCATCAAAAACCTCACATGCATGTCGATCCTTCGAATATTACACTAGTAATTGTGCCCTCCCATCCGACGCAATGCTCATAAGTTAAACTTTAGAAAACCTCCTAGAAAATGCATCCACTACCACATTTTACTGACCCTTGACATACTCAATGTCAAAATCATACGCCTGGATCTTGGTCATCCACTTTTGTTGCCTCTCCTACAACATTTTATGCTCTTGAAATAATCTAAGACTGTTATGGTCTGTTTTCACTTAAAATATGTTACCTGCTAGGTACTATCTAAAATTGGAAAATTCATGCATGATGGCCAGTATCTATTTGTCATAAATGGATTACAAATTCTCACGGGGAAGTAAATTCCCACTCTCAAAAGCTATCGGGTGCCCCCCTTGCATTAATACTACCCCTATGCCCTCCCGTGATGCATCACACTCAAGCACAAAGGGTTCTTTGAAATATAGAATTTCCAACACCTGAAAACTTCTCATCACCAGTTTGAGGCACTTAAATGCCTCCTACCCCGCATTCGTCCACTTCATTTCACCTTTCTTAGACAAATAAGTGAGGGGTGTTTCCAATTATTAAAACCCTTTCATGAACTTCCTATAGTAGGTGAAAATGCCCAAGAATTCCTATAGCTTTGTCATGTTCCTCGGTGTGGGACAGTCCAAAAAAGCCCTGATCTTCTCTTGGTGCACCCTTACCCCATCTTTTCCAATAATATGTCCTAAATAAAGCATCTTTGCGAGCCAAAACTCGCCCTTGGATGACTTCACGTAGAATTTTTGTCCCTCCAAGATCTTGAGCATCTCCTCCAGATGCAACAAGATCTCCTCCCATGTCTTTCTATAGATTGATTTGTCATCAAATAAAACAAGGACATAATGCATCACTTTCCATGAAAGACATTGTTCATGTAGAAATAGAATGTAGCCAGTGAATTGGTTAGCCCAAAGGGCATCCCCAAAAACTCAAAACTCCCATAGTGGCAGTGAAAAGTTGTCTTGGGGATATCTTTCTCATGTACCTTGATTTGGTGATACCCAAAACACAGATATATCTTATAGAAGTACTTTTCTCCTCTAAGCTCATCCAACAACTCATCAATCCATTGAATGGGGTACTCGTTCTTCAAAGTATTCTTATTGGGGGCAATGCACATCCTCAGCGTGTGATATTTATTCTTCACCAAGACAATTTATGAAGTGAAATGGCAAGAGCTTGGCAAGATATGCCCCAATGCCAACAACTTATGAATTTGTCACTCGATCTCATCCTGGTAGGACTTGAGATTTATGTAAGGGGATGTAATGACTGCATGAACGCTGGCTCTAGCTCAATAGTGTGCTCAAATCCTCTATCAAATATTCGCCCTGGTGAGATGTATCCAAACACTACTCGGTACCTAATCTAAGATAGCCTAAATATCTGGTGAGGTGGGTTAGACTCACCCCCAACCTAAAAAATCCTCAACTCGCATTCCCACTCGAAGGTCACATGTCCAGAATCATCCCCATTCGATGTGTTGAGACTATTTGTACTGGGTATGAGTGCATGCCCCTCAAAACAATCAAATTCCCATCTAGCCCCACTAACTCCATCTCCATATTCTGCCAATCAGTATTCACTCTCCCTAGAGAGTAGGACCAATAGAAAACCATCACCACATTGGTATCTGGTAGATCCCTCATGGATAAATGATCATTCACTGTGTAGTTCCACATGGTTATTTTCAAAGTGGATAAATACCGAGTAAACTGGATGAGCATATCCCGTCGCACAAGAATTGAAAACCCCTCAAACTCCTTTGTGGTAGTGCCCCTCCTTTGAAACATATGTGCATCAATGAAGTTGTGGGTGGCCCCACTATCTACAGAAACTGAGACATGTTGCCCATATACTATGCCTTAGATCCTCAAGGTCAAAAATTTGGGAACCCCACACAATGAAGCAAGCACTCCCCTAGATGGTGTGAAGGGTGCTCCCTCAGGTGGTGGTTCCCTCGCTCCATGTGTATCACGGTCACCCCCATATACCTCCAACTCCACATCATCCTACTGGCCACTATCAGAGAACACCTCAATGTAATGCACCTTTCCAGTTGTGCATCTAAGTCCTGGTGCCCAAGGACAAGTGAAACATAATTTCCTCCATATAAGTTCTCTCTTGGTATCCTTATCAGAATTTCCATGCCCCTGGTTAACTCTCAGTGTTGGAGCCTTGGTGTCACGGCCCCTAAGAGGGAAAGGAGCTCGTGATGGGATCGATGCCCTTGTCTTTGGTATAGCATCCTACAAATTGCGGGTACAAGTCACAGCCTCCAGAAGTGTGACTAGTCTAGGAGATCACACCAACTTGCATAAAGGCTCAATAAACCCCTCAAAAAAATTGTAATCCCTCCTAGCACCTTAAAAATCTCGCATCATCTGAGATACCCTCAAAAACTATAAGATTTACTCCTCACAATTCCTGGTATTTTTGAGTTGTGTGAGTATCTAAAGTGGGCCTTTGGGTCCTTCCAGTCAAAACACTCTATAACATTCCTTGTAAAGTTCTCATAAGAATTCATTCTTTCATGCCCAAGCATAGTTAGCCGATGAAACCACAAGTCATGGGCTTCACCCTCGACGTGTAAAGTAGCTATCTTGATGGCCTCTACCTCCATCATTTGGTTGAGATAGAAATATGCGTCTAGTTTCTTCGCCCAAACCCTAATCATTCACTTGGAAGACCCATCAAATGTGGGAAGGTACACCCTTCTGATGATGCATTTTAGCTCTATGCTCTGCGTGATGAAACCCATATGCCACTTCCCTTCTCGTTCTTCTTAAGCTGACAGAAGTCTTCGAAGGAGAGGTTAGCTCAAAAATCATCGCCCATAGACTACCATTCCTAGAAATAGTCTCACATGGGCATCTCATCCTGCCCAACCTGCTCACTAGGTACCAAGGGAAAAACCATCGGTAGTGTAGTCCTGGTTGGCCCACTGAAGGCTTGTGGGTAAGCTGTTGGTGAATTGTTGTCAAACTGGAGGGAGGCCCCTAAGGTTTCCCCAAATATGAATTCCCTATTCAAGCTCTTGTATCAATTATGCTACTTGAGTTCTTCCAACACCTCCTTCTTCCCTCTAGCCAAATCATTCAGGGCCTTTAACAGACTATCAAATTCTACCTCATGTTTACTCCTTGACTCCCCCATATTTACCTCCTCCATTTCCTGCTTTGTTTCCTTCGTATCAAGAGTCATTTCCAACTCTCTTTCCCTAATCTTGTATCTCTTACTCTAGTAAGTCATGTTCTTATTGTTCTCGAAGGTAACTGAGATAAACTCCATGGCTGAGCCAATATCAGAGTTGTGATACCACTATAATATTCCTTCTAAGAAAATATAGTCACAAAAAAGAAGATAAGAACATGCACACACATACAATTCAAATACATATGTGAAAATCAGGAATATCACAAAAAGTATCACCCAACTGAGCCATTTTATTAAATATAACAGTAGTACAATGGGGTTTTTGTGTGATTACATCCATAATTTCCCAAAAGGGAAGGCTTAGGAAGCCCCAGGTGAGAAAATCCAATGCCCAACTTCTGGAATTTGTGCTTCAGCTCTTCCCTCAATTACCCTAGAAAACTTTTCAGTTTGCTACAAAATATATGTTTCTTGGCCCACTTCTGGTGCTTATAAAACTCCAATAAATTAACTCCAAACTCCTCTCAAATAACCCACCAAAACCTAAACAGGTTTTTGCCTACTTCCGGCCCCTGAAATTGACCCTCAGTTTCAATGTACTCCTCAACTGACTAGGAATTTCATCCCACCTATAAATCATTGCTCTAGCCCTCCAAAACAATGCAAAATGCTAGGGGTCAACTCCTCAGGATATCTCCCCAAATCCGCAGCTCGAATCAGGTCCAAGTGGTGACCTCCCTAGCTCCCAAGTGTCACCAAAAACTTCTTCTACGTAGGTCCCATAGTCACCAACATGTTCATGCTACTACAACAAGGCTCCTCCAAAATTTAGCTCACCTTTATCCCAAAATATCAAGAAAATGATTGTACAGGGCTACCCCCTCCAAGAAAATCATACTCCTCTCCTATGCCCAGAAAGTTTCCAAAAAATCCCCGCCAATTTACTAATTATTATGTTGACCAACTTTACAAGGAAATTGACTTCACTCCTTGGGCTAACACTCGATGAAGAAATTTATAAACACAATAATGTATTTCTAGACTCACCTGATCTAGCAATTAAATCCACTGTTAAATACAAAATCCTTCTGCTCAATTCTTTATGGAAAGTAAATCTCCAATTGCAAACATATGAAGAAACATCAATTTCACATAACAAAACGTTTTACCGGGAAAGCTTAAAGCTAAAAACCCAAACTATCATATATTATATATATCATCGAATCATGAAACAATCTCATATAAAGCTCAGCTCATAGAGCTCTCCGTACAATATACAATCGTCTTACAATGTCATACAAAAATTGGTTCACACATGCACCAATTTACTGCCTCCTGACAACCTGCCTCCACTACACAATCCCTGTTGAAGAAGATCCCTAAATCAATTCGATATTACCTTGCCTTGACTTCACAATCCTCATTGGCAACTCCAATGTGTGTGTAGATGCATTGAATGCATTAGTATATTCACAACTCATATTCAAACACACCCTTTCACCTATCCTCCACTGGGTCTCCACTGGATCTCACATGCAAGTAGTTAACTGGTGTATTTATTTAGCTGCAAGTAAGAAACTACTTGTGAATTAATTAAATAATTAATTAACTCATCTTTCACTAGTGTATCCTTAGTTACAAATAGCACAACTGAGTTTAATTAACTTAATTGAGTTAAACTAAATAACAACTCCCATAACTACTCTTCCAACTATGTTACAACTATTTCACTCTTAGTCACAACGAAGTGCATCATGCATGAGTCACCAACCAACATTGGAATGCGTAATTCCTTTAGCTAACTAGTTTGCCACATCAGTTAAATGAAATCAAGTGCTTCAAGAGAATAGGTTATTATTTATTGTCTGATTATCATTAAGGGCTAATAATAATTGACATGCATTCTATTTTTAGATTTGCGATCTATAAATAGAATTCGCCCATGATCTAAAAAAATAAGCTCATCTAAAGATATAATTTTCTCAACCATCTAAAATCAACATCCTGGTAATTTTAGAATGTGCTCAGTATTCTAAAAATAGATATACACCTGAAAATAGACTACGTGCCCCACCTAGTGAAGGTGCTTAATTTTCACTAGGATCATCATCTTGTTGAGTCTCAACACTCCATCTCAACATGAAAGGGATTATCCTTCCCCCTGATCCTATCTCTATGGTATTCAAATTCTCTCTTGGTGAGCACCTTCATCAGAATATTTGCATCCTCATCTTCCGTAGGAATGTACTGAAGCAACATGATGTTTCGCTCCACACAATCTCTGATATCATGATACCGGATATTTATATGCTTAGATATATCACGAAAAACAAGATTAATCAAGAGTTTAATGAAACTCTGATTATCACAATGAATCACTATAAGATCTAAATGGGAACTGAAAAAGCGAACCAAAATCTTCCTCATCCATATAGTCTCACATGCAGCTTGAATTGTTGCCATGTATTATGCTTCCATTGAACTAATTGCCACAGATATTTTTTTCCTACTGTACCAAGAAAAAATTGTAGATATGATACTGAAAACCCCTCTTAACGCACTCTTTCTGTCTGTTGGGTTGCCTGCCCATTCTATCTGTGAAGCCATGAAACCTCAACTCATCCATTTGTCTGTACCATAAGCCATACTTGAATGTGCCCCTGAGATATCTTAGGACATGCTTGCTCGCCTTCCAAAAGAGCTTGGTATGTTTAACCATCTCTTGACTACGCTGGTTCACTGCATAGCATATGTCTGATCTTGTATTAACTAAATACATGAGCGCACCCACCAACTATCGATAGAAATTAGAATCCACTAGCTTTGCCGATGTAGCATCCCCTTTCCTCCAGTTTCCTGGAAGAGGAGTATCCATGGGTTTGCAGTCTTCCATGTGAAACTTACCGAGTATCTCCCAAGCATACTTTCCTTTAGACACAAACTACTCACCTTCTCGCTGCCATATTTCCAATCCAAGTAAATAATGAAGGAGGCCCATATCCTTCATCTCGAACTCCTTTGCAAGAACCTCCTTGCATGAGTGTATCAACTACTCATCACTAGTCAGTATTAAATCATAAACATAAAGAAAAATTCTTAAAAGCTTACCCTCCAGCACAATCTGGTATAGGTTTGCATCTACCTCACTCTTGGTGAAGCCATGTCTTGTGAAATATCTTTCGATTTGAGTGTACCAAGCATGGGGTGTTTGCTTCAACCCATACAATTCTCTTTTGAGTCTACACACATGTGACTCACTGCTGAAGATCTCAAATCCTTTAGGTTGCTCAATGTACACTTCTTCCTCAATGATCCCATTAAGGAACACAATCTTCACATCCATCTGATGAATGTGCCAACCCATCTGCACTGAGAGAGCAAGGATGGCCCTTATGGAATAATACTGTGCGACAGGTGCAAAGGTTTCTTCATTACCAATCCCCTCGATATGTGAGAAGCCCCGGGAAACAAATATTGCCTTATAATTCTCAACACTCCCATCAACATCTTGCTTTACCTTTTATATCCATCTTGAACATACCATTTATTTATCAACTGGCCTTGGAACAATTTCCCAAGCGTTGTTTTTGACAATGGAGTCATACTCCTCCACCATTGCATCTACCCATGTGGGCTCTTGCACTACTTCATGAAAAGAAGATGGCTCTGTCACAATAAATTTTCTCATGAGAGCCATGTATCCAGAGAATTGGTGAGGAGACAGTATCTATCTCCCTTGTGAAGTAGGGGCTCCTACATTCTGTGCCACATCAAGCTTCAGCCTCTCAGCTTCTGTGGTATTCCTTCGGTCGGTTCTTATGTTTGGCTCTGTGTGAGTGGAATACTCCACTCCATGACCCTCCTCCTGTGGTTGATCCACATCATGAGGCTCAGCTTTGGGAATAGGCAATTCCTCCTCTGCATGCAAGTGTAGCTCCCTCTAAAGCGACAACTTCATGGATTTCTCCTCATTGAATTTTATATCCCGTCGCACCACAATCATTCTAATGTCTGGAAAATACACATGATAATTATGTGGTGTTTCTGTGTACCCCACAAATATCCCAGCTTATGCAGTCAGCTCCAGCTTCTTTCGGGCGTTCTTGGTCACATGAACATAAACAGATGAGAAAAAAATATTAAAGTGAGAAACATCTGGCTTCTTACCAATAAAATATTCTTTAGGTGTACCCATGCCAAGTACTCTATGAGTATAATGGTTTTTAGCATAAACCGTAGTGTTGCATGCTTCCACCCACAAGTGTGTTGGTAGTCTTTGATCATGCAGCATAGCTCGTGCAACACCCACGATCATTTTGTTCTTCCTCTCTGCGACCCCATTCTGCTGTGGGTTATGAGGCATTATGAATTCTCTTCAAATTCCTTCTTTTCTACAAAAGTCATTGAATTTTTATTCACCACCATTATCGCTCCGTAGAGCCTTTACTTTCTTCCCCGAATATTTCTCCACCAATGCTTTAAACTCACATAACTTTTATAATGTTTGATCCTTCTTTTGCATGAAGAGTACCCAACATCTATGAGAATATTCATAAAAAAAAATAACATAATACCTATTTTTTGTTGTTGAAGCAACTAAGAATGGCCCACGCACGTCTATATGAACTCTCTCCAGGATCATTGAAGCAAGGTTCTCCTTTTCATGAAGGGTGGTCTTCAAAAAATTATCCATAGTACATCTATTGCAATGATTTATCTGTGCAATTTTACCGTTGGGAAGTCAAGTAGAAATTTGCTACAAAATCTTTAGGGTGCCATGGTGAAGATGGTCGAATCTCCTGTGCCATAATTCACCCTCATCTTGGCTCACCGCTTCTTCTTCTTTGCCAACCATTGCAGCACATCCATCTACCTCCAGATTGTACAGATTCTTGACTCAAATCCCTATCCTTTTGTTTTGACCCGTTGTTTTATGTCGCAAGAAAGCTTTCCCATGGCTGAAAATAACGTCATAACCTCTTTCGTCCAACATGGTGACTAAGACCAACTTCTTCTTTAGACATGGAACATGCATAACATGTTTCAACAGAAATTTTTTACCTGAATCCCTCTCAAACGTAATGCTACCAATTCCAGTCACACCGTATCATCCACCGTCCCCCATCTCTATATGCATTTGGAGATCTTTCTCCTCCAAGTTGCTGAAAAGCTCCTTATCTCCCTTCATGTGGAAGGAAGCACCACTGTCAAGATACCACACCGATCCCATTGCAATTAATACCAAGCATGCGATCAAGGAGAAATAAATTTTAAATTGAGAGGCAAGGGCCTCACAACCAGCAACTCCAACAGCCTTCTTATTCTTCTTTTTCTATGGTCATGTAGTGGCGAGATGCCCATGTTCGTGACAATGAAAACACTTCACCTTGGAAAAATCCAAGTTCTTTCCTTTAGCCTATGATTTTGAATGGGATTTCTTCCCCTTCCCTTTCCTCACTTTGGCAGCCAAAACACAATCCTCTTAACCATCATGCTTTGATGAAGATTCACCCTTGGTATTTAACCTTATCTCCTCCTGCACTAGAACTGACCAAAGTTGCTCCCAATCCAATAGTTTTTCCCATCCATTGAGAGATTCTTGATAACTGTGCCAAATATTTGGAAGTCCAAGGAGAGCCAAGATCACAAAATCATCATCCACAACCGTAATTACCACACTCCCCGGCTCATCCCTACATTAGACAAACTTCATGAGATACTTTGGAATATTGTCGCCGTTATCCATTTTGATTTTTCTGAGCTAATATTTTAGCACCAAATTCTTATGCTCGTTGCTGCTTTGGAAAAGATATGTCAAAGCCTTCCACATTGTAATGTGAGTTGCTTTCCCATAAAGGCTTGAGACAATATGGTTTCTCACACCTTCCAAAAGAATCCTTCTCATCTTCACTACTTTCTTTTGCGAGGCATCAAGTAATGTAGCATCTGTCGAAGTGGGCTTAGGAACATCGCTATCAATGAAATCCTTCAAGCCATTATCTTCAAGCATTGCCTTTGATCTGATCACGGGTCGAGTACTACCAAACCATCTAGTGTACGGTATTAAGATCTTTTTAAAACGACTATGGCTTATACAGGTTTAAATGAGCATGTTAGTCCGCATACACATAATAAAATGAATTGTGCATAATCAAGAAGCACAAAACACATAAGAGAAAGACAACTAAATTGGTAATGGAGTTCACCCCTCCATCTCTGGATCTGCTTCAATTGGAATGAAAATCCTCTATATTTCATATTCAAGTTAAGTTTCCATACATTCAAGCTCTGTGGATGAGCATTAGCCAAGCACTATGCTCTAAATGGCTAATTTTTATATCCTTTCTTCTCCCCCTCTATTTCGAAGGCTCACATCATGAGTTTATATAGTTTCTACCCATAACTCCTCAATCCACAATAGTAGGATCTCAGGACATTTTAAGGAAAGACAAGCTCCATGATTCTAGGATCTTAAAACTTACTCAAGGAAAAAATGGTAAAACCCAACTTCAAGGATCTCAACCATGCCAAGAAAGCTCAACCTCTCAATGAGAAATAGAAAATTATTTGTGAGGTCAATTCTCACTTAAAACTAATTTCTCAAATGGAAAATAAGTGAATATTTTGGTGAGTCATTTTCCACTCACTTAGAACATTATCCACTTCATAATTTTTAAATGAAATAATTCATTGATATTATTCCTTACTTTTTCACTTGTCATAAAATGTCTTTATGGTGCACAAAGTAAACTTCTTTGTTGGTGGAGATCCTCCTAGATCAAACCTCTCCAAAAAGAAAAATTTTGGTCTCCAAAAGTATCAGGGTCGATCAACTCAATTGTATGCAAATGTCTCTGAAAGGCACATTCCATCATGACTCCTTCACTTTTCGTTCTTCGGAATCGAAACATAATGCCAACACCTGCAACTGTTGCAACACAAATGCTTGAAAAGGCACATTCCTGCAAGATTCCTTCACCGCGGTCCTTCAGAATCGGAATGCAAAAGCCTGCATCTACCGAAAGCTACAACTTGTAGCTGATCATACCTGTTTACAACACTTCCCAAGAGTTCATTGGTCAAGTTTACATGCCAAAATGGCTTAGGAAAATTGCCTCATTCAACCCGATTACAAAGAATCCAACAAGGCTTAATGTTTAAAAATATGCCTCTCACTCTCCCTCACATAAGAGTGGCTGAAACAAGCCTTGTACAATGCTTCATAATCAACTTTACATCATGACTTTCATGATGGAAACTATGGCCTATTACATGATGGCAACTATGGCCTATTACATGGAAATTACAAAGTAATTTAATGTGCAAAATATCTGCGCATAGGAAAAAATACCAAGTTTTAAAACCCCCTTTACATAAGCCAAATCCCCGATTACAAAACATGTGCACCATAAAAGTTACCCCACCTCAATTTCCAGGCATAAGGAAAATAATGGGAATATGACATGGGTTTAATAGTATGAAAACTAAAATAAAAAAACCCACCATAATTAGGCCATGCGCCATAAAATAGGGTGTCCAAATTTTTAAACCCAAAAATTTTAACCAAGCCTTCAACCCCACCATGTACGAAGTAATTTTCCATTGTCCTCATAAATTCGAAAGTGGGAATCAATTTCGAAGACCTCCCTCCTATTCAACACTTGTTACTGCGTCTAATAAAGTGGCGGCTATTCTGTCCACAGAAAATGGAGGGCAAGGTGCCTTCCACTCAACCACACGGAGTTGGGAATGGAAAAATTCGGAATGAAGGAATTCCTGACAGGAGCTGGATTATAATTACGGGTGTATTCACCTTATTGGAAAATTCAAGCTCCACATGTCCTTTATTATCAGATGTATTATTCTGTTGAGGATCTTTGTTTCTCGGCGTTTTCACAAATGGTAAAATGCTTGACACCAATTCGATGCCATTTCTGACTGTTTTCACAGAAGATAAAGAGTTGGACACCATTTTGATGTTATAGTATGAAGAACTCGATGAAACTTTTCTGGCCCTTGCCACAATACAAATAACTCGACGAAAATTCTTCGTGAAAATTGTGCAAATGTCCGTGGTTGGAATCGAAAGGCTGCTGCCCTACAGCACGATTATGAAAGTGGTCGGTTGCCGGTCTATTGAAGAAACTCTGTTTATGTGTGTTATAATATTGAAAATTACATATACAATAGAGAAGATGCCATAATGCCAAGACCTGCAACTGTTGCAACACAAATGCTTGAAAAGGCACATTCCTGCAAGATTCCTTCACCACGGTCCTTCATAATCGTAATGCAAAAGCCCGCATCTACCGAAAGCTACAACTTGTAGCTGATCATACCTATTTACAACACTTCCCAAGAGTTCATTGGTCATGTTTACATGTCAAAATGGCTTAGGAAAATTGCCTCATTCAACCCGATTACAAAGAATCCAACAAGGCTTAATGTGTAAAAATATGCCTCTCACTCTCCCTCACATAAGAGTGGCTGAAACAAGCCTTGTACAATGCTTCATAATCAACTTTACATCATGACTTTCATGATGGAAACTATGGCCTATTACATGATGGCAACTATGGCCTATTGCATGGAAATTACAAAGTAATTTAATGTGCAAAATATCTGCGCATAAGAAAAAATACCAAGTTTTAAAACCCCCTTTACATAAGCCAAATCCCTGATTACAAAACATGTGCACCATAAAAGTTACCCCCCCTCAATTTCCAGGCATAGGGAAAATAATGGGAATATGACATGGGTTTAATAGTATGAAAGCTAAAATAAAAAAACCCACCATAATTAGGCCATGCGCCATAACATAGGGTGTCCAAATTTTTAAACCCAAAAATTTTAACTGAGCCTTCAACCCTACCATGTACGAAGTAATTTGCCATTGTCCTCATAAATTCGAAAGTGGGAATCAATTTCGAAGACCTCCCTCCTATTCAACACTTGTTGTTGCGTCTAATAAAGTGGCGGCTATTCTGTTCACAGAAATGGAGGGGAAGGTGCCTTCCACTCAACCACACGGAGTTGGGAATGGAAAAATTTGGAATGAAGGAATTCCTGACAGGAGTTGGATTATAATTACGGGTGTATTCACCTTATTGGAAAATTCAAGCTCCACATTTCCTTTATTATCAGATGTATTATGGTGCTGAGGATCTTCGTTTCTCGGCATTTTCACAAATGGTAAAATGCTTGACACCAATTCGATTCCATTTCTGACCGTTTTCACAGAAGATAAAGAGTTGGACACCATTTTGATGTTATGGTATGAAGAAATCGATGAAACTTTTCTGGCCCTTGCCACAATACAAAGAACTCGACGAAAATTCTTCGTGAAAATTGTGTGAATGTCCATGGTTGGAATCGAAAGGCTGCTACCCTACAGCACGATTATGAAAGCGGTCGGTTGCCGGTCTATTGAAGAAACTGTGTTTCCGTGTGTTATAATATTGAAAATTACATATACAATAGAGAAGATGCCATGCTCCATGCAATGCATTATGCATTTAGGTAATCACTCTTCATATAGGAAACACTGCGATAAGGATGGATCCAATTTTTCCAAACATAAAAAGAAGAGGTGAAATACAGTAACATAGCCAAGGATCTTAAAGTTTCCCTTCCACTCCTGCAATTACTGCCCTCCATTTGAGGAGTCTTTTCCTGCAGTAGATCCTAAAATAAGGTGACATGAGCATCTCTAACAACTTTAATATTCAAGAAAGATCCCAATACATGAATCTTTGAATCAGCAACAACCAGTCAGAAGAGCACCCAACCTCAAAAGTGCAATGGCATCAAACCAAGCATAAAAGCGTGAACAACGTTAACAACTCCTTGCAGCAAACACAAAATTTGAATGCTGCTCTTCCTTACGCATTCACTGACAAAACGCTGAGGAGATCCTCCAAACTGGAGGTATGCTACAATCCATGATTTCCAGCACGCAAATACTCCAATGCCAGTAATATTTCTGATGCATAGAACTTGGCCGCATTTTTGTGGAATATTTTCCTTGGCAGTCGAGTCACCTCTTGGGAAAATGAAGCGCAGGAAGCCTCACCTTATTCTTGCTCAAAAAAAAATAAAAATAGATTCTTGATATTCACATAACATCTGACCGTAAAATTTTGTTTTGGAAAATAAAAGGAGACGCTTATAACGATGATGCAGTCTGAATTTGGTTGTGTTTCTCTCACCAGAAGTAGAAGAAGTAGTGGGTAAATTTCTACATCACCATATCCATATTAGTCTTTGCCAGAACCATACTTCTTCCCAGGAAGAAGTAACAAAGGCTTCCAGCTGGTCACAACAACCCTGGCGGAGATCTGGAACACATCTGCACACCGATCATGAGAAGAGATCCTACCAATCCTCCAACATTAATGGCCAGTTACAATGAAGCATAAAGATTTATGGTTTTATCGCCAGTTGGTTATTGATGCACACACAGTTGGAATGCGATGTCACCATGTTGACACAAGTGGCAGAGATGCCTGAAAAGTGCAGCCATATGCTTGAGCCCTTTCTTATTGCGGTCGCCAGGCAAATTTTCCACAGCCTTAAGCAATCACCATGCCCAGAAGATCATGCACAGTGACATCCATCCTTCGAATCTTCTACTCAACAGAGTGTTTTGGGTCAAGATTGTGGATTTCGGTGTGAGCGTGATTCTATCGGGGATGTTGGATCCCTGCCATTCCCTCCTGGAATGCTATGTCAAGCGGTTTCCTTTCTTGGGAGTCGAGCATCCAGCTCGACTGGCCGATGCTCATGTATCTAATATGTGATGGGAAGCCACCTGCTCCCCCACCCTCAGCTTCTCCGGAGTTCCAGAGCTTCATCCGTTGCTCCCCGCAGAAGGACGCTAAGTTGCGCTGAACGATATCTCAGCTGCTCGTTTATCCTTTTATGACTGATTTGTCTCATGTGGATGGTCACTGATCACTTTACTTGAATCCAAGGACCCCATTTTGGCAATGAAATCCCCCCATATTTCATCGAATGCCAGTTTCATGATGGTATAATTCATTTAGGGAGGACCTAAACCGATCACGAAGGGATTTAGCATGTGCAAGCCATTGATGGTCTCGCTCAAATCAGGACCGGCCCCATTTTGGTTTGTGCCTTGGTTGGCTCTTATCTTTAATGAAACTTCTTCACGATGCATAAAAAAAAATACATACAAATGGTGTATAGATCAAAGGCAGCTACAAAAAAAGGTTTTTGGAGCTTCAAAGTCCCCAATTAATGTCAATTAACTTGTGATCGACCTCTCTTATGGACAAAAATTATCTCACCACCAGGACTTTTGCAAGGAAAATCATGACCGCACTTCTTGGTCACTGGTTCGGATCTTGGCCTGCCCAAAGTCATCGCAGCTCTTAACCAGATTACACGATGTATTTGACACCTTGACACAATAGACTCGCAATTTATATGAGAATAGCATGTGCATGTGGTTCAGCTAGGTACTTGAGGAGGGAAACCCATGTTTCAGGTACCAAAAACACTACTGATTATTTATTATTGTCATCAAAAAAACTAGAAACATCATGTGGAACATGGGGCAGTGGTCCTTCAAGTTGCAATAGCTTTTCCATCCAGAGGCTATTTGACGTGATTCAAGCATCGTCGGATTCCTCTTGTCGAGCTATTCGCGATAGTGCCATTATGTGTTGATTCCGAGTTAGATGAATTTTGATAATTTTCTATCAAAAGACGGATGCCTGCCCCCATAAAACTCAAAATTTTGCAAAAGAGCAGAAATATAACTTGCAAAAATATCTTGAACTGCTTACCAAACTGGCACCAAGCAGTTCCTTCCTGTAAGTGTGTTTTTTGAATGGTGGATGGAGCCTTCTTCATGAGCTCTTTCACCATATGTCTTCTTGACTTGTGGCGAATTTCAGGGTGCAACTTCCAACGATTCTTCTCCCAATGGCCACTGATTTTGCAGAAATTGCAAAAATTACACCATTTCCCATTCCACTGTGTCTTCATGATAGGAGGTTTTAGAAGGTTCTCATTCTTCTTGGTCTCCCTTCTTGTGGGCACATTTTTCTTCTTAACCCACTCTTTCTTTGTACGATTCTTAACTACATCATAGTTAGCAGATATATGAAAGCAATCACTTCTCTTATATGAAAAATTAGAATTTGAATGATTGTCATACCTTCTTGGCTTGTCCTTAAATTGATGGGGACTAGGTGGCTTGATTCCTTTCCTGGAATCAGGTGATGAAGAGATGGATTTTGTTTCAGCTGCCTCTGAGCATTCTCCTTCTTCCTGTTGATAACCCAAACCTGCAAATGGTTGTCTTGATACAACCTCCAATGGTTGGGTGATTCCTTGGCCATTTATGCCAAGTCCACCTCCGCTATAACCCATCTTCATGAGGATTTTCATGCCAACATTAGTTTCATATTGAGAGAGAACAAAACTTGAAGTGACATCATATACCTTGGTTTGACATGCAACCTCTGTCATCTCAACCTTTTGCAATTTAGACAATATCTCCTCTTTAGGTCGTAGCATCTCTTGAAGCTCCTTCTTATCGAGCAATAATGTTCGCAATTCTGCATTTTCAGCTTGAAGGCTTTCGTTTATCTCTTGCAACTCTTGCAGTCTTTCAGCGTGCTTCGCTCTTTTTCCCATCCTGCAAAGTAGTCACCTGCTCCGATACCACTTGATCTGATCACGGGTCGAGCACTACACAACCATCTCGTGTACGGTATTAAGATCTTTTTAAAACGGCTATGGCTTATACAGGTTTAAATGAGCATGTTAGTCTGCATACACATAATAAAATGAATTGTACATAATCAAGAAGCACAAAAAAAATAAGAGAAAGACAACCAAATTGGTAACGGAGTTCATCCCTCCATCTCATTGGGGCTACATTTCTGGATCTACTTCAATTGGAATGCAAATCCTCTATATTTCATCTTCAAATTAAGCTTCCATACATTCAAGCTCTATGGCTGAGCATTCGCCAAGCACTATGCTCTAAATGACTAAGTTTTCTATCCTTTATTCTCCCCCTCTATTTCAAAGGCTCACATCATGAGTTTATATAGTTTTTTCCCATAACTCCTCAATCCACAATAATAGGATCTCAAGACATTTTAAGGAAAGACAAGCTCCATGAATCTAGGATCTTAAAACTTACTCAAGGTAAAAATGGTAAAACCCAACTTCAAGGATCTCAACCATGCCAAGAAAGCTCAACCTCTCAATGAGAAATAGCAAATTAGGTGTGAGGTCAATTCTCACATAAAACTAATTTCTCAAATGGAAAATAAGTGAATATTTTGGTGAGTCATTTTCTACTCACTTAGAACATTATCCACTTCATAATTTTTAAATGAAATAATGCATTAATATTATTCCTTACTTTGTCACTATCATAAAATGTCTTTATGGTGCACAAAGTAAACTTCTTCATTGGTGGAGATCCTCCTAGATCAGCCTCCATCTTGTCCTTCCAAGCTATGTATTTCGAGCTGCCCTCGAGTGCATACTCCAACCGCAACCTATTCCAATCCATTCAATCTTTACTCAACTGTCGCACCAACAAATTCTTGTAGCAAAATCGAATTGTTCCACCAACATAACTGAGCACTGCTTCAATATTTCAATCTTCAGTGACTAACACTGCTCCGATACCATGTAGAAATTTATAAACACAATAATGTATTTTCGGACTCCCCTGATCTAACAACTAAATCCACTATTATATATAGAATCCTTCTACTCAATTCTTTGTAAAAATTAAATTTCCAATTGCAAACATATGAAGAAAAATCAATCGCACATAACAAGATTTTTTACGGGTAAATTTTAAAGCTAAAAACCCCAACTATCATATATTATGTATATCATGGAATCATGAAACAAATGTCAGCTCATAGAGCTCTCGGTACAATATACAATCGTCTCACACTGTCATACAAAAATTGGTTCACACATGCACCAATTTACTGCCTCTTGACAACCTGCCTCCACTGCGCAATCCCTGGTGAGGAAGATCCCTGGATGAATTCAATCTTACCTTGCCTTGACTACGCAATCCTCATTGGACACTCCAATGTGTGTGTAGATTCATTGAATGCATCACTATAGTCACAACTCATAGTCAAACACACCCTTTCACCTATCTCTCCACTAAGTCTCCATTGGATCTGACATTCAAGTAGTTAATTGTTGTATTTCTTTAGTTTCAAGTAAGACACTACTTGTGAATTAATAAAATAAATAATTCACTCATCTTCCACTAGTGTATATTTAGTTACAACTAGCACAACTGAGTTTAACTCACTTAACTGAGTTAAACTAAATAATAACTTTCATAACTACTCTTCTAACTCTATTATAATTGTGTCACACTTAGTTACAATGAAGTCCATCATGCAAGAGTCATCGACCAAACTCGAAATGTGTAATTCCTTCAGCTAACTGCTTTTCCATATCAGTTAACTGAAATCAAGTGTTTCAATGGAATAAGTTATTATTTATTGTCCGATTATCATTAAGGACTAATAATAATAAAAATGCATTTTATTTTTAGATTTACTATCTATAAACAGACTTCACCCGAGATCTAAAAATAGAAACTCATCTAAAGATAGAATTTTCTCCACCATCTAGAATCAACATCCTGCTAATTTTAAAATATGCTCACCATTCTAAAAATAGACATACACCAAAAAATATCATGCGGTCCCACCTAGTGAAGGTGCTTAATTTTCACTAGGATCATCATCTTGTTGAATCTCAACACTCGAAGTCCATCGAATCCAGGGGTGAGAAAATCACCTGAGAATATTGGGTCCAAACTTGGCTCAACAATGGAAGCGTGCTACGTGTAAGTAATTTTAAAATTATAAAAAGCTCTAAACTGATGTGAGTCCCTTCATTTATCTTTGGTTTCCTCTTCCTCATATTGGTCCCATTATCGAACTCCTTTCCTTCCCAAGTAGCTAGAATTGCCTAAGTGGATCATATTCCCCTCTATGTGGCCCCCATGTTCCACCAAGAGTTCGATTTTTTCCCTTTTCCCTTGTATGAGTGCCTTTATCAACAAAAAATTGGAAGTGGGGTCCTTCAACCTACTTCTCCTAAGTTAGAATCCAAAATTGTCAAAAATTTACAAAATTTTATTCTCACGTAGCAATAATTTCTAAGTGGGAATATCACATAGTTTTCATTTAACACGTGTGACGTGGCCTACAACTCATTTATTGTTAGTTAGTTCAAGTTAGATGGATTTTAGTGAGATGTGGACTAGTTGATGGCTAAAATTAGCTAACTAGTGGAGTTATCTCCAACGTCTATCAGTTAACTAACTTCTAGTTTTAGAATAAAGATAGTTTTGAGTTTAGTTGAGTAGTTTACCTTTTGTTAATTCAAGTTTTTCTTAGTCAACTGCAAAAATTGCTAAAATAAACCTTGTTAGGTCATGCAATCCAAATTTCCTATTGAGATTGAATGGAGGAATAAATCGTATTTATTATAGTACACATGTTTTTTGTGCAAAGATTGAGAAGCAAGTAGAGAAATTATCTTGGGAATTATGTAACAAAATAGGAGAAATTCATATTTTTTGGGGGTAGATTTGCATTAAGAAATAGGAGCTTCCTGGCTTGCTTTATTTTCCTAAGTGTTGGACAAGTCTTGTGAAAAATTGATCAATACTGCAGGGAGATTTAAGCTTGAAGAAAATTCTATGTAACAAATTAGATTGCTTAGTTGATTCAATACATGCAAGATGGATTTTCCCCACTTCGGTTCCCAAGATAAATATTATGTTTTATGTGTGATTGTGTGATTGTGTTTCTATTCAGTGATTTGTTTCTGAAAATTTTGGTAGAGAAATCTTGTGTCATTTGTGATCAGGGTTCTCTTATTAGAGTTTGAAATGTTTGAAGGATTTTCTATTGGCTACAAGCCTCACTTTTTGTACTTGCATCAATGTTTCCACACAGAGAAAGAGAGTAGAAGGGCCCCACCTTCTATCTATGTTTTCTCCTAAAATGGTTTACTATGATATTTTTGTGTCGATTATGGTTTGTGAGTTTTTATTTAATTTATCTTTATTCTTTGTGTAATTATAATTTCCATTCATGCAAAATAAACAATAAGTCACAAATCTAGAAATATAAGTAGAAAATAAACCTTCATAATGTATAGCTTAGAATTTAAGCATATTTTTATGATATATGTTGTGAAAAACTATTTCATGGAATATCCATGCCATTTTATGGATCATCAACTAAAAGAGAGGCACTTACATTATTAAAAATAAATTAATGTTGGAAAAAGCTTGACGGTGGGATTCAAGACTGGTTTTCTAAGGAGATGATAGGTTTACTAGGGAATCTAGATAAAAACTGAAGAATTTTTACCCAATATATAAAATATAGTGCTATAATATTGAAAGAGGATGAGGACCTATTGGTGTTGACTGATAAGGTTTTGACTTCACACAATAACCAAAAGTGGGTTTGGCAAGGTCCTATTAGGTACATGTTGTCTATGAGCAACATATATCTGGACGATCATCTATTTTTCTTGTTTTCAACCATTGTTCAAGTGTGGAAATAAGTTCTCATATTATTGGGTTGTTTTTGTTTGTGGAATTATGATTATTTCTAGTAGAGCATGAGGCCTTGGGTAGTTGTTCATATTAAATCTTTTATAGTGTTCTCAACATAGTAAACATGGGGAATATGGTTTAAAATGAAGTGATTGTTGTTCGAAAGAGTTAGGAGATGCACAATAGTGGTAAACCATTCAATCGAAATGGTTATTTTAAATAACAACATAAATCTAGGCCTTCGAGGATCAACCCTATGCACAAACCATATTTCACTTTAGCCTCTTCTTGGAGTTTTTTCAATGGTACCTATAAAGGTGTGTAAGTTTCTTGTGGTTCTAGTATTGATTTTTATTTCAGTCATGATAATTAATTTAGGTGCAAAACTAGAATTGTGAGAGGAAATAACACTCGAACAAACTTAGTGACACTTCAAATATTATTGTAATTTTTCAAGGCCAAAGGTATTGATTATATACTAGAAGGAGATTCAATAGTAATGATTGAGTGTTTTAAGGGCTCAATGTGAATGGACAGTGTTGTACTAACACTTTCATTGGAAACACAAAAGGCAAAGACTATATGAAGAATTTCATTCAGTGATCATCCAACATCTCCAAAGAGAAATTAATATTTAGGCAAATTGTATTTTCAAGAGAAGCCTTCGTAATAGGAGATGAGCCTTCACAAGGAATTCTAAGTGGAGAGTATGGTTTTTTATTTCCAAGAATAATTGTTTTAATGTCTTTGCTTAGGCAATGATGAGACAATTTTCTATGATAGTGTTCTGGTTAAAAACGTACTTGTCAACTTAGATGTTTTTTAAAATTTGGTTAACTACAAATGAATGATAATATGGGGATTTTTTTTGGAAAGAAAAAGTAAAATAATATGTAAAGAAAGAGAAACAAGAGAAAATCTCTCCCATAATAAAGATTACAATAATCTAAAATAAGAAAATAAAAATTCCCTTTAAATATTTTATCTTTATTTTCAGAATAATTAAATATAATACTAAACCCATCAAATTTAATGATGTATTATCTAATTTAGTAAAACAAGATAATCAATCATAATTTTACATCAAAATAATAATTTTACCAAATTTTGCTTTATAGAGTTATTAATATATATACCATTTGAAAAGTGCCTTCCTCCGACAATAAAAGATCTTGAAACAAGTATATAGCTATGGAGCCTTCGTTAATATAATTTTGAAATATTATTTAAAAATAAATCCAATAATTGATATAGAAAGTTAACAATATATTCACTTAGACGTAATTAGGAAGAACAAATGGAAACAACGAGGTAAATATTTAACCGACAACCAAAAGGAAAACTTTAGACGTAAATCAATTTGTAATTAGGTTGAATTCCTTCCATGATTTAACATGGAGAGAGACGCCAACAGTGGGTATAACTTGCTCGCTCTTTTTCTGGAATGACGTGTTCAATTCCCCTTGATAGAAGCGTTAAAGAGAAAAAGAGTATCAACTGGCTCTCATAAGGGTGTGGTCCACTAGGAAAATTTAGGAAAGTTACGTATCGTGATTTGCTTCGAAATTAACTTCGAAAGTTGGTCAGTCGTCATTCTCCATGATTTTGATTTTGGAATATGTATTCTCATTAAAGGTGTGCATTGCCTTGTATAAAAGTTTACTTGCCCTCATAAGGGTCCGGGGCCCTTTAGTAAAGTTGACATGGTGATTTGCTTCGAAATTAATTTGGAAAGTTGGTGAGACATCATTTTCCGTGATTTCGATTTTGGAATATATTTTCTCTTTAAAGATGAGCATTTCCTTCCATCAAGGTTTACTTGTGATACCACGGGTCCACGACTTCTTAACATGGAGAGTAATCAAAAAATCAATTAAACATCCAGTGGCTAATTGATCATCATTTTTCTTTTGATAATGATCTCTGTAACTTATCACATACAGACAATTCGGTAAACAATCAGCGTTGTCATAACCCTGGCATCTTTTATGTGGGCACGTCCTTAATATACTAACGTTACTTTTCTTAAAGTAAAAATTGTTAGGGGACAATTCTGCGTCATTCATGTTAGCCGAAAAAGAATGTGTATTTTAAGTTCGATTGAAAACTGGACTCTCTTTTCACGTCCTGTGGAGAAGGAATGTAATCTTTTTCTGGTCAGTGGAAAAAAACCGATTTACAGAGGCCATTGGAGGCAATTCTTTTTCATAAGTGAAGTCCGTGATTCGACTTGGAAATACTCATTTACTACCATGCACCGTCGCAGATTATGCCACTGCAATTCACGAAAATAAAACTGAAAGAGACAAAAACAAATTGATGCCTGAATGCATTTAATGTAAACGACAAAGGGGGGGGAAGAAAACCTAATGTCGGGAAAATCGACCGCATCCACGAGAAAAAATCCAAACGTTGGAAATATCGACTGCATCCAGGAAAAAGGCCTAGTGTCGAAAAAATCGAGTGCATTGAGGTAAAAAACCGTAACATAGGAAAAATCGGCTGCATCGAGGAAAAAAAACCCAAACGGAGGAAAAATCTACTGCATCCAGGACAAAACCCTAACGTCGGAATATTTTACTCAATCGACGGGAAAAAGGCCGAACGTTTGTAAAATAAACTGTATAGAGGAAAAAATACCTAAACGTAGGAAAAATCGACTGCATCGAGTAAAAAAAACCTAACATCGGACAATTTATTTTCATAGGTAAGAATTTGGTCATTATTAGGAAATTTGATTTTTTATTGATTTTTTAATTTGCAAGGCAGGAAACTTCCATTGTGATGATACCCAATTCAGCTAAAATATAAAATGGAAATAAAATTCCGAATTAACATGCATAGTTTTAGGTTATTACTGAAGGAACTATCCATTAAGACATTTAATGTGAAAGGCAACTGAAGTACGTGGGACAGTGTAGTTAGTGAGAACCAGTAGAAACCATTTATGTCTTGTCGATTGAGTACTTTTGGACGAGTCGGAAGCCAATTTCATAATTTAAAATCCTGTCCAGTCACACCCACTATATCTTCCGTCCAAAATTCGACTCGCTCTGAAAAGAAATTTCAGGCAGAAAGCGAATAGAATCAGGAACGTATATGAATGTTCCACCCAATTATCATGATAATATCGACTTTCACTCCAATACGAACTATATTATCACGTGCATAGTGACATGAGCACCCACGCAGATTGATTTGGTGTGCCCACTTTAGTTGCAGGCATCCATTAAATGTACCACGGTCAGTGGTCAGTATTTATATCGGTGAAGTATTGTCATCAGGCCATACGCCAACTCCGCATGCCTATAGGATTCGGAGGAGTCTGTGTGTCTACGAATCGGAGATTGATTTGACAGCTCCGGTAGTGCTCCTCCGGCGACCATCCGAGCTTTTTCGACTTCAGGGGACCTGACCCATATTCCGATGGTGTTAACGCAGACGGCAGAAAATTTCCTTCCGTCATGTCCATCACGGCCTTCGCTCCGCTCCGTCACCGGCTCCCACGTTTTACAACCTCCGTTTTCTCACTCCCATATGTCATCCATGTATCGACATGGATCCATCCATCCAACTCAATTTCAAATTTGAACCACTGGCGGGCTATTATTCGTATTTGAAATTTGAATATAGGCATGGTTTGAATTCGGGCACGGAGTTCTGCACAGGGGCGCTGCCAGTATTCTACCAGGGCCACAAGAATACCACTTTGTTGGACGTAGCACTCAGCGGGAACGGTGCTCGGCTCACCAGTGCCGTGGTCTCCACGCTCAAAGAGCAGCAGCAAAAGGCCAGGGTTCGATTCTCTCTTTTTTAAACGCTTTGTCCATTTAAAGGTTTCGGGTTCGATTCTCCCTTACACCTATGGCAGCTGTATTGCATCAGGTGAATTGGTCGGAAGGCGCCGGCGGTGTTGAGATAGAAGGGAAAAGATTCACACTGAATCAATGCCATTGGCACACCTCGGCTGAGCACACTGTAGATGGAAAAAGGTAGAATCTCAAAGCCCTCTTTTCAATCGATGTTGCGCTTAATTACCTTTTGCTATTTAGGCGTTGCTAAAGGGTTTTGCATTGAAACAGGCATCCGTTGGAAATCCATATGGTGCACCAAGCGCAGGACGGTGAAATTACGGTGATTGGAATCATTTACAAGTTTGGCATGCATGATACTTTCTTGGTTTTTTGACTCATTAGCGGAATATGATGCAATTATTTTTTGCTGATGCTTTTTCACTAAACACTGTACAGGTAAGGACAGTGTCGAAAGAACGAGTGAAGGCTCCGCAAGAAGCTGTGCCTGATGTACGTACTGGGTCTTCTCTCTTGCTTGCCATTCACTGAATAATTTCACAATGTTACAGTTTGTGATATTAGTTAACCAGGCATTTCTTTTTTGATTTTGGATTTTTACTTTCGAAAATTTTATTATGAGGGAAAATCAATAATGTTTAAAATTTGTGTGAACATTGGTTTTGAAAAATAGTTGTGACAAATTAATCATTTACGTGGAAACATATTTTTTTTTAAAATTAATATCTAATAATTATTTATTTGGGACACTGTACAGGTAAGGACGGTGTCGAAAGAACGAGTGAAGGCTCTACAAGAAGCTGCGCCTGATGTACGTATTGGATCTTCTCTCTTGCTTGCCATTTACTAAATAATTTCACAATGTTACAGTTTGTGATATTACTTAACCAGACATTTCTTATTTGATTTTGGATCTTTACTTTCGAAAATTTTATTATGAGGGAAAATCAATAATGTTTAAAATTTGTGTTAACATAGGTTCTGAAAAATATGTCACAATGACAAATTAATCATTTACTTGAAAACATCTATTTTTTTTAAATTAATATCTAATAATTATTTATTTGGGAAATGTACCTTAAAAAAATTAACTATCCATTTATTTTAGTGTTTATTTTTTTAATGCATTTTAATATAGTTTCTAGGATAAAATTTTCTTTTAGAGTTTTGTTAATTTTAATTTAAATATTTAAAATAAAATTATATTTAAATAAATGTTTACTTTGCCTATTATATTTAAAAAAATATTTAATTTAATCATATTCATAAAAAATCATAATTTATATATGAATTACTAATATTCTAATATCTAATTTATTGTATTTTGCAGAGTTACAATGCAAGACCTATGCAATCAATAAATGGAAGAATTGTTAGCATATATTTTGCAGGGTACAATGCAATGCAAGACCTACGCAATCAGTAAATGGAAGAATTGTTAGCATATTCACTCCAAAACTACGTTATTATTGAGTTTGCTAAATCTTATCAAACATTTTTGGACATATACTCCATTCCATTATTTTATGGAGATCATTGTATGAGATTCCTAAAACAAAATAAATACAATATATGTGCATTTTGTCAGTTAAAATGCTAATTTCATGGTGTGATATGATAATGTATTTTAATTTATATAGAGATATGTTTTTATTAATGGAATATGTTGAAATTTTATTAATGAATTATGTTATTTATTTGAATTATATGATAGTGTTATAAATATATTAATTATTTATAAATGATTTATAAATTATAGATTTATAGTTTTTTATTTTGCAAGTTTTTTTCTTTAATTTAGATTGTATTTTCCCAAAGCCATCTTTGAAGAAAGATCTAGCTTATTTTTATTAAATATGAATTAATTTCTATGAACAAATATCATTTTTTAAAATTTTATTTTAATGATAGTTTGTTATTTTTAATGTCAAAATGCTTTCTTTAATTTATTGATGGTATGTTTTATTGTGTACATTATATTAAACGTTTTTAACTACTGTTATTTATATAATTCTTCAGTTTGTACTATTTTAATTTATTCTTCTTTTCTCTTTAAAAAAACATGTTCAAATGCAAAATATCTTTATATAACTTCTTAATTTAACATGGAAATGAAATCATCCTTTTAATAGCCTTGAACTATAACTACTTTAAAGTTTAAAAGTAAAGAATATCAATATCCTTACAATGTGTTAGCATCATTACATTTAGAACTATGTCTATACACTCGGGAAGCTTACAACCTATACAACTATGCCTATGTCTTATTTAGTTTTCCACTTCTATTTTGTTTTTCTTTATTACCAAAGTTACTAAATTTAGTTCACATGACAATTTGTTTTATTTTGTAATATATATATTCTTTTATATGAAAAAATAAGGTTTTAATATATTCCTTTATATATTTTATATTTTAAACATATATGTTTTTTATATTAATAATTTTTTAACGATCTAATTTAACATATACTTTCTAAGTATTCATCTCAACACTTTATTATAATATCTTACAATCTATATACATCCTTTTATTTATTATCCATGTATTTATTATTTATATAATTATTCAATTTAACAAATGTCATTCCATTGAAAAAAAAAATAGTTCATTTCAATATATAAAATATATTAAAAAAAAAACAACCATTATATAAATAATAAAACATGCTTATATAAGAACATTTTCATATATTTTCTACATGGAAGAAAAATCTAAACTTCACAAATCTTAATAATAATAATAAAAACATGCAAAAGTATAAAATTATCCCAAAAAAAACCTAACTTCCTTTCAAAATGTCCAACAAATAGAAACAACCTCCAAGTTAAAATTCCCTCCCAAAGAAAATAACCCAAAAAATACAAATTTTGTTGAGTATGAATTAATTATTACTAATATAGAAATGTCAACCATTTTATAGGTAACAAGTGACAATTTTGCTCCTACTATCATTTCTGGTAGATATTAGGAATCTAGTGCTTTTATTTAAAACTTAATTATTGGAGAGTTTGAATAGTTATTTATGGTGGAAATAGATTCAGCACTATCAAAAACTCTTAAATACCCAAAATCCTGAAACTTAATAATTATAACTTAAAATTTAAAAAAAAAATCAACAACTTTTGTTAAAATCCTACCCACACTAGCAAAAAACGCTAAAATAACCAAAATCTTTCTAAAAAAATTAACAACTTTTATTAAAATCCTAAGTGAAATTTCATTATTTTCATGGCTAAAATATCACCTCATTATACTAATCACAGATCCATCTTAACTTCGGATCTATCATTATACTAAGCACTACATCCATCTTAACTCTGGATCTATCAAGAGTAGTGAGGGATCAAATCTCTAGAGGTGCAAACTTATTTTTTGAGTGCAAAACTTGTGGAAAGGTTTGCACCTAGAAAGATTTGATCCCTCTCGGGGCTTGGTAGATCCAAAGTTAAGATGGATATAGGCTGGTTTTTTACACATTTAGAAATAGATTCTTGAAATCACTTTGTTTTTCAGGCAAGGAAGAAATTAAATCATTCTAATTTGGGGGTCTTTCACTCTAACACCTCGTTTATTTTAATGATTGTCTAAAAGACTTTTATAAGTACATTTGAATTTGTTGATGAAAGAGATTAATGAATGTCGTTATTCATTAATAATAAATATAACTTAAATTATATTTCATGAATAAATTAAATGGAATAATGGATTAACTGATTAGTAAAAAAAAAAAAATTCCAAGATCCCAGATTAAAAGGAGGAGGCAGTTTTTTTCTGATAGTTACCTTCCCCAAGAGGATAAAAGGGAAATCCTTAGGAGGGGAAGGGGTTCTGTTCAAGAAAAAAGGGAGAGGGTTTTACAACAGGAGGTTGTACAGGAAAGAGTTGTCCAGAGCTGGTTATGGACCAGTGGAGCTCTGAAAACTCAAAGGAAGTATAGACTGAAAATAAGTCCTATGGTCTAACTCCTGGCACGTAACTTCTATCTAAAATATGGTGTGGAGCTCGAGGCGAGCATAGGACGTGATCACCTCTCTCAAGGTTGGGTGGCACCAATAATTTAATCGAAATTCCAGAGATAAGTAAATGAGTTTACTCGATGTTGTTATAGAAATTATAATTAAATGGTACTTAGATTTACAATAGTGGAAAGAAATTCTATTGTTCATCTCTGTTAATTTTGAAAGAAGATTGTTTCTTGTGTATTTAAAGAAAAAGAAAAATAGTCTTCACAAAGTACATTAAGGTATAGACTCTTCGCAAATTATAGGTTGCACCACCAAATTACAACTTTAAATAAATCTATATAAATGAATAAACATGCTCAAGAGTTTAGAAGCCGACCTCTATGGGATACAGAGCAGAGTTCTAGTCCCCTGGCCATAGGAACCAATGTTATGAATAGAGTTATATACCCAGAAGGGTACAACACAAGAACACTGGAAAATAAACACCTTTCCAGGAAAAATTATAATAACATAGAAAATGAGGGTATTGCATTTATAAAGCCGAAGATGTCATGAGAATATACAAATGGCTATATTGATAAATATGTATATCAGATATATTGAAAAATAAAAAACCCCATAAGAGACAGTCATGTGAAGGACTAGCAAAAAACCCAGAATTTACAACATACGACCCGAAACAGAGTCTCATATTAACCACGGTCAATATCAAGTATGTGGTATGCACAAATAAATATCTGAGGCAATAATATTTTACAATAATATTTATACAATAGCCATATACGTAAATTGTACACATATAACTTAGCACTGAAACTTAAACGGTGGAGTCGCAAATTTGTAAAGAGCGAATGAAACTAAGTCCATATCCTTCATACTTGGAGTATTGCATGCAACCATACATGCATGGGGAGAACTATGCCAGTTCTGAAGACGTATGCATTCAAGAGGGTTATACCCTCGGTAAAAACCCAAGAGATAACTTAAATAAAAACATAAGGCTACACTGTATCAGAACTTACCTGGTCAATCTAGAAGCAGCATGCAGAACCTGGAAGTCACCAGCTCCATCATGGCCATCATGGCTCCAGTAGTGACGTATGTAGTGAATAAGACAACAAGCCAATTAGTGAGTACATGCAATATCCAAGAATAAGCATATGTATATAAATTCTGCTAAAGGAGGGGAATTAACCAGAAGTTTATAAACCTAAAGCCGAGGTTTTTGTCGCATTCCCTTGTGACATTTGAAGGCAGCAAAAATGAAAATTGTTAGAACCATAAACCCTCGGCATAGAGGATTTAATCCTCGGGGAAATGAATTGGATAAAACTCTCTGCCGCAAACGAAAAACAAAGAAAGTAAATGATAAATGAGGACAGAGGTGTAAAACCTCGGTCTCCGCGGGGTTGCCACATCAAATAAAAGCAACTAAGTATGAAAAGAAAATGAAGACCCTGCAAGATTTAGTTACCTGAGACAAGGAAATAACCTCCATAACTCGTGCAAAAGAATACTATTCCTCCTTTGTCATCAGTGGAGGAAGTTGAGAACCAACGATGGCCCGAAATTTACTGTAAGGGTTTATTGTGTAGTAGAAAACCTCAAAGACAAACCAAAACAAAAAAGCATATGGTATCCTGAAACATAAGAGGTTAAATATTATTCGCTGTAACCATTGACAAAGAAAATGACACTATAACTTTCGAAACCATGAACAGGGATGAGGGAAAAGGAGTTGTAGAGAAGAGCTTAGTTGAGGTGGTAAGGTGAAATGAACTCTGAATGCGGTGATGGGTCAGGTCGTTACCCTAAGCCCAACCATAAGGAGCTACACTATCAAATATAGGTTATGCTAGGTCAACGACCAGCTCGACTACCAATAAGCGTTATGGTGAACAACTGCCAAGCACTGTAGGGAGGGTCAGATAATTAAATACTTAATCCTTCTATTAAAGTTATATCATCAATCCAAAAATCAAATAAGATATAAGTTGTAGTGATTGCCAGTACTATAATTAATAAGCATAATAAGTTCAATAAGTATATACATTATGACTTGCAGAAAAATGATACGTGATTGCATTAGGATTAGAATCTAACACCATGATTATTCATGAGTAATGTCTAAGTATCTCATATAATAATTTAAAGTTCTAACAGATGAGTGTAGTAAAGTAATCTTTGTTTTTATGAGTGGTAAATGTTTAAGTCCAGGGGTGACAAGTGGTATCAGAGCGTGGTTTGCACGCTATACCAAATTGGGCCTTGTTGTCATTTGTTTTTGGGTAATTATGAACGTAGTGACAAGAATAATTGGAAGAGTACCAATGAGGAGAGGATCTAGTCATCAAAATCCGAGAACTACAGGAGAAACTCATTCGTAGCCTAATCTGGAAGTCAACCCAGAGATGTGGGTACAATTGAGTGTGGATCAACACCAACAAACTAGAAAATTGGTGGAGGAACAACAATGACAGACAACTCGACTCATAGATATAGTGCAAAAACTCCAAACATAAATGATCCGAGTTAAAAGAGACAATGAAAGGTTAATGAGGGAACAAGAGAGGATACTCAAGAGCCTCTCGGATAAGAAAAACCATCGTACAACACAACATAGTCTAGAAAGGGATACCCATGAAGAAGGAGACAGCAGTAGCATGTTAATTACAATCAGGAAGGGAGTCGTACACAACGAAGTAACAAAAATAAAAAATATAATGAATTCGAGTCTGGAAATGATTTAGAACACACGATATGAAGAAACATAAAGTGGAGTTACAAGGTGAATTTCGAAAAATTAAACCTCCTACTTTCGATGAAGAAGCTGAGGAAGTAGCAGAAGCATGGATAATAAACATGAACAAATATTTTCTCGTCTATGAGTATAACAACAAGCTCAAAGCTCTCTTGTCCATTTATCAATTGCGAGAAAAAGCCACATTATGGTGGGAGGAGGTGAAAAATGTAGGGGGAATTGAGGATAAGAATGTGACTTGGGACAAGTTCCAACAGTATTTTAAGGGCAATTATTTAACTGAGATATTTTATGATGAGAAATCCCGAGAGTTCCATGATTTTAGGTTGGGTAAACTATCTGTGGATGAGTTTATTACTAAATTCACCTCTTTATTAAGATATGTACCATATTTTAAATATGAAAAAGAAAAAGTAAAAAAATTCTTGAGTAGCCTGCCTGCTCACATGAAGGGGAGGATCAAATTCGTGAATCCGAAGACTATGGATAAGGTGATCTGAAAAGCACGAATGTGCTATTAGCAGTTCAAGGTGAAAGGTGAAACTAGTGGAAGTTGGACACCAAATAAAGGGCAGAAGGGTACCTAAGACTTTAAATGTAGCAGACCAGGAAATTATAGAAATGCTGCAAGGAATCCAACAAATAGACAATTTGGGAAAAATCAACAGAAGCCCAAGTGGTCATTTGATGAAAATCCTACTGAAGCATCTAGCAGACCAGATCATGGACAGATCTAGAAACCATCGCTACAATGCTAGGAATGTGGTGAGGCACATTACTTTAAAAATTGACTTCATTGTGGAAAAAATGAAGTTGCAGCTAATTTGCAACAGGAATCTACAGTAGGGGATGTAGCACAAAATATACGAAAGATCAACGCTGCACTGGAAGATCAACAAGCATATTTCTAGCCAATAATAATAGAACTGGAAGGTAAGCGATATTCCCAAAAAATTTCCATTTTGGCTGATCCTTGTGCCAGTTTAAGTTATATAAATCCTCGAGTAGTTGAAAACATAAACTGTAAAGCCAAAAATTTAAGAGTCCTTGGTTGGTACAACTAGCTACTGGAGCAAAGAGAAGAGTCAATGCAAAAGTCTCAAATTGTATCCTGGAAATAGGAAGACAACATAGCTGTTGAACTAAATATTCCACCTTTAGGATATTATGATATTTTTTTGGGAATGGAGTGGTTAGAAAGGAATTGGTCCCTCGTAGATTGCAATGAAAAAATTATCTACTATAAGTAAGAGGATGGTACTCGTCAAGAATTGCAAGGAATTAAGAAACCACTTCAATTGCGCCCCATCACAACATCTCAACTCGGTAAATGCATTAGGAAGGGGTGTCAAATTTACGCTATACATGTGGGGTTTACTAACTCCAAGGAAAAGACCCTTATGCTAGAAAATATTCCAGTTGTACAAGATTTTATGGAAGTGTTTCCAAACAATATTCTAGGATTACCCCTAAAGTGAGATATTGATTTTACTATTGAATTATTACCCGAAGTAACACCTGTATGGTGAGTACCATACAAGATTAGTGTGCTTGATTTGACAGAATTAAAAATGTAGTTACAAGAACTATTAGACAAATGGTATATACGACCAAGTGTGTCCCCTTTGGGAGCACCAATGCTATTCGTTAAAAAGAAGGACAAAACGATGTGAATGTGCATGAATTACTGACAACTTAATAACCTAACAGTCAAAAATAAATATCCATTTCCACGTGTAGACGATCTTTTAGATCAGGTAAAATGAGCAAAAGTATTTTGAAAAATTGACCTGAGATCCGGGTATCATCAAATACGGATTAAGGGTGAGGACATATCCAAAACAACTTTTCGTACCAGGTATAGACACTATGAATTTGTGGTACTACTATTCGAATTAACTAATGCACTGACAACATTCATGAGTCTGATGCATGGCATACTACAACCATTTATGGATAAAATTGTTTTAATATTTATTGGTGATATACTGATATACTCTAAAAATATGGATGAACACCAAGAGCATCTACGCTTAATGTTGAAAATGTTGCGAGAGCATTAGTTCTACGCCAAATTTAGCAAATTTTATTCTTACAAAGAAAAAATTCAATATTTGGGTCATGTAATATCTGTTGAAGGGATCTCGGTGGATCCCGAAAAGATAAAAACAATTATGGAATGGAGAGTTCCCAGATATGTAGCAGACATATGCTCTTTCATTGGCCTAGTGGGTTACTACCGGTGATTCATCGAAGGCTTCTCCAAGATATCCTTTCCCATCACCTCTTTGCAAGGGAAGGGGCAAGTCTTTAAGTGGAATAATTAGTGTCAAGCCAATTTTGAAATGATTAAAAGAGCTATTAAATATTGCCCCTGTACTAAAAGTTGCAGATCCAAACTAAGAATTTGAAGTCTGCACTGATGCATGTAAGGAAGGGTGGGAGAAGTATTGACAGAAGATGTTAAATTCATCAAGTGAGAATCTGGGAAGTTGAAAGATCATTAGCAGCGATACTCTGCCTATTATTTAGATTTGACTGTGGTAGTACATGCCCTCCGAATTTGGAGATGTTATCTATTGGGGAACTAGTTTGTGTAAAGAACTGACCATATTTTCCTTACCAACTACTTTAAACAATCATATTTGAATGCCCCCCAAGCGAGATAGAATGTGTTCCTAAGTGAATTTTAATTTTTACATTCAACATGTAAAAGGTGAAGAGAACCACGTAGCGGATGCTTTGAGCAGGAAACTACACTGCATCTATGAACTCTACTTTAATCAAGCATAATTTAAGCTCCAAGAGCAAGGAAGGGAGGCATCAAAGAGAGACCCTAAGGATCAATTCTTATGGCAGTAAGCAAGAGAAATATAAAAACAAGGAAAACAATTTGATTATGGAATTAAAGAAAAAAACTCTTAGTATTTCAAGTGAAGATATGCATTCCAAACCAGATGAGCTTGAAGGAGATGATTTTGGATGAATATCATTAGAGATCCTATGTTGGAAACCTCGGATACCAGAAGATGTTGACAGAAATTAGAAAGGACTATTTTTGGCTTGGAATGCGTAAAAAAATTTCTGAATATTTGACTAAATGTTTGGAGTGTCAACAAGTTAAGGTGGATCACCAACATCCAACAGGATTGCTTCATCCCATTCCTATACCAGAATGGAAGTGGGAAGTCATATCCCATGATTTCATCATAGATCTACCGAGAAGAAAAAGACACAATGATTCAATTATGGTGGTGTTAGACAAACTCAAAAAGGTAGCTCATTTCATACATGTTCAGTCGAATTACAAGATTGTACAAATTGTTGATATCTTCATGAGGGAGATATTCAGACTGCATGACATTCCAAGAATTTTCAACCCCAATTTGGTCCAGCATGCAAACCACGCTCTGATACCACTTGTCACCCCTGGACTTAAATATTTACCACTCATAAAAACAAAAATTACTTTACTACACTCATATGTTAGCACTTTAAATTATTATGTGAGATACTTAGACATTACTGATACTTAGACATTACTCATGAATAATCATGGTGTTAGATTCTAATCCTAATGCAATCACGTATCATTTTTCTGCAAGTCATAATGTATATACTTATTGAACTTATTATGCTTATTGATTACAGTACTGGCAATCACTACAACTTATATGTTATTTGATTTTTGGATTGATGATATAACTTTAATAGAAGGATTAAGTATTTAATTATCTGACCCTCCCTACAGTGCTTGGCAGTGGTTCACCATAACGCTTATTGGTAGTCAAGCTGGCCGTTGATCTAGCATAACCTACATTTGATAGTGTAGCTCCTTGTGGTTGGGCTTAGGGTAACAACCAGACCCATCGCCGCATTCAGAGTTCATTTCACCTTACCGCCTCAACTGAGCTCTTCTCTACAACTCCTTTTCCCTCATCCCTGTTCATGGTTTCGAAAGTTATAGTGTCATTTTCTTTGTCAATGGTTACATCGACTAGTATTTAACCTCTTATGTTTCAGGATACCATATGCTTTTTTGTTTTGGTTTGTCTTTGAGGTTTTCTGCTACATAGTAAACCCTTACAGTAAATTTCAGGCCATCGTTGGTTCTCAACTTCCTCCACTAATGACAAAGGAGGAATAGTATTCTTTTGCACGAGTTATGGAGGTTATTTCCTTGTCTCGGGTAACTAAATCTTGCAGTGTCTTCGTTTTCTTTTCATACTTAGTTGCTTTTATTTGATGTGGCAACCTCGCAGAGACCGAGGTTTTTACACCTCTGTCCTCATTTATCATTTACTTTCTTTGTTTTTTGTTTGCGGCAGAGAGTTTTATCCAATTCATTTCCCCGAGGATTAAATCCTCTATGCCGAGGGTTTATGGTTCTAACAATTTTTGTTTTTGCTGCCTTCAAATGTCACAAGGGAATGCGACGAAAACCTCAGCTTTAGGTTTATAAACTTCTGGTTAATTCCCCTCCTTTAGCAGAATTTATATACATATGCTTATTCTTGGATATTGCATGTACTCACTAATTGGCTTGTTGTCTTATTCACTACATACGTCACTACTGGAGCCATGGTGGAGCTGGTGACTTCCAGGTTCTGCATGCTGCTTCTAGATTGACCAGGTAAGTTCTGATATAGTCTAGCCTTAAGGTTTTATTTAAGTTATCTCTTGGGTTTTTACCGAGGGTATAACCCTCTTGAATGCATACGTCTTTAGAACTGGCATAGTTCTCCCATGCATGTATGGCTGCATGCAATATTCCAAGTATGAAGGATATGGACTTATTTTCATTCTCTCTTTACAAATTTGCGACTCCACCGTTTAAGTTTCGGTGCTAAGTTATATGTGTACAATTTACGTATATGGCTATTGTATAAAGATTATTGTAAAATATTATTGCCTCAGATATTTATTTGCGCATACCACATACTTGATATTGACCGTGGTTAATATGAGACTCTGTTTTGGGTCGTATGTTGTAAATTCTGGGTTTTTTGCTAGTCCTTCACACGATTGTCTCTTATGGGGTTTTTTATTTCAATATATCTGATATACATATTTATCAATATAGCCATTTGTATATTCTCATGACATCTTTGGCTTTATAAATGCAATGCCCTCATTTTCTACGTTATTATAATTTTTCCTAGAAAGGCGTTTATTTTCCAGCGTTGTTATGTTGTACCCTTCTGGGTATATTATGACTCTATTCATAACATTGGTTCTTGTGGCCAGGGGATTAGAACCCTGCTCTCTATCCTATAAAGGTCGGTTTCTAAACTCTTGAGCCTGTTTATTCATTTATATAGATTTATTTAAAGTTGTAATTTGGTGGTGCAACTTATAATTTGCGAAGAGTTTATACCTTAATGTACTTTGCGAAGACTATTTATCTTTTTCTTTAAATACAAAAGAAACAATCTTCTTTCAAAATTAATAGAGATGAACAGTAGAATTTCTTTCCACTATTCTAAATCTAAGTACCATTTAATTATAATTTCTATAACAGCATCGAGTAAACTCATTTACTTATCTCTAGAATTTCGATTAAACTATTGGTGCCACCCAACCTTGAGAGAGGCGATCACGTCCTGTGCTCCCCCCGAGCTCGACACCATATTTTAGATAGAAGTTACGTGCCAGGAGTTATACCTTAGGACTTATTTTCAGTCTATACTTCCTTCGGGTTTTCAGAGCTCCACTGGTCCATAACCAGCTCTGGACAACTCTTTCCTGTACAACCTCCTGTTGTAAAACCCTCTCTCTTTTTTCTTGAACAGAACCCATTCCCCTACTAAGGATTTCCTTTTTATCCTCTTGGGGAGGGTAACTATTAGAAAAAAACTACCTCCTCCTTTTAATCTGGGATCTTGGAATTTTTTTTTTACCAATCAGTTAATCCATTATTCCATTTAATTTATTCATGAAATATAATTTAAGTTATATTTCTTATTAATGAATAACCACATTCATTAATCTCTTTCATTAACAAATTCAAATGTACTTATAAAAGTCTTTTAGACAATCATTAAAATAAAACAAGGTGTTAGAGTGAAAGACCCCCAAATTAGAATGATTTAATTTCTTCCTTGCCCGAAAAACAAAGTGATTTCAAGAATCTATTTCTAAATGTGTAAAAAACCAACCTATATCCATCTTAACTTTGGATCTACCAAGCCCCTAGAGGGATCAAATCTTTCCAGGTGCAAACCTTTCCACAAGTTTTGCACTCAAAAAATAAGTTTGCACCTCTAGAGATTTGATCTCTCACTACTCTTGATAGATTCAGAGTTAAGATGGATGTAGTGCTTAGTATAATGATAGATCTGAAGTTAAGATGGATCTGTGATTAGTATAATGAGGTGATATTTTAGCCATGAAAATAATGAAATTTCAGTTAGGATTTTAATAAAAGTTGTTAATTTTTTTAGAAATTTAAGTTATAATTATCCAGTTTTAGGATTTTGGTTATTTTAGCATTTTTTGCTAGTGTGGGTAGGATTTTAACAAAAGTTGTTGATTTTTTTTTATTTTTTATTTTTTAATTTTAAGTTATAATTAGTAAGTTTCAAGATTTTGGGTATTTAAGAGTTTTTGATAGTGTTGAATCTATTTCCACCATAAATAACTATTCAAACTCTCCAATAATTAAGTTTTAAATAAAAGCACTAGATTCCTACTATCTACCAGAAATGATAGTATGAGCAAAATTGTCACTTTTTACCTATAAAATGGTTGACATTTCTATATTAGTAATAATTACTTCATACTCAACAAAATTTGTATTTTTTGGGTTATTTTCTTTGGGAGGGAATTTTAACTTGGAGGTTGTTTCTATTTGTTGGACATTTTGAAAGGAAGTTAGGTTTTTTTTGGGGATAATTTTATACTTTTGCATGTTTTTATTATTATTATTAAGATTTGTGAAGTTTAGATTTTTCTTCGATTTAGAAAATATATGAAAATGTTCTTATATAAGCATGTTTTATTATTTATATAATGGTTTTTTTTTAATATATTTCATATAATTGAAATATTTTATATATTGAAATGAACTAATTTCTTTTTCAGTGGAATGACATTTGTTAAATTGAATAATTATATAAATAATAAATACATGGATAATAAATAAAAGGATGTATATAGATTGTAAGATATTATAATAAAGAGTTGAGATGAATACTTAAAAAGTATATGTTTAATTAGATCGTTAAAAAAATATTAATATAAAAAACATATATGTTTAAAATATAAAATATATAAAGGAATATATTAAAACCTTAATTTTTCATATAAAAGAATATATATATTACAAAATAAAACAAATTGTCATGACTAAATTTAGTAACGTTAGTAATAAAGAAAAACAAAATAGAAGTGGAAAACTAAATAAGACATAGGCATAGTTGTATAGGTTGTAAGCTTCCCGAGTGTATAGACATAGTTCTAAATGTAATGGTGCTAACACATTGTAAGGATATTGATATTCTTTACTTTTAAACTTTAAAGTAGTTATAGTTCAAGGCTATTAAAAGGATGATTTCATTTCAATGTTAAATTAAGAACTTATATAAAGATATTTTGCATTTGAACATGCTTTTTTCAAAGAGAAAAGAAGAATAAATTAAAATAGTACAAACTGAAGAATTATATAAATAATAGTATTTAAAAACGTTTAATATATATGTAATAAAAAATTAGAAAATAATAAAACAAATTGTTATGATTACAAATACTTTTGGTAATTCTACATCTAATGGATAACAAATGGTTAGAGATTAATTCTACATTGAACAAGATTGAATAACAATACAAATAAGTAGATAATTGATATAAACTAGTGATAGAGAGTCCATAAAAAAACAAGGAGAATATGATTAAGACGATGATAATTTAATGTACACAATAAAACATACCATCAATAAAATAAAGAAAGCATTTTGACATTAAAAATAACAAACTATCATTAAAATAAATTTTTAAAAAATGATATTTGTTCATAGAAATTAATTCATATTCAATAAAAATAAGCTAGATCTTTCTTTAAAGATGGCTTTGGGAAAATACAATCTAAATTAAAGAAAAAAACTTGAAAAATAAAAAAACTATAAATCTATAATTTATAAATCATTTATAAATAACTAATATATTTATAAAACCAACATATAATTCAAATAAATAACATAATTCATTAATAAAATTTGAACATATTCCATTAATAAAAACATATTTCTATATAAATTAAAATACATTATCATATCACACCATGAAATTAACATTTTAGCTGACAAAATGCACATATATTGTATTTATTTTGTTTTAGGAATCTCATACAATAATCTCCATAAAATAATGGAATGGAGTATATGTCCAAAAATGTTTGATAAGATTTATCAAACTCAATAATAATGTAGTTTTGGAGTGAATATGCTAACAATTCTTCCATTTACTAACTCAATAATAACGTAGTTTTGGAGTGGATATGCTAACAATTCTTCCATTTATTGATTGCATAGGTCTTGCATTGTAAACCTGCAAAATACAATAAATTAGATATTAGAATATTAATAATTCATATATAAATTATGAATTTTTATTAATAGGATTAAATTAAATATTTTTTTTAGATATAATATGCAAAGTAACGAAAAACATTCATTTAAATATAATTTTATAATTTTATTTTAGATATTTAAATTAAAATTAACAAAACTCTAAAAGAAAATTTTATCCTAGAAACTATATTAAAATGCATTAAAAAAATAAACACTAAAATAAAAAATGAATAAAAAAATAAACACTAAAATAAATGGATAGTTATTTTTTTAAGGTACATTTCCCAAATAAATAATTATTAGATATTAATTTAAAAAAAAACAGATGTTTCCACGTAAATGATTAATTTGTCACAACTATTTTTCAAAACCAATGTTCACACAAATTTTAAACATTATTGATTTTCCCTCGTAATAAAATTTTGGAAAGTAAAGATCCAAAATCAAATAAGAAATGTCTGGTTAACTAATATCACAAACTGTAACATTGTGAAAATATTCAGTGAATGGCAAGCAAGAGAAGACCCAGTACGTACATCAGGCACAGCTTCTTGCAGAGCCTTCACTCGTTCTTTCGACACCGTCCTTACCTGTACAGTGTTTAGTGAAAAAGTATAAGCAAAAAATAATCGCATCATATTCTGCTAACGAGTCAAAAAACCAAGAAAGTATCAGTCATGCCAAACTTGTAAATGATTCCAATCACTGTAATTTCACCGTCCTGCGCTTGGTGCACCATATGGATTTCCAACGGATGTCTGTTTCAATGCAAAACCCTTTAGCAACGCCTAAATAGAAAAAGGTAATTAAGCGCAGCATCGATTGAAAAGAGGGCTTTGAGATTCTACCTTTTTCCATCTACAGTGTGCTCAGCCGGGGTGTGCCAATGGCATTGATTCGGTGTGAATCTTTTCCCTTCTATCTCAACACCGCCGGCGCCTTCCGACCAATTCACCTGATGCAATACAACCGCCATAGGTGTAAGAGAGAGTCGAACCCGAAACCTTTAGATGGACAAAGCGTTTAAAAAAGAGAGAATCGAACCCTGGCCTTTTGCTGCTGCTCTTTGAGCGTGGAGACCATGGCACTGGTGAGCCGAGCACCGTTCCTGCTGAGTGCTCCGTCCAACAAAGTGGTATTCTTGTGGCCCTGGTAGAACACTGGCAGGGCCCATGTGCACAACTCCGTGCCCGAATTCAAACCATGCCTATATTCAAATTTCAAATTCGAATAATAGCGCCCGAATTCAAACCATGCCTATATTCAAATTTCAAATTCGAATAATAGCCCGCCAGTGGTTCAAATTTGAAATTGAGTTGGATGGATGGATCCATGTCGATACATGGATGACATATGGGAGTGAGAAAACGGAGGTTGGAAAACGTGGGAGCCGGTGACGGAGCGGAGCGAAGGCCGTGATGGACATGACGGAAGGAAATTTTCTGCCGTCTGCATTAACGCCATCGGAATATGGGTGGGGTCCACCTGAAGTCGAAAAAGCTTGGATGGTCGCCGGAGGGGCACTACCGGAGCGGTCAAATCAATCTCCGATTCGTAGACACAAAGACTCCTCCATAGGATTCAGCTATGCTGTCAGAATTAAAATGGAAAATCTTCGAGATGAAAACAAAATAAGATTGTTTATAGTGTTTTGTTTTTTTTGAGTTTTTGGTGCTTTAATCTTGTGCAAAAATTTGGGGTGAAATTTTGATTTGTGTTATTTAAATTGGTTTTTTAATGTATATATAGATTCAGTACTCTCAAAATCCTTGAAGTTAGACTGGAAAAATATACATGAAGAGCTTTCAAAAAATCGCACTAAAAACAATTCTAAATAAAATATCATAATTACAAAGAAATACACATATGTTATTTGAAAATTCTTGGATATGAAAACATAAAAAAATATAGTAATGGAAAAATTGCAATTCATTATTCATGTAGTGTAAATTCAAGATTCCTGTTATTGGACATGGAAGATTTAATTCAGATTAACTCCCCATCAAGAAGATCAAGGACTTTTACACAGGATAAAAGAATTTGAATTTTATGATCGTCATAATGTGAATGGCATGGCATGTTCTATCGAAATAATTATCTCATTCAATGCAATTAACCAAAGTAAGGGATAGTAGACAAGGTAGACTTGTCTGACACGTGTAAGGAGTGGGAGAAATTGAGAGATTGTGGTCCAAAGGATAATTAAAGAAATAAAGCGACATCAGACTCTCTTCGCATCAATAGGAAGAGTTTCACTCCATACTTTCATAGAATAAAACATTGAATGAATGAATGATATTTTAACGTTTATGAGACTAAAAATAGTCTATGGGGTTACTAGTTTCTTTGTTTTTTGCTTTTGTAATTCAATCATTTTCTTACTCAAATTGATGATGAGCTAACCCAACATTCTAACAGTTCCCTCACTAAAAAGACAATGCCACGAAATTTATGCTAACATACTGCGATATCAGTCCCTGATGTCTCTGAAAGCGTCACATTCCAAAATGAAATGTTTTCCTTATTCCACTGCCCCAGAAGTGCAAAAATTACATACACTTTCTTCCCAATATTCTTTAGTTCTCTTCTACCATCAAAATTACATACACTTTCTTCCAAAGATTCTTTAGGTCTCTTCTACCGTCCCGTTTCACACCGAAGTTTATGTGAGTTAGTTCTTAATTGCACAATAAGGACCTTTACCCTCCACGAAATGCTAGCTCCACTTTTTGTTGGAGATCACAAGTGGCGTTGAATACCTGAACATAATACTTCTTCTTTCTACCCAACTCTTTTCCCCATATATCTTTACGAAACTTCTCCAGAAAAAAATTATTTAACTCCTTGCTATTTGAGGGACATGCATTAAGGTAAATATTCCATTTTTGCATCCATTTGTTGTTTTTTCTCATCCATGATTTCTTTCTTTCACTGATACTTTCATTGAAGATAACTTTCAACCATCTTCCTCTTCCCATTTGCTCAATTCTTTTTAGATACCTTATAAGATTTCCCTTGTTTCACTCAACATTATCTCATAGGGAACGAGACTTTTTATTTTGAGCTTGCTCATGATCCAACGTTTTTAAATTTTTTCAATTTGTTTCCATTTTGAAACAAGGATGTTGCTAGCCCACAATTCACACCCATATAATAGCACTGGAAAAATTCGGAGTTCAAAAAGTACTTTGATCGTGTTCCAATCCCATAACTTTGCCTTTCTGCATCTATTTTGAAGTGCATATAATTCTTTAAGTTTCCACCCTCCTAATTTTTTTTATTTTTTGAAATCCTCCCAATTAAGCTTGTTATTGAAATTGATCCCAAGGTTCTTGTATTCATTTATTTCTTCAAGAATGTTTCCTTCAAAGAAGAACATATGCTGGTTTTTCTTCATTTTATTAGAGAAAATCATTATTTTGGTCTTACTAGTATTGACATGCATCCCCACCGCTCTAAAAAAGTGCTCAAGGGCATATAGGTGCATCTGCAATCCATGGGTCGATTTAGCAACTAGAACAAGATCATTGACATATAGAAGAAGCTTTATCACAAACTCCCCCAATCGAACACCATCGCACCTTGCAAATTTGGCCACTCTTCCAGTTTGTCAATATACAAATCAAAAAGGGCAGGGGATAAAGGGAAAACTTTCTTGACCCCGATGTCACTTCTAAAAACTTTTGAAATGCCTGTTGAAGTTCTAACTTTGACTTTCACCTCTTCATAAAGCCTATGGATAGCAACTCTATATTGTAAATAATTTCACGTTCTTCCATTGTATGCCACAACTTATCTCTAAGGACAGTGTCAAATTCCTTTTTGAAGTTAACAAAGCAACAAAAAACTTCGTCTTTTCCCACCCAAACCTTTTCAACAATGTGTCTCAGCGTGATACCATAATCTACTATAGAATGCTTCTTCCTAAAACCTGCTTGCCCGTTTGCCCTCTTTTATTTTACTTCTACCCACTTATTGATTCTATTTTCTACCATGCCACTAAAGAAGCTTTGCAAACAAAGGATTGATCATAAGGGTTCTATAGTTTGAAGGATTATTAATGTCTCCACTTTGAAAAATGGGAATTGCTAGACTAGTTTTCCAATCCCTTGGGAATCCTTGTTGAATTTCGTTGTTGAATATTTCCATGATGTGCAGTCCCAAAATGTTCATTCCCCACTTTAGATATTCTGCTTGAAGTTCAACCAAGTCCTTTGCCTTCCCTGTTTTAAAATTTTTAATTCCTACCTCCACCTCATGTAATGGGAAAAGCTTTGTAGATGTGTTGATCCTCGGAGGGGGCTCAACCTCTAATTATTTTTCATATGTTTTCCATGCATAGTCAAAACATTGATTGATTGTAATATTATTTTCAAATTTCTTATTCCTTGGTTGAAGTTCCTTCCAAAATTTTTTTGGGTTATTCTTGCCTAAATATATCATCTCTTCCTACCTTGTTTGCATGAACTCATAATTTTTATTTTTTCAAATCTGCTTATATAACTTTACATTCATCTTCCCATATCCTTCCTTTTTCAAGGTTCTCCTTGCCATTTTTCATTCCTCATGGAACAACGTATTCATAGGAAAATAATTTTATTTTGATTTCCTATTTTTTTCTCTTTTGCACTTCTCAAATGCACCCTAGATTATATTTGTTAACCGATGGCTATTGAGGCTTTGGGGACCAATTTTATCCTTCCGAATTGATATCCTCAACATTGTTTTGAAAATAGTGCAATTTTCTTGTGTTAGAAGAATTTTCCCCTTGATGTCCTTTTTTTAGAACATTGGGTTTTCCTCCTATTGTGTCTTTCTTCTAACCATGATAACTTTATATAAATTGGGTTATGATCTGATTTTAAGTCCCAAATCCTCTCTCTAATCTTAACTTCATCTATTCTTTCTATTAGGCTTTGTGAACCAATAACATAATCAATGACATTTGCCCCATTGTATGTGTTGCAAGTGAAGTTCCGAGACTTTTTCCATCTATCTAGACCATTGCAGATAATTAGGTTGAAAGCACCACACAACGTAAGCAACTCCTCTCCAAAATGATTACTAACTTTGTCATCTTCTGAACATCTCAACCATCAAGAATTATCCTCTTTAATGACCGAGATAGGATTGTGATCCTCTTTGCAACAAAGAATACTAGCTTGTTGATTTTTTGTTCTAGCATTGAAATCTCCCGCTAAAAGAACTTCTCCTTATTGAGAATATGTTGCAATATCTCGCTTTAAAGATGCATATAGATCTTTTCTTTCCAATCTCTTATTTTTTTAAGTTTTTGATACATGAGGTGCAAAATAACATGTTGCAATTCTTATGTCGTTCTCATTCTCTGTTATTTTGAACCATAAATATTGTTTATTTGTATCTTCTTTCACTCACTGAATGGGATGACCTTGTTTTTCTTTCACTAAAACTAGTATTCCTCCATACCCTTTGCGATTTTTTACTACCTCATTCCAAACTGTTAGCTTCAAATAACCGCCAAACATAGGAGTTTTGTACCCATCATGTTCATGAGTTTTTGTGAGACAAAATATGACTCTACCTTCTACAATAGGCCCTATCCTAGGTACCCTCCTCCAAGTGTAACCTATACAGTTCCAGAAAAATAGAATTATGTAGACCTGGGTAGGATTTGGTTGCTACGCAGTTTGGTACACAAGACTCAAATATGAGTATTCACCCCTTTTCATCCATGTTGATTCTACTATTTTCCTCCCTATTATAAAATTACCTGTTATTTATTTATTGTCATCTTGCTGCCCTGTTTTTTCATGAGGCCCAAACACTTAAAAATGTACAACCATCCTCTTTTCCCTTCGTTTCTTGTTGCTCTAACTTTCTCTACTTCTTCTCTTCTCTCTTCTTGTTTCTTGCTAGTTAAGTCTTCAACTAGGAAGAAGTGTGAGCCTTTTAAGGGTTTATTTTTCTTAATAGATGATGTTTCTCTTGCACACTTTCCATGATGAATTTTATAGGTCGAGGTATTTCCTCACATATCTTTCCCACCCTCCTTGCTTGACAAATTTTCCCTCTCCACTGTAATTTCTCTCTAAAAAATTCCCTTCTCAAATTGAAAGTGCTTTAATTCTTTCCATAGTCTCTTATTCCCCTGATAATAAATTTTGTTTCTCTCTCTTTTATTTCTTTATGTTCTCCTTCCTGTGCTCTACGAGAGCTTACATCTTCTTTTCCCTCTATCCTATGACCATTAGTGTCCTGAACACTAGTTTTGATTTCTTTCGGAATGTATGTCTTCTTGTTCTCTTCTGCCTTCTTTTCGAAAAGGAATATTTTCTGACCATTTATGTATCTACCTGAGTTTTTTTTAGAGATTATCAAATATTTGTTTGCTGCCATTGCCTCATTCCTGCTTTGCCATGTTGCCTTCATATTTTCCCATTCTTGTTTTCCTGCCTTTGTAGCATCTTGTAACATTGTTACCTTCTCTTTCAAAATTATATTACTTTCCATTAAACATTGATTTGCAAGTGTGATCTCTGAAAGTTTGCGGTCTCTTTCCTGTTCATTGGCTTCTAAAATTTCTAGCATTTTCCTAGCCTTCATCAGTTCTTGGACATAGAGATTTGATGACCAAGTAAGAGGTGTCATTTTGGGACTGTAAATGATTGAATCCTCTTTATTTCTGTCTCTTCTTCTTTTTCTTCTTCTAGGTATGTTTTCTTCTTCTTTTTTCCCATTTAAAGTGGGAAATTTCTCGTTTTAAAATACCTTGATATTTGTTTTCATTTACCAAAATTCACTTCCCTGTTTTGTGAGCTGAAGCAATTTTGAATTGGCCCAAATGATTTGTTTCCAAAAAACCTGAGATTTCCTTGCCATTTTTAACATTTACTATTGATTGGTTTTCCATTTTTGGATTTCAACAAAAAAACAAAAACCCTCAAAGTGAATTTGGCATAATTCTCGTCAAAATTTTCATAGGGAGTGTTTTCCCAAGAATGTTTTTTAAAATGGAACTTCTAGGTTTATGAGTCATTGCCGCTCTCCAATTCTTGGTCCTTGGAGATATCATGGTCCTCTTTCGAATATTGTGAACTTTCTTTCACTTCATGCCTCGCTTCTAATGCTTCTTCAATTCCCTTCATGCTTCCCTTTGAATGTTTCCAACGCTTCTGCAATTCCCTTCACACCTCCCTCCGAACAGTACTCCGAACCTTCGATGCTTTGAACCTATGATGTGGAGACAATTCTATCATTGGTCTGGTCACGCTTGCGAATATTTTCATTCTGAAACTTACCTTCCAGCCACCCTCCAAAAATTTCATGGTGTTTTAAAGACCAGAAATCTGCATAACGATAAGCAATTTTGCATGGCATGACAGTTGTTATGTCGCTAGGGTGGAGAAATTAAAATAATTTTATATAGTGTATTGGTCCAATTAAGTGTCGTGACAATGGTATAATTTTAAAAATATCATATTATTTCAATTAAAGTGCGCTGCGTGTGCATCAGTCATGGATGCTTAGTCAACAAATCTCGAAAACTGAAATTTTCTAATATTATTTATTTATTTATTATTGTTTTTTATCCTATTATAATATTAATAATTTTATAAAAAAATTTAATCGATAATAATGATATATTTTTCATTAATCACATGTAATAAAAATTTTAAACTAATTTTCTAATAACAACTAGTTTTTAACAGCTTGTTTTCAAGAGCTAGTTTTTACGGCTATTTCCTCACAATGATGCATCCTCACTACTTATTCATTAATATCGATCTTCTTTTCTCACCTCGTCCTGAGGATGAACCACGTTAGACCTGAGGTTGAATGACAATAAATGGTTCCAAACGTCGACCAAATCCTAATCATGTGATTAATCCTAAAGACATTTATCTAAATTATGGATAACAAAAGTCTTAGATCTAACATTATTATTTATCTCAATAATTAATATTTTAAGTTTTAGTTTATATTAGATATCATTTTTTGGATTCAAGTGCGTTAATTTAGTCAATCATCTATGACCATTTCCATGAGAAGTAGTAGTAAGTGACTAATTTATCATGATTTTTGAATAGTCCACTTAGCACTCATTGCATCGGGTGATGCTCGCAGGGGTGAAGAAGTGGGATTGAAACTAGTGAAATGAATCACATAGCGTCAATCATCACTTCTGGGGCTTTCACCCGATAACCAAGACTTCCCAAGAGGTCACCCATCCCAGAACTCCTTTGGCTCAAGTGTGCTTAACTATGGATTTTTCCCCACATTCAAGCCCACTTAGCTTGCTACCCCATTTATAAAAACTTAGCAACTATTGTGCCTCATCAACCATTCAAGAAGAGATCCCTTTACTCTTAGTATTTTAAGTATGAGGGGTTTCCACAGTGCATTATATTAGATATCATTTTTGGGATTCAACTGCTCTAATTTATTCATTCATCTATGACCATTTCCATGAGAGGTAGTCGTAACTAACTAATTTATCATGATTTTTGAATATTACAATTAGCACTCATTACATCGAGTGATGCTCACAGGGGTGAAGAAATGGGATTGAAACTAGTGAAATGAATCACATAGTGTCAATCATCACTTCCGAGGCTTGCACCCGGTAAGCAGGACTTCCTGGGAGGTCACCCATCCTAGAACTCCTCTGGCTCAAACGTGCTTAACTATGAAGTTTTCCCCACAATCAAGCCCACTTAGCTTGCTACCCCATTTTCAAAACCTTAGCAACAATTGTGCCTCATGAACCATTCAAGAAGAGATCCCTTTACTCTTCGTATTTTAAGTATGAGGGGTTTTCACAGTGCATTATATTAGATATCATTTTTGGGATTCAACTGCGTTAATTTAGTGATTCATCTATGACCATTTCCATGAGAGGTAGTCGTAACTGACTAATTTATCATGATTTTTGAATAGTCCACTTAGCACTCATTTCATCAGGTGATGCTCACAGGGGTGAAGAATTGGGATTCAAACTAGTGAAATGAATCATATAGCGTCAATCATCACTTCCAGGGCTTTCACTCGGTAACCAAGACTTCCTGGGAGGTCACCCATCCTAGAGCTCCTCTGGCTCAAACGCACTTAACTATGGAGTTTTCCCCACAATCAATCCCACTTAGCTTCCTAACCCATTTGCAAAACCTTAGAAACTATTCTGCCTCATGAACCATTCAAGAAGAGATCCCTTTAATCTTAGTATCTTAAGTATGAGGGGTTTCTGTAGTGCATTATATTAGATATCATTTTTGGGATTCAACTGCGCTAATTTAGTAATTCATCTATGACCATTTCCATGAGAGGTAGTCGTAACTGACTAATTTATCATGATTTTTGAATAGTCCACTTAGCACTCATTGCATTGGGTGATGCTCACACGGGTGAAGAAGTGGAATTGAAACTAGTGAAATGAATCACATATCGTCAATCATCACTTTTGGGGCTTGCACCTGGTAACCAGGACTTCCTGGGAGGTCACCCATCCCAGAACTCCTCTGGCTCAAATGCGCTTAACTATGGAGTTTTCCCCACAATCAAGCCCACTTAGCTTGCTACCCCATTTGGAAAACCTTAGCAACTATTGTGCCTCATGAACCATTCAAGAATACATCCCTTTACTATTAGTATTTTAAGTATGAGGGGTTTCCGCAGTGCATTATATTAGATATCATTTTTGGGATTCAACTGCATTAATTTATTCATTCATCTATGACCATTTCCATGAGAGGTAGTCATAACTGACTAATTTATCATGATTTTTGAATAGTGCACTTAGAAGTCATTGCATCGGGTGATGCTCACAGGGGTCAAGAAGTGGGATTGAAACAAATGAAATGAATCACATAGAATCAATCATCACTTATGGGGCTTGCACCCGGTAACCAGGAATTCTCAGGAGGTCACCCATTCCAGAACTCCTCTGGGTCAAACACGCTTAACTGTGGATTTTTCCCCATAATCAAGCCCACTTAGCTTGCTACTCCATTTTCAAAACCTTATCAACTATTGTGCCTCATGAACCATTCAAGAAGAGATCTCTTTACTCTTAGTATTTTAAGTACGAGGGGTTTCCGCAGTACATTATATTAGATATCATTTTTGGGATTCAACTGCGTTAATTTAGTCATTAATATATGACCATTTTCATGAGAGGTAGTCATAAATGACTAATTTCTCATGATTTTTGAATAGTCCACTTAACACTCATTGCATCGGGTGATGCTCACAGCGGTTAAGAAGTGGGATTGAAACTAGTAAAATGAATCACATAGCGTCAATCATATCTTTCGGGGCTTGCACCTGGTAACTAGGACTTCTCAGGAGGTCACCCATCCCAGAAATCCTTTGGCTCAAGCGCGCTTAACTGTGGATTTTTCCACACAATCAAGCCCACTTAGCTTGCTACCCCATTTGCAAAACCTTAGTAACTGTTGTGCCTCATGAATCATTCAAGAAGAGATCCCTTTACTCTTAGTATTTTAAGTATGAGGGGTTTCCGTAGTGCATTATATTAGATATCATTTTTGGGATTCAATTGTGTTAATTTATTCATTGATCTACGACCATTTCCAGGAGAGGTAGTCGTAACTCACTAATTTTTCATGATTTTTGAATAGTCCACTTAGCACTCATTGCATCGGGTGTTTCTCACACGGGTGAAGAAGATGGATTGAAACTAGCGAAATGAATCACGTAGTGTCAATCATCACTTCCTAGGCTTGCACCTGGTAACCATCTAAAAATTTCAATTTAAATTTAATTTAAATATGTGATTAACCATATAAAAGTAGAAGATTAATTTTAGGTTTTTAAAAGTTTAATTTTATAAAAAAAATTTTAAATTACTATATTCTAGTAAGATATCATATGCTAATTTAAAATTTTAATTTTATAAAATAAAATAAAAAATTACTGGATATCATATGTTAACCTAATAATGCAGAAATTTTTAGAAATTGTTATTACTAGGATTTCGATAATGTTTAAAATTAAGATTGTGTATTTTAATTAGGTTCTACATCTTATTTTTTTTAGATATTGTTCAAGTTTTTGAATAGTAATGTGTTTTTATATATGTAATCAAATATTGGTTTGATGATTATGTTAGATAATATGGGTAGCGTCTTACTTGGAAGTTGCAAGTCATCATTTTCAAATTATTGTCCTCTAGCTTTTGAGTTGGTATTAGAGCCAAGGCTAGTGAGGGTGCATAGTTTAATTTTAATCTCAAGAGATAATGGGTGTAGAATTGTTGAACTATTGTGTATGTGAAGAAACAATGGTGATTATTGAGTGTTGTAGCGGTGTGAATGTAGGTAAACCCCAGTGTTTGGGTTCGAGTATTGTTTGGGTAGTATCATGAATGCTATTGTTGAAGGAGATATTTTTGTGTGGTTGATGATAGCAATCCCTTTGCAGCTTCATCACCAAGTGCGTCTCAACTGTGTTGTTGTGTGTCGTTCATTTTTTTATAAACCCAATGCAATGCTGGGATCTCGATCCCTGTTGAGTCATGGGCAATCCTCCTCTATATTTGAATTACAATGCACATGTCACTGAGGATAATGGATTCTCAACCTTATTTTTCTCCTCAACTTATTGATCTTAGGTTTTTTTGGGCTAGGGTTTAACCTTGCCAACTTGCCCAATCAAATATACAATTCAAAATTCTCAAGCCACCTTTTCCTTTGTAAATTGGGCATCAAATTTTTTATTATTGGTTTATTTTAAATGAGATTCCATTTAGAGATGAGTGTTAAAAGACAAATTAGCATATGTTGTAACAAAAAATATTTAATTTGATTGCAGGAAATTATTCCAAGTACATAGTTTTGAGTTTTTGTGGAGAGTAAGCAACTATGGAACATGTTGTCGTCAATGCCATGGAATTTTATTGGAGATTTTTTTTTAATTTTTAGAAACCTATAAACTTTATTTCCATTGGTTATTTCTCTAATTATAAAAGTATAAGATGTTTGATCCCTCTACACATAAATTTTTTGCAAGTAGAGATGCTTTGCTTCATGAACATACAGGTGAAGGCCACAAGGAGGACAACTATGATGCATGATGGATCATTCCTCATGAATTTGATGATTTAAAAGAAGAAATTTATGATAAATAAGACTAGAAACAAGAGGAATAATATAGTGATATGTACACCTCAAGCAGTGCAAGCACACCCAAAACAAGAGATGAATCACTACAAAGCAGGAGAAGGGATGAAATAAGTTAACTACCACGAAGGTCATCATACTAGATTCAACCACTTGTAAGGTATACAGGCTATGCCTTTACGATTAAAGTGATGAATTTCATAGAACATTTGAACTTTGAAGAAGCCAATGAACATGTAGAATGGATAATTTCAATGATACTTGGGAGTTAACATAATTTCCTAAAAGTAAAATACTCATATGATGCAAATGGTTGTTCAAACACAAATTCAACTTTGATGGGAGCGAGGATAACCATAAAGCTAGGTTGGTTGCTAAAGTTTATTCACAAAAGCACAAAATTGATTATGATGAAACCTTTGCACCTGTAGCTAGGTTAAATACAATGAGATTGATGATTGCTTTAGCTACAAAACATAAATTGAATCTCCATCAGCTTGATGTTAAGTTTTCCTTTTTGTATGGGGAACTAAAATAATAAGTATATCTTGTTAAGCCATAATTATTTGTTAAAAAAGGTTTAAAAACACTTTGTTTGTAAATTAAGAAAGCTTTATATAGGTTAAAATAGGCACAAAGATCATGGTATGAGAAGATTTATTCTTTCTTTCTTCATAATTTTTTTATAAAAAAGTGAAAGTGATACTAATATGTGTATCAAAATAGATCAAAGGGGCGTGTTGTTCTGATTTCCTTGTAAGTTCATGATCATATAATAACAATAAATGCATATCAATTTATTTATGAAGTTATCGAGAAGTTATGAGAGGTGTTTGAAACAAGGAAAATTTTATAGGCTAATATTTGTAAGTGAGCTAATTTTCCATGTTTATTCCAAAAAAAAGATTCGCCAATCTCCATTTTTTTTCTAAAATAATTTTCCCAAATTTTCTAGTACACCATTATTTTACCTTAAAAATCGCCAAAATATTATATCAACTAATATAAAATCATTGGAAATATAAATATTTCTAGAAAGATATCACCAAAATTTTTATAATTTTCATATTATGGACTAGTAAGATTTTCCAAGGTTTCTAAACTTTAAGATAAACTTCCATCCTTAAAAATTTCCCTAGTTTGAAATGAAATACCTTGGGGAATTGCGTTATTTTTTGGGTCTTGAGATATGGGGAAAAGTTGGACAAACATTCGTTGCATAGAGTAAATATACCATAGAGACGTACTTAAAATTTTCAAAGTAGATCAATGTAAAATCATGTGAGTAACATTAGAATACTATGCCAAACTCTACAATGATGATGGCACAAGAGAGGTGAATGACACATTATATTGACAATTAGTGGGAATTTTGAACTATCTCGCTACAACCAATGGAAACATTGCATATTCAGTTAGCATTTTGAGTCAGTTCATCATCAAGCCTCTTAAAAACCATTAGAGATAAGGAAAGGATCCCTTTGTATCTTAAGCAGACTATTAATCATGTTATTAAATATATTGATTCTTTTCATGTTGATTTGGAAAGTTATTCTTATCCAGATTGCACCAGGAACCCTAATGATATAGGATCAATTTCACGATATCCAATAGCCTTGGATCAAGGATTGTGGCATGGAGAAACAAGAAAAATCATTTTTTTTCTTTATTATCAACTAAAGTAGAATATGAAGCTTTGTGTAGTGCAACATGTGGAGCAATTTGGTTGAGGTCAATTCTTGAATATATTTAAGAAGAACAAAGACACCAACAATTATAAAATGGGATAATTAGATTTCCGTCAAATTGGTCAATAGTCCTGTGTACCATGCAAGATCAAATCATATTGAGACTTATTACTATTTTTGTCAAGGAAAAGATGTAGCTTAAGAAAATAAATTTAATTTATTGTAATACCAATGAAAACATGATTGATACCTTTACAAAACCTCTTAGAATGCAAAAATATGAATTATTTGGAACTAAGATAGGAAACACATTTTGCCATTAAGGAGTAGTCTTAGAATAATGAAGAAATGTGGAAAATTATATATTATTTTATTATTAGTCTCTTGTCGTGTGTTGTTAATATTTTGGGTTTTAATTAGCTTCTATATCCTATTTCTTAAGAGGTTGCTCAAACTCCTAAACTAATTTGTAATTTTATAAATGCACATGTTTTCTAGCTCAATAAATCAAGTTCTCGTAAAATAATCTCCAGGTTGAAAGTTGGGAATTAGATAAGTTGAAAGTTGTGAATAAGATAGTCTCTAAGTTGAGATTTACCTCACCTGAGATCCATTACCATTTTTCTCATTAAATTTTGTGTTCATATTATTTAAAAAACATTAAAATTTTATTTTTATTTTCTAAAAGCATAAAAAATAATTATTTTAAGAATATTAGATTTTTGTAAAGTTAAAAAAAAATATTAATGTGCCAAATATTTTAAAATGTTAATTTAATGTGCAAAAAATAAGACTTTGTGATCTTCCTGTTAACTGATTTAAGTGATTTTGTTGTAAAATTATGTCAATTAATTTTGTTGTTAAATTAAGGGTGGAAAAAGAATTGAAGCATGAACAAGATATATATATATATATATATATATATATATATGAAAAAAAAATGATTTAGATGATAGAAACTTTGACCAAAATATGAGGGTATTTTACACGGTTAGATGAAATTGTTTTCCATTATATAAAATTGGAAGAAAATTTAGATAGGTTATACTTTGTTTATATTGAAATACTTTTGATATTGAATTATAGTATGTATAGTTTAAAATATATATATATTTTTAATATTTTTATTTTATTTTTATTAAAATTAGATTTCATTAAATGAATATATATATTTTCAAGTATTTAATAATTATAAAGTGAAAAATATAAATGTAATTTTTTTTAAATTGATGTACCATAAAGTGAAGTAAAAAGTGAATATTATTTATTTATTTATTTGATAAAGTTAAATTTTAATTTTGATTAATTTTTTTTTTAAAGTTATATGATTTATTTAAATAAGTTAATTTTTTAAAAGTTTTTTTAGTAGAATTTCCGTCAATTAAGCAGAATTTTAAAGTTTTTTCTTTTTTAATTAAATTTAGTTTAAAATTTTCAGTAAAAATTAATTGAATTTATTAACTTATAAAAGAAATTTTTTAATTTAAAGAAAAACATTTTAATTATAAATATAGTGTGGGTGGATTGTTTAATTAATTCCATTCCCATGAGTTTTGAAATTGAAACTTCCTTAAAAAAAAAAGACAAAACTCCAAATAAACCAATATGCATCTCATATATATGATTTTCTTACTTTCATTTTAATGAAATTATTTATTTCATTCCAAGGAGGTTTAATCTTTTCATAAGATTTGAAATTGAACCTTAGTAAAAACTATACTCTATATATATATATATATATATATATATATATATATATATATATGTCATTTTCTTACTTTCATTTTAATAAATTTCAATTACACATTCATAATGTCCCCAATTAAACTTTAGAAAAATAATCTTTCTTTTAATTCAAATTTTTATTCAATGATCATAAATAAATGATGTTGGCATATTCTCGTTCTGTCATCTACATTATAAAAAATAAATTACAATTTCAAATAATAACTATATATAGCTAAAATCTCAAATAATAACTAACTTGCATATCTAAATTTATATTTATTTTTTTACATTTACCAAATACTATTACACAATTATCATACAAAACTAATATCATAATAAAATAACAAATATTATCAAATAGAAAATGTAATCTTGGAAAATGGAAAAATGATCCAAACTGAAATATATCAATTACATTTAATAATACTATTTACAGTACAATTTAATCATTAAACTATCAAATTGAAAATATCATCTTGAAACTAGAAAAATGGCTAAATCAACAAATATGGAGCAGATTTTCGTTTACAATTTAACTATTTAGCAGTACAATTTAACCATTAAACAACTTATGAGCTGTAACATATATTACAATTTAACCATTAAACAGTACAATTTAACCATTAAACATCTGATGCTCAAGAACACAAATTTTACTATTAAACATCTTATGCTCGGGAACACAAATTTTACTAGATAGGTAGATAAAAACTAAACTAAATAGAAGTTGCAGCTCACAGGTGAGTACTGCACCTGGAGACTGCACTCAAACGGAGAGTACAATCTACATTCATTAATGGAATGATACAACTATAAGTACATCACAAAGAATCATGGATTTGTAAACAAACTCCTATATCCTAGGAACTAATCCTAACTTAAGAAGCTACGCTACAACAATGTAACCATTTCTCCATTAATATAAAAATAATATTAATTATTTCCAACTCTCCCCCTTAATGGAGAAAGGATTACCCTGAATTCCTAACATCCCTCTAAACAATTCAAACATTATTTTCTCAAGAGGCTTAGTAAAAATATCTACCATGTTGTCACAAGATTTACAATATTCAACAAATATTTCCTTTGACTGAAGTTTTTCTTGAACAAAATGCAACTAAGTATCGATGTGTTTGGTGTTTTTGTGAAATACTGGATTGTATGCTAGCTTGATAGTGCTCTAGTTGTCACTTTTAATGTTAGATTCTTATTTCTATTCTTCTCTTGCATCATTGAGAAATCTTCTCAACCAGATAGCTTCATATGTGGTTGCACACAATGCTTGGTAATCAGCTTCAACTGAAGATAAAGCTATAATACTTTTCTTTTTGCTAATACATGCTATGACCCCAGATCCAATGCTGAACGCATAACCTGTGATGGATCTTCGATAATCCAAGTTACCTGCCCAATCAGAATCTAAAAAATGTACTAAAGTAACATCACATGTGTCAGTGTATAAAATACCATAATCAGTAGTACCACAAAGATAGCTCAACACACTTTTTTCTGCAACCCAATGACTTTCGAGAGGTTTAGACATGAACTGGCTCAACACACTAACAAAGTATGCCAAATATGGTCTAGTTGTAGTAAGATATATTAGACTACGAACTAGCTGTCTATACTTAGTGCCATCCACCTCCTTAGTGCCATCGTCACTGCACAACTTTAGATCCTACTGCAATGGTGTTGTTGTTGATTTACACTATTCCATCCTGAATCTTTCTAGCAGACTTCTGGCATACTTCCCTTGAGTAAGAAGAGTTTGTCCAGAATCTCTCCATACTTCTAGACCCAAACAATAATTGAGATTTCTGAGATCTTTCATTTCAAATACTTGTGACATCTGCCGTTTGATTTCTTTGATCATAGTATCTGCATTACCTACTATAATCATATCATTTACATACAAAGAAATAAAAATAATTTGCCTCTATTTATTAAACTTGGTATACAGATTTGGATAATTCATGCTCCTATGAAAACCATGTTGTACGAAGAATGAATCGATCTTCTCACACCATGACCTGGGTGCTTGTTTTAAACCATATAATGCCTTTTTCAATCTACACACAAGATTTTCCTGCCCATTTTTAACAAACCCTTCAAGCTAAACTAAATAAATCTCTTCTTTCAAATCACCATTCAGAAATGCGGACTTAACATCTAACTAGTGTAGCTTCCAATTATATTTTGTAGCTAAAGATATTAGCATTCTAATGGTATTTAATTTCACTACAGGAGCAAAGGTTTCATTGAAATATATTCCCTCTTTTTGTGAATAACCCTTTGCTACCAGTCTAGATTTAAGCTTTTCTATACTCCCATCTGCATTCACTTTAGGTTTATACAACCACTTACAATCTATGGGTGTTTTTCCTTCAGGCAATTCAACTAAATCCCAAGTATGGTTTCTAGTAATTGATTCAATTATTTCCTTCATTGTAGCCCTCCATCCATCAGATTGACTTACTTCTTTATAATTTGTGGGTTCTACAATGTTTAAAATACTTGTCATTAAAGCCTAGTCTTTCGATCTGGCTGGTAATTGAGTCTGCCTACGTAATCTCCTCGGTAGGGGACTTACCTCAAATCTAACTGCTTCAGACTTATATGAGCTTGCCCTATTGACTACATGACCTGTTTCTTCTTCTTCTTTCTACTCCTGCTCCTTATCATCGTCGTTGTCTTCTTCCATCAACAATGGAAAGTGCCATTCATTATTACTCTCATCCTTTCCTTCTTTCACCTATTCATGAAATATCACGTCTGGACTTGCAAATATTTTACGAGTCATAGGATTAAATAACTTGTATGCTTTAAACTCAGTGCCATATGCTACAAAGATACATTTCATGGCTTTAGGATCTAACTTCTTTCTATCCACCTTGGGTATATGGGAAAAATATTTTGACCCAAATACTCTCAAATGACTCACTACTTGTTTGAATACATATAACGCTTTAAAAGGGGTTTTGAAGCCAAGACATTTAGTAGGACTCATATTATTTAAATAAACATAAGTATTGATGGATTCCGCCCAAAAACCATTTGATAGACCCTTACCTTGAAGCATACTCCTAGTGCACTCCACAAGAGTTATGTTCTTTATTTATGCCACTCCATTCTGCTTTGGTGTATGAGGCACTATAAACTATTCAAAAATCCCATGATATCTGCAAAAATTCATGAACTCTCCCAACCTCTATTCTCCCCCTTGATCTGAGCGGAGAATTTTTATGCATTTTCGTGTCTTCTTCTCTACCATAGTTTTAAATTCTTTAAAACACTGAAATGTTAGAAATTTACCAGAGAAATAATAAATTTACATAAAATATCTAGTGAAAAATCATAAACATAAACAAATATGTTTATCCAGGAAAACCCCCAAATCTGGGGCAAAACCCAAACAATGAAATTTCATTAAGCATTGGCAAAAACCCTAGCCAATCCGACCAAGTGAGCCTTCACCACTCACCTCCAGGCTACATTATAGTGAAGTATTCCCAACCTTTTATAGGCTCCATTACATGCAATACCATGGGTTGAAAACCATGGGTGCACAATAACATGTGCCCCAAAACCACTACTATTTACCCTAGTCAACATTGACTCTATCCCGAGTCAAGTTTACCTAACAATTCCCCCCTTAAGATTGACTTGGGGTTTCTTGACTAAATCCAACCAAAATTGCTATGTGAAAGAACCCTGTTCACTCTAGCTCTTCCCCCCTCAATTTTTTTTTTTATTACCCAGGTAATTTTTAACTTGACATCCCCCTATCACCTTGATCTAACCTAGACTTTACCAGTGATTACCCAAGGGTATGCATGCCATACCAGGTCTTACAGCAGTATGCCCATTTACATGTAATAAATTTACTCCATTATAATAACTATCTTTGTACATATGAAATCAATGTCCATATAAAAATAACCCATGGGTGCACAATACCATGTGCCCCAAAACCACCACTATTTACCCTAGTCAACATTGATTCTATCCCGAGTCAATTTTACCTAACATGGAAGGTCTGATTCTTTTTACTCAAAAAATATATCCTAGAGAATCTAGTTAAATCATCAGTAAACAGAAGAAAATAGTATGCACCACTTAGCGACCTGGTCTACATAGCTCTGCATATGTCTATATGCACCAGCTCTAGAATATCTCTTTCCTTTCTATTAACATGCAAAGGAAATTCTTCTCTATTCATTTTCCCTAATGCACATCCATCACAATCTAACTGAACACTATGTAAAATAGGGAGTCCATCGACCATACCTTTTCTTTGAAGTAACATGAGGTCTTGCAAACTAAGGTGAAAAAATATATGGTGCCAGAGGTTTTTGACTATCAATCCTATTGCAACCATGGCTTGCTGTGGCATGCTTTTCACATCTAATCTATATAGGGTCCCCACATGCACTCGTGATGCAAATGTTTCCATCTTGTTATCCTTTATGACACAGTAGATCTTGAATAATTCAACTAACATATCCTGATCAGTTATCATAGATACAGAGATCAAATTTTTCCTAATCCTAGGCACATACAGTACATTCTTAAGATGTCTAATGTCATCGCCAGGTAACTTTACCGGAATATCACCGCACCCTTTGATCTCATATCCACTGTCATCTCCTAAGAAAATTTTAGATCCAGATGAAGTTTCTTCAAGAAATTCAAACCATTCTTTCTTACCTCTCATATGTGAGGATGCAAGAGAATCGACATACCATATGTCGTCCTCATCTTCCTTAGCAGCTGAAAGAGCACAATCAACTGTGAATAATCGAACTTCATGACTATGGTCTTCATATTCATCAACAAAGTATCCTTTGTGCTTACTCTTCTTATTCTTTGCTTCGTCTGTCTGCCTCTTATAGCAGTCCCTAATTTCGTGACCAATTTTCCCATAGGAAAAAAAATTGTTATTTGAAAAATTGTTTGCATACATACCTCTAAATGGTCTCTTTTGAAACGTACTACCTCCTATCTGTTGTTTCTGTTGTTGTTTTTGCTGTGGCTACTTCCCTCTAAAATGTTGCCTCTTTGCCATCAGAGCAAGATCATCACTCTGTGGTTTTAAATTCTCCCGCCGCTCTTCTTCTCGTAGAAAAGTTCCTATAAATTCTTCAAATGTAGGGGGTTTATCCCTTGCTGCCAATCCCTTGATGAACATCTACAATTCATCTTTCATTCCATTCAATGTAAATGTGACTAGATCAGAATCAGACACCTTCTCTCCGATTTCTCCCAATCTATCCTTCAGTTCTTTAACCCTGGCAATGAATCCAGTAGCAGATTCATTTTCCTCCATCCTCATCACAAACAACTTTCTTTTGAGTGAGAATATGCGATTTGTATTTTGTGTCTGCTATAAATTTGATCATCGTCCAAATCTCAGTGGACGATTTTCCATCCCTAAAGTGTGGGATAATATTGTCCTTAATGGACATCTTCAGGATGAATTTTGCTTTGTTCTCCCTTTTATCCCAGTCTTTTTCCTATTAAGTTGTTCCTGTTATTGAATTCGGTCTCTTCTCATCACCTATGACAATCGACCACACATTTTCTCCCTCAAGCAATGTCTGTAGCTTGAACTTCCAATTGGTGAAATTAGACCCGTCGAGTTTTCTAGACTCGTTGACATATGATTCTATGATATTATTCATACTGAACTGATAAGCTTTTAGATCCTCTGATGAATAACTCTAAGAAACTAAATACTTACAAACTACACTAATAAAAATTCAATACATACCAGATCCTAACCACAGATCTACCACCAACCTGATCCGATATTGTGACTGTAACTCAGATCCACCACCACCGGGTGAATCGCATGTGCAAAACCTCCAGCAAATGTGTCTACGACTTAGATCAACCACCACAGGGCGAATCACATGTGCAACACCTTAGAAAATGTGCATGTAACTCCAATCTACCACCACTGAGCAAATCTGCAACTTTGATCTACCACCACCAGGAAAATCTGCAACTCCGATCTAGCACCACTGGGCAAATCTACAACTATAATCTACCACTAATGGGCAAATCCTCAACTCTGATCTACCACCACTGGGAAAATCTGCAACTTCAATCTACCACCACCGGGCAAATCAACAACTCCTATCTACGACCACCAGGAAAATCTGCAACTCTGATCTACCACCACCGGGCAAATCCGCAACTGAAATCTACCACCACCAGGAAAATATCCAACTCTGATCTACCACCATCGGGCAAATCACATGTGAAAAACCGCTAAGGGAGAGATTGGTGCTTTTCTGAGGAAAAAATCTGCACCCAAACAAAATCTACGCGAGCTTCCAAATTGGCACATGTATGACTTAAATAGATGTGCCAATCACATTTTTCGGCATGATGGCGCAGTTATGGCCCTAATAGTTGCTCCAATTGCACTTCTCGGCGTGAATTTCAGCAGAAAAAGTGCGCCAACCCTCTTTTGCTCAAAGATTAATCAATCATCTGAGACCTGTGAATCAAGTGTTGCTGCAGTCCACCTGCTCCTATGAGAACGAAGCTCCTGTGAGCACAAAGCTCCTCTGTGCATCGTATCCGTGAAGGCTTTATAGCCACTAAGGCTATGTAGCTACTAAGGCTCTCAAAACAGATCACACTCACGCGGTCTGAGATTTGATACCAAGATAAAAACTGAACTGAATAGAAGTTGCAGTTCATAGGTGAGTAATGCACCTAGAGACTACACTCAAATGGAGAGTACACTCTACATTCATTAATGGAATGATACAACTATAAGTACATCACAAAGAATCAGGGAGTTGTAAAAAAACTCCTATATCCTAGGAACTAATCCTAACTTAAGGACCTACGTTACAAAAATGTAACCATTTCTCCATTAATATACAAATAATATTAATTATTTTCAAGTTAGGTAGCTGACCCAAGAAACACATATCAACTACATTTTTTGTATTTATACTATTTATAGTACAATTTAGCCATTAAACATCTTACGCTCCGCAACATAAATTTTATTAGATAGGTAGCCGGGTATGGAATATCCATGTGGTTGATGTTAAACCTACTATAAACTACACGTTCTTGTCAAATATGTTTGAAAAACATAGTTAATACCTTAGATATTCTACCACTATGGAGCAAACTATTCAGTAACATAAGACATTTCCGTAAACATAATCAGAGATTTTGTTTATGGATTCTTTCTGACAATATTTTTTCTGTTATTATCGAATTACTGATATTTATAGACTTAGACAACTTATGATCATTAAAGGTCATCGTCATGGTGTCTACCTTTGCATTAGGAAATCTAAAGTTGGTTTGCTCTTCTTCTTGCAGATAGGAATGATGTATTGAAGGAGTTGCACATCTCAGACAGAAAAATCGACAAACCAGAATATAAGTGCAAGGAGGCCAACTATTGTGATTTCCTTATATTGATGATTATTTTTCAATGTAAGCCTTAACTGCACTAAGTATTTTCACGATGATATGATTTTTGCGGTTTCCCACAGGGAGGCTAAGACAGAGCAGAATCCAGATCAAGATCAAGATCGCAGCAGGCAGGCTAAGATCTGGTGATTTTGAAGAAAGCTGCACCAACATTGATGAGAAAGAAGAATGCTCGACGAGACTCACAGTAGCTTCATGTGGACTATATTACACCGAGGAACACAATCCGTGAGGGTCAAATAACACTAACCTATATCCCTAATATTTTAAAAAATACTGGCATTTTTGATGGAACAATAAGGTGTTGGAGGAATTCAATATGTTGAAGCCACATGAAACCCACTAATTCCCTTTTTCATGTTCAGATACTGGGAGAATTACATTTCATGTAACATGTCTAAAGCATAGCTAGAGCAGTACAATATCTCAAAAGCTTCCTTTTCACAAATTTTTGTGCTGAAACTTTTCCGAACAGCTCTTGTACATCGTCATTCCGAAGTGGAATGCTCTTTGGCATTATTACTAATAGTTGGTTCTTCATTAATATAAACATATGATGTCAGAAATAGTGGGATAGTGTGATCTTAGTTTTTTGTTATATATATATTAAATATATATATATATATATATATATATTTAAGCTTAGTGGGTCCTTTCTATTTTCTATTTATAGGTAAAAAGCAAGTTTTTAAAATACAAAAATTAGCCCTCAACCTGCCTGTAGGAAACTAGTTTTTTTGGACATAGGAGTGCATTCTACGCCATATAGAACATATACTTCCTGACTCTACTTCGAATTGTCCTTAAGTAACTAATATCAGTGTCTTTACTTACTATCATTTTCATAACATAAACCAAAAGCTATCCGCTATCAAGACTGGCTAATCATCATCTGGCTCTACAGGATCTAGATCTTTGACACTCAAACCAGGAATGTCTACTTGGTGCATGGATTGAATTTCCTTCTCAATTCTGCCTAGGCACACATAGTGGTGGTACTAAGGTAGGTTCATTTCCTGAATGCTTCTGTTGATCTCTTCTAGAGTGGTAGTTGCCCTGGGATCTCCCCCAACTTTTTATACTGACATAATTTCCTTAACAAGAAGGCATTTTATTAGCCAGTATGTTCTAATAGAATGATGAAATAGAGAAATTATACTTGGGTTTGACCCGGGTCTGTGATGATCTTATTAATTTCTTCCTCTGCAGTGTCTTCCTCTTCTTATATTTAGGTTCTTGCATCAGTTTCCCATCTATCAATGAGAGATTTTATGAAGCAGGGTGTCTCCTCTGAGTAAGCCTAAAACAAGGTTTCCATTACCTCTCTGTTGGACCTCCTGCCTCGGTTGGCTGGTGGATTGGATACTTTGGTCTTTCCTTTGTATTTGGTATCCTTTCCTCCCCTGTTCTTTTTCACCATAATTGAATATCACTCTGATAGTAAAATGAGGTTGAGGTGAATGGCTACAATTCCTGGAATAGAGACATGATTACAACATCCCAACAAGTTAAAAAACAATCTATGATACATGGACAGGTTGGTATCTTTAGCAGTGGGATAATGCTATCCTTGAGACCTATGGTTGCATGTGCCATACCTACCAAAGATGATACCCTTTACATACCTACTAAATAAAGCAGGGCGAAATAGACCCAATAGAAAAATCCTAAGACCCCCCTTATGACTGATTACCTCGACACCCTTCTGAGGATTACTAAAAAACAATGGAAAAGCAAGGAAAGAAAAATAACTATTCGAGTGCCTGTAAAACCTCAGCCTCCCTCCCCTTCCAGCATTAATGTTCATTCAGGTGTTTTCCCATTCCCAGCTAGACATATTTATGAGATACAGATAATGACATTCATGCAATTTCAACCGCGACTAGGGATGAACAACGACGGCTTTGCAGTACCCAACACCAACAACGTTTACCAAACAAGACATATAATACAGAAAATCTACTGACCAGGATTTACAACGAACTTTCAAAGTTTCGACAAGGCCTCGAATCCACTTACAATGATCATATTCCTTAGACCACAAACTAAACCAAAATTTATCAATAGAGTAACTAACAGTATGACAAACAGAAAAGATATAATACATAATGATGTAAAATTTCCATTGCATGCAACGATACACAGATACCCTTTTCATCATAGTGGTTAAGGTTTAATTGGGTACATACCAACATACAATTGCAGGCCTCCGACGTCGTCTGCAAGTCCTGCAAGGTTGCGTGCACCAGGAAATAGTGATCAGAATCTCCACCTTACAGAGAATTAATGTTGCGATAATAACCCAGTGCATGCTATTAACCTAATTCAATAAAGCCCGATGACACTTTCTCTAACCTCGGTCTGACAACCCACGTGGCTCGCCAAGTTGTTTAGCATCTGAATTAAAATATGTCATAATGATCCGTTATGGTAGGTATCCTCTCCTATTCCTTGTTGGTCTTGTTGCTCCTCTTGCCACATGCAAGAGCCACATACCCACCCTCCTTCACTACGTACCCATCCTATTTCATCATGGCATTGTTCTTCCTCAACGAAATGGCACCCTGATTAGGGGGTGATCTCAGCGTTTTGATTATTCCATTCATTATTATTTTCTTGTGCTTCAACCTCAACTTTTACTGGCCTAGTATGGTAAAGGTATACCAATTTTATCATTTGAATAATATTTTCTTTGCAAAATGCCAAGTTTGAATGGAAGTAAATTATTAAATCACTTAATTTATACGATATTAATAATTTAAGGATATGAATGATTTTAATAATTTAAGGATCTGAATGATTCTTTGAGTAAAATTTGTTTTGAAAAAACAAAGTAATTTTGGAAATACTGAGAGGGGGGTGGATCAATATTTCTTTTCAATTGTTATTTTTACCAGTTAGATCACTTATATTTAGAACACAAAATGAGCAATAAGAATAAAGTCTTTTATTAATTTCTTATTTTCAATAAATAAAGTACAATATTTGTAGGGCTCCAACCCTAGATGAAGACAACAATCTTCAATCTCCCAGGCTCCAAGTTGTATTTTCCAAGCACCAACTTGGACTTCCAAGGCTCCAACCTTGTCAATTATGAGGCGCCAACCTCAAGGGCTCCAACCCTATATCTGGTACAGGCTCCAACATAATCTCTTGAGCACTCCTATCCTCTAGGGCTCCAACCCTATCATCCAAGGCACCAACCTTGTCTCTATGAGGCTCCAACTTCTTGCTTCACTTCGTCAAGATATATTTGGTTATAATTCATGGATCCCAATAACTTCTTGAATGAGCCTTGACAATATTCAGTAATACCTGCTGCAAATCACTTCATCAATGAAAACCTTGTCTTGCTAGAAGGCATCTCCAAGAATCTTCATGTCACCCAATCTATTTTCAAGGTCACATTATAAAGGCCTTCAACAATGCATCATTATTTCCAAGGGTGCCTTCAAGATTAGTTTAAGACTTCAATAATGCTTTCCCAAGATGTCTTTATAATATCTTCACAATGTCTTCAACAAGCTTCTTGATGCTATCTTCAAGGTATGTTTCCTTATACTCTCTTTCAGAGGTCTTTAGATCAACAAGGATGTTTCTTCAATAATCTCCCTTGACATACAAACATTTTCTTCTATAAGTTACTCTTCAGGACCTATTTCAAGAATTGTTCAAAACAATGCTCCAAAGGATTAGATATGCACACTTCAAAAATAATGTTTCAACACCAAATTTGCTATGAGGTGGTTTTAAAGTTGCTCAACCAGACTATTTCAAAATCTAATTCCAAGGTTTGCATTAGCAATTCTCAAAAATGTTCCAGGGGCTAGTCCATCAAGGTCTTCCTCAATATGGCTCGTAAGAGTCTCCAATGCTCTTCATTTTTGTACAAATTTCAAACAATATTCTTCAAAGAATACTTCATATGGGCTTCAATTCTATTTGAAATAGATCTTTAATAGGTTCTTTAATGAAGATAAGAGACAAATCCAAAAGGTGTTTCTACAATCTTCAACAAGGCTTCTCTAAAAGAAGTTTTTCAACAAACTTCAGTAATATTTCTCCATGGAATTATTTCTGCTTCTGAATCTATCCTATGTCTTCAAAAATTATGTTGAAACACTGCTGCAAATTCCCAATTGATGTCTAAAACTTATAACTTTGGGAATGCTCCAAAAGTCTCCAGGGTGTAAAGCAGTTCCAAGACTATACTTTAACTTGGTCTTTTATTCTGCTTTAATCTTCCCCAAAGGTATCCTTAATTTTGTTAAGAGGACACTCCTACAAAATTCCCAAACACTTACAAAAACTGTCAACTAAGTGTACAATGTGTTAGGCACAGATCTGAAGGTAAATGTCCAAATAATTTTGCACAGGTCTGTACTATAGTTCAAAACCCTTTGCTCTTAAAATTTTTTCCACAAGGAACATAAGCAGGTCCATGCTCCTTATATGCCTCTTAAGGACTTAAACAGTGATATTATATTAAAATAATTTCCCAAACAATATTTTCTTATCCTCTTCGGCCTCCTTCATGCTTCTGTGCTTATTCTCCGAGATTTTGACCGAATTCCTTGACTGAAATGAGGGTCTGTAGTCTATATATATACATATTTTGTTGCTTGAACAAAGGGACGCGTCTCTGTATGGATGCCGACTTGAAAGACAAGGTGCAGGTCAGCTCACTATCAAATATATATATATATATATATTTTTAACTTGAAAATTCAATATCTTACAAACTATTTGGAATTTTGCGGCATGTAAGAGCTCGTTGGAAAGACGGGAAAATCCTCTTTAAGATGATCTAGGTCCCATTGTACAAAGACGCCTCTAAGGTGGAAAAAAATATTTTTCTTTGTGATTGTCCTTAAATTTTATGCATATAACTATTTGGACAACATGAGGATTGTTTGGGACAGTATGGCTTCTCCATTGTTTGGCTTATTCATCATCATAGGATCATGTAGGATATCCATGTCATCCAATAATAGTGCAGTGATATGTAACCAACCAAGTGCAACATTTACTAATTTTCCATTAGGATATTTCTGAGTCCTTCTTATCATGTCTTTCCATTAAGCTATTTCCAAGTCCTTCATGTCATGTCTCCAATCATTGTCCTTGTCATTAAGACCTTCATCAAGTGCCATCACGTATGACATCATCAAGTGTGATTATTCATGTATAGTCCTTCAATATCAAGGGTAAGGACATCATCCGAGTTCTACAGCTTCTTTATCGAGAGAAAGTATACATGAGGTTATAGTGTCTTCATGGTTAGTTCAATCATCTAGGACAAGACATCTTCTTAGTGGCTTGCCATCATAATGGCATCATTAATAGCTTGAAATATTCACTAATAACATCCTTATCAAACAAGAGGGACTTGTCACCATGATCAAGGATATCGTCATATTACGCATCACGAGAATATTTTCTATCCCAATAATGCCATATTGACATCAATGACAACCTTTATTAACAATATCCCCCTTTGTCATTGATGGCAATATTCCTGCCCTTCCAACATTCTCTCCCCCTTTGACATCAATGGCAAACGGGGTGCCCAAGTACTCCTCTTATGAAGTTGCTTCTTTTATTCAACAAGAGTAGTTGTTCATAGGTATGTTACTCCCATTGTAATGGTGCTCTTCCTTCCGGCAATGTGGTCCATTATTTCTTCATGTGATAAACCAACTCCCCCTACCTAAATAAATTCCTCTAGCTAATTTAGATATTTCTGCCTTTTTGATCAAGTGGAAGAAATATTCAACAATAGTCAATTAGATAAGTAATTAATAATGTTCTCAAATGGAGTTTCTCCCAAGAGATGATCTATCAAAAGATGGTTGGCCATGTGACCCATCAAGAATTTCATAGGGCCTATTCATAGATAGCTTTTGCAAGAACGATTAAGAATCATAAGCTACCCATGACAGTATGCATGGTCTCCTTTGGGGAGAGTCTCATTATCAAACACTTGGAATATCAAGGATGACTTCATTAGATCAACAACATGTGTTGTTGGTTGGAGTGTTCAAGGGACTTTTAGATTCAACTTGCTTCCTTCTCCATACTTGTGTAAATTTTTTCTCTGGCTTGGTTGTCATGGTTTTAGCTTCTTTAGGAACCCAAGTCAAGTTACAATCACGTGCCATATGTCCAATGCTATGGAAATTGAAGTACTCTATCTTGTTCATGAATAAGAAATCATGAGTTCTTCTTGCAAAATTTCTTCTAGGAGATTGATCGGGACCATTATATTTGTCTTTGTGATATGCCCTACAATCTTTTGCCATGTGCCCAAAGTTTGTACAGGAATAAAAATATCCAAGAAATATACTTTGGTACCTGGGAGATGAAGAGTTCCTTGAAGTACTTATGAAGTCTTTTTGGATTGGAATTCTTTGATATATTCATTGCCTTTTGTATTTTTGACATTATCTGCAAGTCTTCTTGGAGTATGATTTCTTCTAATGCTATCTTGACTCTCGCCTTTGCTGGAACTTTGAGTATATTTTTTTCTTAGATTCCTCACATCCTTGTTACTTGAAGCATTATCCTTCTTTCTTGAGGGTTCACTTGCATAGCCAAGACCTGATTTATCAAGGGGAGACCTTCGATGACTTAGGATGTCATCTAGGGTTTGAGAGCTTTTCAAGTTCTTATTCAGCAAGTCAACTTCCTTTTTAAGAAAGACAAATTCTCCTTTCAAATTTTCACAATCTTCATCTTTCATAACTAGTTACTTCTTCATTTCTTCCATCATCCTTGTTGCTACATGTGCTTCGATTTTAATGGAGATGATATTTGATTTCATTATGAAGACTTCTTCATTCTCTTTTTTCTAGACTACTCTCCATTTCTTCTTTTATTCTTGTAGCTTCACATGTTTTGACCTTGAGAAGATTGATGTTCAATTTTAGTTTGAAGATTTCTTCATCCTTTTCTTCTATTTGGCATATCATGGTGTTTCTCTCCTTTTTTGCTTCATCAACTTGCCCTTTTATGAATGCCAAAATTTCCATCGTCTTCTTAGCTCCTTGTGCTTGTTTTCTTGCTTCTTCTAGTTGAGATCTAAGAGAGGAGACCTATTCCTTGTATTGACCAATCTCTGCTTCAATATTGTTCAAACTCTTAAGTCTTTGTTCAAGGTGGCTTGAAAAAGATTATTCCCTTTTCTTTGCCTTACACAATTGATTTGTCACAGATATGGCTTCTTCATGATGCTTTCTTTTATTTTGATGAAATTCCTCCTTAAGTTTGGCAAATTCCTCATCTCTTTCTTGTACTTGAAGCTTGAAAAGGTCAACTTCCTTCCTTGTCTTGTCTTGGTAACCATATTGTGCTTTCTTCTTATGTTCCTCATTTTCCTTTTTCAAACTGTTAATCTCTTCCATGGAAGCCATAATTTTATTCAAGAGATCTTCTCCAAAGTATTCTTTGTTCTCTTCATGTTCTAGGTCTTCTTTAGCCTTGTTGTCATCTCTCTTATCTTCAACATCATTGACTGATTCTGGACTTATTTCTTCTTTTCCATCATATTATTGACTAGAGATCATTGTGAATGCTCCATTTGAGTGAAGATCATGAAGTTTGTCCGATATGAATTTTGCTAACGAACATTTTTTAAAATTGACCTTCACAGAATTTGGTAACCCATTCAAAATTGCCTTCATTGCTCATGTATTGTACTCCTTGGATTCTTCGTCCATCATGTAATTAGTAATCACTGATTTCAAAACTTCAATTCCTTGAGTCTTTAAGAAATTATTCATTCTTGCCTCCCATATATCGAAATTTCCATTGAACAATGGAGCCTTTGCAAATTGATTGACTTCAATTTCGATGGTTGAGGAAGACACATCGTTAAGAGGATTGGAGAATTTCTTCCTTGCCTTTTTCATTTGTGTTCTAATGATCAACCTTCAACCTATTAGCCTTTTAGTGAAGGTACTGGCTTTAATACCAATTGTTGGAAATACTGAGAGGGGGGTGAATCAGTATTTTTTTTCAATTGTTATTTTTACCAGTTTGATCACTTATATTTAGAAGAAAAAATGAATAATAAGAATAAATGATTTTCTTAATTTCTTCTTTTCAATAAATCGGGTAAAATATATTTAGGGCTCCAACGCTAGATGAAGACACTGATATTCAATCTCCCAGGCTCCAACCTGTATTTTCCAAGAAGCAACTTGGACTTCCAAGGCTCCAACCTTGTCAATTCTTAGGCACCAACCTGAAGGGCACCAACCCTATATCTGATATAAGCTCCAACCTCCTTCTTCAATTAGTCAAGATATATTTGGTTATAATTCATGGCTCCCAATAGCTTCTTCAACGAGCCTTGAAAAATTTCTGCAATACCTGCTCCAAATCACTTCATCAATGACAACCTTTTCTTCTTAGAAGGTGTCTCCAAGACTCTTCATGTCACCCAATCTCTTTTCAAGGTCACATCATAAGGGCCTTCAATAATGCATCATGATTTCCAAGGGTGCCTTAAATATTAGTCTAAGCCTTCAATAATGCTTTCCCAAGATGTACTTATAATATATTCACAATGTCTTCAACAAGCTTATTGATGCTAGCTTCAAGGGATGTTTCCTTATACTCTATTTCAGAGGTCTTTACATCAACAATGTTATTTCTTCAATAATCTCCCTTGACATCCAAACACTGTCTTCTATAAGTTACTCTTCAGGACCTGTTTCAAGAAGTCTTCAAAACAATGCTCCAAAGGATTAGATCTGCACACTTCAAAAACAATATTTCAACACCAAATCTGTGATGAGGTGGTTTTAAAGTTTCTCAACCAGACTATTTCAAAATCTAATTCCAAGATCTTCATTAGAAATTCTCCAAAATGTTCCAGGGGCTAGTCCATCAAGGTCTTCCTCAATATGGCTAGTAAGATTCTCCAATGCTCTTCATTTTTGTACAAATGTCAAACAGTATTCTTCAAAAAATACTTCATATGGGGTTCAATTCTATTTCAAATAGGTCTTTAATAGGTTCTTTAATGCAGATAAGAGACAAATCCAAAAGGTGTTTCTACAATCTTCAACAAGGCGGCTCTAAAATAAGTGTTTCAACAAACTTCAGTAATATTTCTCCAAGGAATTATTTCTTCTTCTGAATCTATCCTATGTCTTCGAAAAGGATGTTGGAACACTGCTGCAAATTCCCAACTGATTTCTAAAACTGATAACTTTGGGAATGCTCCAAATGTCTCTAGGATGTAAAGTAGTTCAAAGACTATACTTTAACTTGGTCTTCTATTCTGCTTTAATCAGCCCCAAAGGTATCCTTAATTTTGTTAATACGACACTCCTAAACAATGTCCAAACACTTACAAAAACTATCAACTAAGTGTACAATGTGCTAGGCACAGATATGAAGATAAATGTCCAAATAATTTCGCACAAGTCTGTACTATAGTTCAAAACCCTTTGCTTTGAATTTTTTTTCCACAAGGAACATAAACAGGTCTGAGATCCTTATTTACCTCTTAAGGACTTAACCAGTGATCTCATTTTAAAATAATTTCCCAAACAATATTTTCTTATCCTCTTTGGCCTCCTTTGTGCTTCTGTTCTTATTCTCTAAGATTTTGATCGAATTCCTTAACTAAAATTATGGTCTGCGGTCTCTATATATACATATTTCGTTACTTGAATGAAGGGACACGTCTCTATATGGAGGCCGAATTGAAAGACAAGGTGCAGCTCAGCTCACTGTCAAAAACATATATTTTTTTTAACTTGAAAATTCAATATCTTACAAAATATTTGGAATTTTGGGGCAGCAAGAGCTTGTTGGAAAGAGCGAAAATTCCTGTTTTAGATGGTCTAGGTCCCATTGCAAAAATATGCCTCTAAGGTGGAAAAAATATTTTTCTCTGTGATTGTCCTTAAATTTTATGCATACAACTATTGGGACAGCATGAGGAATGTTTTGGACAATATGGATTCTCCATTTTTTGGCTTATTCATCATAATAGGATCATGTAGGATATCCATGTCATCCAATAATAGTGCAGTGATATGTAAGGGCGGAAATGTGAAGCTGGGTTACACTTTTGTGAGAATCAGGGGCTGAATTTTTTTTCGGCAATAGTTCAGCCAAATTTTTTATAAATTTAGGCCAAACTCATTCTTCCGTTTAGATTGGCGGCACATTTACTACGTGGGAAAACAAAATTTTTCTGGATATGGGAAAATTGACAACAAAATTTCAGCCGAACTAGTTCTTATAAATATATCGCCCACGAAGTTCATTTGTTTCCCACGTCTGTGTTTCTTAGCATTGTTTCTTCACGTGTTTTTGTGTTGATGTTCTGTTCGATGATCTGTTGTGGCACTGTTGTTGGTCTGGGGCTACTTCTATCTACTTTATTAGTGATTATCTATGGTGACGTCAAGCGAGCAAACTACCAGGCATTTTTCCTCCTCCTCTGCACCTTTATCAATGGATTCACATGAAATCTGCGTGAATTATTCATTACCAATTATGGTGACAATCACTAAGTTCCATTTAGTACTAATTAAGCCTACTGCATGTCATTCCAAGTCCAAAACTTTCCTTTTTTTCATATAAATTGTTTTTGACAACTTTGATATCACTAATGTCTTGCTTGTTAAGATGATTCTTGGATGCCTAAGTAAGTCCCACATATTTGAGGACATTGTTGAAAAACGAACCTTGTTGAAATGAAAAATCCTTGTTGAAACATAAAATTTTCACTTTTTGACCTCTCTTGAATCACAAGTTCCAGGGAACAACTACTTCTCGGTCTCCTCTTTCGATTCTCCACCACTTGGTGGCTACCACCTTGTTAGAAGAAGCCTCACTAGACTACGGTCAACTCTTTTTCTGATCAATGCTGCCATGCAAGCCCACCTCCCTTGTGGCCCCGAATCGCACTCCACTTCCCTTCCACATGTAAGAAGTGTTCTTTTTTTTCATATAATTTTTTTCGACAACTTTGGTATCACTAATGTCTTGCTTGTTAAGATGATGCTTGGATGCCTAATTTTGTCCCACATATTTGAGGGCACTGTTGAAAAAATAACCTTATTGAAATGAAAAAACCTCGTTGAAACATAAAATTTCCACTTTGTGAACTCTCCTGAATCACAAGTTCTATGGAACATCTGCTTCTTGGTCTCCTCTTCCAGTTCTCCACCACTTGGTGGCTGCCACCTTGATAGAAGAAGCCTCACTGAACTACTGTCCACTCTTTTTCTGATCGGCACTTCCATGAAATCCCACCTCTTTTGCGGCCCCAAATCACACTCCACTTCCCTTCCACATGTAACAAGTAACCCTGGGCTTCAGGGGAGTCCATTAGGTTTTGGGGTTCACTTGCGTATATAGGGATTTCCTTTTCTATGTTAAATTTTGATTGTTACTGCAAATGCACCTTTTGGAATTCTCAGCTTTAATTTGAGTTGATTCGTGTCATGTAGAAGTCAAGGCACTCATTGCTATAGAAATTTTGTCTTTACAACCAAGTGGGAACGGGAAACCCCAAAATTCCAAACAAAGCATCTATGTTGTTAATTATGCTTTAAATTTCTTTACCTTTTGTTGTAAGGCGTATGTTGAATTTATCGTAGTATGATATGCTTTCAGTTGCTACAGTTTTGATTGTTCCTGTGGATCCATCATTTTCATCCGCTCTAGTTGATTCTCGCCTTGTGCATGGAAGTTTACCACCACTGTTAGGCTTATTTCGTTACTGAGCCTTCTCTCGATTCCTCAATGCTGGAATTATTGAAGTAGAATGATCTACTACTGTAATGTGACTACATATTGTCTTTTATACTGCTCTAATGTATTTCTATAATGTATTTTTGTAATGTGACTACATATTGTCTTTTATACTATTGTAATGTATTTATGTATGAGACAGAATCTGATCTTTTATACTTGATAACTTGTTATGGGTATATGAAGAGGATTTTTTATATGAACTGTTATCAATATATGAAACAGGGTTTTTTCTCCTTTAAAAAAAGAGTTGAAATCATTCTAAATTCACATATGTTCAGTGGCTTCACTGTTTCACTTCCGATATTATGTTTCTTACCTTGATGAACAGGTGGAACTCTGCTGGGAGGCCTCTCTGTTTTTTGACTCTTTTCTCATGCTATCAAAGGCCGTTATATGTTATATGGGATATATTGTATAGTTATTAGACTACATATCTTCATATAGAACTTGAAAATAGTATTGTGGAAACCAAACATAATAATGTATTAGGACATCATAACTTGCTAATTAGTTATTAGACTACATGTCTTCATATAGAACCTGCAAATAGCATTATGGAAATGTGAACTTGCAAATAGTATGATGGAAATGTGGATATCATGACTCTTCATGATTAATGCTTCTAGAAACCAAACATAATAATGTATTAGGACATGCTTCTTTAACTTGCAAATCGTATGGTCGAAATGTGGATCTCAAGACTCTCCATGATTAATGCTTCTAGAAACCAAACATAATTTAATGTATTAGGACATACTTTAATTTATTAGGACATGTTCGTTTAGGCTTGGTGGAATTACCTTTGCTTTTATTTCTCTCTTATAGACATTTATATATCTGAAGAGATGATCCCATTTTCTTTTTTATTCATAGATCAAATGTCATTTAAATACAAGATTTATCATAATGTACAATGATTCATTCCATATTATTCATAAATTGTTTCATTAAAAAATGAAACCTTTAAATGATGAACCTAGTTAATGCTTCTTCTTCATGAAGAAGACTAGATCTTTCAATTTGAATTTGATGATAGTCCTTTGTTATCTTTCTTGACTAATTCAAATTATTTACACAATCATATGCTTCTTGTTACTCTTTTTATTCCTTCCTTATATTGTATTCTCCCCCTTAGATATTGTGTACTCTCCCATATAGATATTGCACTCAATTTTGATGGTCCTTTATTATCTTTCTTTACTTCAAATTATTGACACTTTATCATATTATATCATATATATATATATATATATATATATTGCACTCAATTTTGATGGTCCTTTGTTATCTTTCTTGACTACTTCAAATTATTGACACTTGATCATATAGATATTGCACTCAATTTCATAGGCTCTTCTTTTAAAGTCAAATACATTGTATTCTCCCCCTTAGATATTGTGTACTCTCCCACATATATATTGCACTCAATTTCATAGGCTCTTCTTTTGAAGTCAAATAAGTGACAATAATTTACAAGAACTATCCCTAATTTGTTTCTCACATGTTCAAATGATTCTCTAAAAAGATAATTTACAAGAACTATTCCTAATTTTTTTCTCACATATATATTCAAATGCTTCTCTAACAATAGGCTTTGTGGGTATGTATTCCATCTTCACTATTTTCTCAAAGACTTGTTGTGTGAGGAAGTGGTACTTTATGATGATATGTAAATAGTGATTGAAGGAAGTAGAATATTTTATTTTTTAAATTATTATTAAACTTCTATTGAAACACTTAATAGATATATAGATTTACCTTAATATCTTGAAAGCCCATTTCATCCAAAACACTCAAAGAAATTTACCTTACCTTAATATATTGTAGAGCCCATCTCATCCAAAACACTAAAAAATAAATTTAACTTAATATCTTGTAGAGCCCATTTCATCCAAAACACTAAAAAAGAAGTAGATACTATGTACATTCCACTTCTACTCACTCAAAAAGAAATTTACCTTAAGATCTTGTGGAGCCCATTTCATCCAAAACACTCAAAAAGAAGTAACTACTATGTACATTCCACTTCTACTCACTCAAAAATAAGTTTACCTCTTGTAGAGCCCATTTCATCGAAAACACTAAAAAATAAGTAACTTCTATGTATTCCACTTCTACTCTAGATAGATAAAGTAACGACTCTTTCTTTCTTAAACATTAAACCGAAGACTCTTCTAAGTAGAATTATACATTTTCCACTTGTACTTGGTTGAATCTCTATATGTTGTCAATGTAAATTTCCTAACTTCTACAAGTTCTATAGGCAGAGTCTGTAAAGGGCCAGGTAGCCTCTGGATCTCACCTTTTATGAAAGGTGACATATCTAGTAAATGCCCCTACAGTCAATCTCTGTAATAGATCTAAATAGAAGTTCTTCATTTTAATATCCATAAAACACAACCACTTTAAGGTAAGCTATATACATGTGTCATTTCTCCCACAAACTAAAGGCTTCCTCTCATTAATTTTAGATGTGAATTCTACCATAAAATTTTTAAGAAAAACTTTAAGAGAAACCATGCACATGTCATTTGCAATAAATGTCAATTTAATATCTAAATTCACATATGTTCAGTGGTGTCATTGTTTCACTTCCGATATTATGTTTCTTGCCTTGATGAACAGGTGGAACTCTGCTGGGAGGCCTCTCTATTTTTTTGACTCTTTGCTCATACTGTCAAAGGTCGTTATATGTTATATGGGCTATACTGTATAGTTATTAGACTACATATCTTCAAATATAACTTTCGAATAGTATGATGGAAACCAAACATAATAATGCATTAGGACGTCACAACTTGCTAATTAGTTATTAGACTACATATCTCCATATAGAACTTGCAAATAGCATGATGGAAATGTGAACTTGCAAATAGTGTGATGGAAATGTGGATCTCATGACTTTTCATGATTAATGCTTCTAGAAACCAAACATAATAATGTATTAGGACATGCTCCTTTAACTTGAAAATAGTATGGTCGAAATGTGGATCTCATGACTCTTCATGATTAATGCTTCTAGAAACCAAAAATAATTTAATGTATTAGGACATAATTTAATGTATTATGACATGCTCCTTTAGGCTTGGTGGAATTACCTTTTATTTTTATTTCTCTCTTACACACACATATATATGAAGAGATGATCCCATTTTCTTTTTTATTCATAGATAAAATGTCATTTAAATACAATATTTATGATAATGTACAATGATTCATTCCATATTATTCATAAATTTTTTCATTAAAAAATGAACCCTTTAAATGATGAACCTAGTAAATGCTTCTTCTTCATGAAGAAGACTACTCGATCTTTCAATTTGAATTTGATGATGGTCCTTTGTTATCTTTCTTGACTACTTCAAATTATTGACACAATCATATGCTTCTTGTTGTACCCTTTTCATTCCTTCCTTATATTGTATTCTCCCCCTTAGATATTGTGTACTCTCCCACATAGATATTGCACTCAGTTTTGATGGTCCTTTGTTATCTTTCTTGACTACTTCAAATTATCAAATTATTGACACAATCATATAGATATTGCACTCAATTTTTGTGGTCCTTTGTTATCTTTATTTACTTAAAATTATTGACACTTGATCATATAGATATCATATAGATATTGCAATCAATTTTGATAGTCCTTTGCTATCTTTCTTGACTACTTCAAATTATTGAAACTTGATCATATAGATATTGCACTCAATTTTGATGGTCCTTTGTTATCTTTCTTGACTACTTCAAATTATTGACACACTCGTATGCTTTTTGTTACTCTTTTTATTCCTTACTTATATCTATTCTCCCCCTTACATATTGTGTACTCTCCCACATAGATAGTGCACTCAATTTCATAGGTGATTCTTTTGAAGTCAATATATTGTATTCTCCCCCTTAGATATTGTGTACTCTCCCACATAGATATTGCACTCAATTTCATAGGCTCTTCTTTTGAAGTCAAATAAGTGACAATAATTTACAATAATTATCCCTAATTTGTTTCTCACATGTTAAAATGGTTCTCTAACAAGATAATTTACAAGAACTATTCCTAATTTGTTTATCACATATTCAAATGCATCTCTAACAAGAGGTTTTGTGGGTATGTATTCCATCTTCACTATTTTCTCAAAGACTTGTGTGAGGAAGTGGTACTTTATGATGATATGTAAATAGTGACTGAAGGAAGTAGAATATTTTATTTTTGAAATTATTATTAAACTTCTATTGAAACACTTAATAGATATATAGATTTACCTTAATATCTTGTAGAGCCCATTTCATCCAAAACACTCCAAAAGAAATTTACCCTAATATCTTGTAGAGCCCATTTCATCCCAAACACTCCAAAAGAAGTAACTACTACGTATTCCACTTCTACTCTAGATAGAGAAAGCAACGACTCTTTCTTTCTTAACCATTAAACCAAAGATTCTGCTAAGTAGAATTATACATTGTCCACTTGTAATTGTCACACTTGCCTAGTTGAATCTCTATATGTTGTCAATGTAAATTTCTCACAAGTAAATTTGTCAATGTAAATTTATTAAATTCTACAAGTTCTATAGGCAGAGTTTGTAAAGGGCTAAGTAGCCTCTAGATCTCATCTTTTATGAAAGGTGACATATCTAGTAAATGCCCCTACAGTCAATCTATGCAATAGATCTAAATAGAAGTTCTTCATTTTAATATCCATAAAACACAACCACTTTAAGGTAAACTGTGTACATGTGTCATTTCTCCCACAAACTAAAGGCTTCCTCCCATTAATTTTAGAAGTGAATTCTAGACCATAAACTTTTTAAGTCAAAATAACCATGCACATGTCATTTACCTCATGATCTTGTGTCATTTCTCCCATGTCATATATATATTTTTTATTGAATTTTTTTTTTCAAGGATAAGAAAAACATTAAATATGGTTGAAAAATGGAAATTATGCATAAAAGTTTCTTGCTATCCCAATCCAAGGAAAGCAGTGATTACATATGTTCTTTCCAATATTGAGACTAGCAAGGTCATCCAAATGAAAATGAATATACCGGGAAGAACAACAAACAATGAGGCATATTATGTTGGATTGATAGAGGGCTTGGGAACAATGATGGAGTATGGATCAAATGGAATTGTAGTTTTCACCAATTCTGAACTTGTGCGCAACTAGATGAATGGCATGTTCCAAGTTAAGAAGGAGAGGCTAAAAGAACTGCATGGAATAGAAAACAATATTTTTAGCCAATTTCAACTTTTTAGTATAAGGAATTGTAAAAATGTGAATAAGATGTCTGTTGATCTATTGCGTGGGGCACTACCAATTCATGATTCATCTATCAAAGATGAATTAGAATTATACAAAGCAACGCGAATTCAAGATTCATCTCTCAAAGATGAATTGGTTTTGAGATGTTCTTCTTCAAAAATTGAAGATTCATCTCTAAAAGATGAATTAGTGTTGAAAAACTCTCCTTCAAAATTTATCAATGGAAATTGTAACATATCTTGAATATGTGTGTGTTGTGTACTTATAAATGCATCTTTTTTAATGAACATGTGTTTTTCTCAATTATATACCAAGTGTGCTCCCACCACACCATGTAAAGTGCAACTTGGTGAACTTCACATTTGAAACAAGTGGTGAAATTCACATTTTTATAAAATTAAAATGCGGGGACTTCAACAAATTTTTGTTTAAATGGAGTTTCACTTCTTTTTTAATGATCATGTGTTTTTTTTCAATTTTATACCAAGTGTGCTCCCAACATGTAAAGTGCAATTTGGTGAAATTATCATTTTTATAATTTTTTTTTTTCTTAAATTGAGTTTCACACATCAATTAGTGCTTTGAAAGTTGTGTTCTACATAATTTGTGTACACTAAATTACGTTAATTTTCTGAAATTTATTTTGTGTAAATGTGCACCAATATATATATATATATATATATATATATATATATATATATATATATATATATCATGGAGGATGAACGATGAAGATCAACAGAATCCCATATGGTGGATCGTGATTGAGGGAGTGTTCATAGGCCGTGAATATACACCCAACTCCATATATTTGTACATATGGAATTGATTTTTTTTTACTTTTGTGGTTAAATTAGTTGTTAAAAAGTTTCATTTTAATTTTAGGAGCTAAAAGAAGAGAAGTACCTACTCCATCCATGGAGCATTCCCATGGTTCACCGAGTTGTGGTATGGTTCACATAATTTAATCAATGAATATGTACATGTATTTATATGTACACATGAATGTATTTTTCAATTGATTATAAATTCATATTTGTTTATGAAGCTCCTCTCTCGTCTCGAGAAGTTGGTGGTGGTTCAAATCCCCTTATAGGGCCATCAATGAGTGGTAGCAGGTTGCGTGAAGGTGGTGATATTTATTCCCCTGGAGGCCAATCAACGGCTGGTGGTGCTGGTTCTCAGCAGGGCTGTTCTAGGTCTCAACAGTTTTAGGGTGGAGAAGATGCTAACCAACCACGTCGAGGTTGCCATCAATTTCAATATATTTTTCATTGAATTTGTACAAATTTGTTTACATGTGTTTTTTCTAATATAAAAAATCATATATATTGATACAGAGGCTGAAAATGTTTCAAATATTGGTCAAAATAGACGTAGGGAAAAACGTTACATTCAAGAAGAAGGTTGTCTACCCACCACAATTTATCCGGCCAACATTTCTGATATACCATGGGAAACAAACATGGCACAATGCACCTTACAAATGTGTGAAAAACTTCATGCAAAATTGCGGAGAGATCTCGTGGCTTTGACTCTACTTGTTGAGAGTCGACAAAGCCTCGAAATAGTTACACATTCATTGGGCGAAATTGTAAATGTGTACAAAAATCTTGGGCCAACGACTGATACATTTGTAGAAGTGATAAGAAAGAGAAAGGAAACAGTATTGGGTCCCGATAAATGGGAGGATGTAAAACAAAGAGTTACAAAAAATATGGCGATGTCAATGTTTAATTTCAAGGAAGGGCCAAAAAGAAAATTGCTGAAGGTGCAATATTTCAAGCACCCAAATATAGCTCACTATTTGTATGATAGGCACCTTGCGGCCTATGGAAGGCCTATGGAAGGCTCCTATGGAACGACGAGGTTCCTGTTTATTTTTCACAATTTTTTTATGCAGAATTTTTTTTGGATATGAAACCCAACTACATTGACCTTCTGTCAGAATTTTTTGGTCCAGGGAAAGGTCGATTGTATGACCGTAAGGGTGCTAAGCGAGATGTGGAGTTGCCTTGCCCTGAGCCGCCATTGGTGAGTAGACATTTTCGGGTCGAAACTCTACGGTCAGAGATGGATGTGACTTCTCAAATAAGTCGAGAAGCAAGGGATGTCATGATCGACAATGTTTATAGCGGATTGGGTGGAGTCGATGTTTGTCTAAATTGACAAAGAGCACGTGAAAATGCACGTGCCAATTTTGTGTATTGTACATATGAAGAGATTAACAACATGAATGTTGAAGATCTATGAATATATGAAAAAAATTGTCGCAATGGTTTTCAAGACCTAATTCTTCATGAGGAAGAGGGCACAGGAAGGGTATGTGTTACTGACCTCAGGGTTCAATTATTTTAACATGTATACATGTGTACAATTTGTAATAAATACATGTGTATGTACATGTATACATTTATTTGTATGTACATTAATTTAACAAAAATGTATCATTATATGTTAAAACACCATTTGTAGTTGTCACGCATGATGAATGATGAAAATGTTAATATCACGTTTGGGACCTCTGGTTCAAACAATGCAGATGGGTCTCACCATCAAGATATATTGGAAAATTTTAGTGTTTTTTAAGTGATATTTTTAAAATAAATAATTTTTCACACATGTACATGTATGTATATATAATGATAAAATGTTTTAACATATTCTAATTCCGTCCGATATTTTTGGGATGGCGATCTTCCTCCATCTCGGGGAGATGTGTACTCTTCTTCCTAAGAGATGAGCCAAGATGGGGGCTTCACTCAATCAACCTTTATCCTATCACGTGCGTTCGTGGCATATTAAACAATACCCTTAATTTGAATACATATTGGAAAATACCCTTAAAATCACATTATTTAACCCCCTACCAATATGAACCCAATATACTTTCCCAATTTAAAATACCCCTACTTCCACTAGATATTGTAGGTATCCATTTTTTTATTAACATTTTTTTATACCCCTTTATATTTTTTCATTAACTTTGAGCTCCATTTTTTATGCCTGTCAATATAAAAACCCTTTACCCCCTATATATCCCCCAATATATTATGCCATTTTTTCCTTAATATAAATCCCTCAATGTGAAGCCACGTGGTATGGTATTGCTCCCCCAGTGCAAATTTCAGGGCTGCTATGGAAAATTTTTCACTTTTAAAATTTATGTTTAAGTTATATATATTGTAACATGCCTCAATTTTTTTTTTTTTCTCATGTTCACCAATGGAAATTCCTCATGAACACCTTACATTAACGTATATATTTACATACGTATTTATATTCCTCTCCAAGGAATGTTGATCTATATCTGAATCATTAACACCTATTATTTCGTTCCTCAAGTTGTCATGGTGACTTCCTTTTCTAATCATGATCCCCATTTACCTATTGATTTTTCATCTTTCTAAAATTATTCTAAACTATCTTAGTTAACTTCCCTTGTAATTTAATTTGAAGATCTTCTAGCTCCAATGATTAAAATTAAATCAAATTTTACATTGAAAATGTTAATGTGGTGTTCACCCATACTAATTTCATATGAAATCATTCACCTATCGAATGGTATTTGATTATATGGTATAGATAAGGTCTGTGACCATATCACTTCCGTATGCATCTCTCACTTGACGGCTTATGTGATTTATTACATATGGTATCGAGTTGATTTACAACGATTCCCACAATCTCTACACAGAACACAACTATACTCAACGTGTCAATCCCTTTGAGGGTTTCGTCTCACGCTTTTCCTACGTATTAATTGTCTTTTGGGTACTTCTCTAAGATGAGGTTATAACGCTAGTCAATTTTCTTCCATATATTAAATCTTCTGCCTTTCTCGAGAAGATAATCTATACTACGATGTCGTTTCACATTTATTTGAATGGCTCGATTTCGTAACTTCGATTATATAGCCATTAAATGCCTTTGAGAGCCATTGATCTAACCCTAAATTCAAGTACGCCTTTCGTAGATCTTGCCATCTGGATGGCATGGATGTCTTAGGGTTTGACGCACATTCGGTTCTACTTAAGTTGGGATTTTTCTTGTTACATCCTTCATTTTGTTCCTTCACGTTTTGTGGCCGGGGTTTCAACCTGTTGATATTTTTGGTCTCGCCATCGAGTCTACTTAATGCATATAGTCTCTTGGGTTGCATACTCAAGCTAGATTCCCAGGTAATACGTTTTCCCTACTACGCCATGCCTTGTCGAGTTTATTCGTTCCATATATATTTTATTCAGTTCCTATTATTATTACAGTTTAAATCTACAGGAGGAGTCTGGAATTTTTATTCTCTGTTTGTTTTTGTAAGTATCTCTACCTATTGAGAGCGTTGGCATTGTAGACAACTTCTCATAATTTGTTTTGGCATTCTTGCCTTGCGGTGATAACTCAACTCATATTCTGGCTTTGGTTACTCATTCGTTTTAACAAAATGAATCGAACTAGTTTTATGAGCCATTGTCCTTTGATACACAAAGTTTCTTTTCCCTTTCAGGGTTGAGGATTAACTAGAGAATGTTTCACGCCATATTCTTTAGGGTAAGTTTATATACATGTGCGTTTGTTTGACTTTCTAGTTGTATACATATTGGTTTATCCTTGCCCTTTCTAATTTGTGTTTTGTTTCTTGTTATTGCAGGTAATTATTTTACTTCCTTCCATCATAGCCTTCATTCCTATCATGCTCTTTTCCCTTGTTCCAGTTTTTCCCTATGACTTTGGTCTTCATTTTTTTACTCACGTTTGTTCCTTCTCATTACAGAGAATTTCAATTTCGGTAGTTCGATATCCCCATCTATATGGGTCGACTTCGGTTCCACATTTTCCTTCTGCGGTCTTTTAACATTTTTATTTGTCTCAGGTGTTATGATTCCCATTGCACCTCTGTAATTTTTGTAAAAGACTAATTGGAATGTCTAAAATCAAACTTTTCAGCCTTAGAATATGACCAAGCTTTCCGACTATTGAATACATTCTAGTATGATCTGTTTGTGTTGTACTATTTTCTGTTGAGACTAATACTCAGGAATTACAATGCTCTTGCGAGACCTATCAAATTTATTTAAATCACTGTATATCTATTTCACAGTAGTGAATAGGGTCTCGCATTTCTGTCATATTCTCCATATACTTATTACTCATTTCCAGTGTTATTCAAATGTTAGTTACAAAGTTCCGCTTTGCCATTTTATTGTTTTATATATTAATTTATGGTAGTTTATACACCACCATGCATACATAGGAACGAGATTTTGGGTCCCCTTTCTACTATTTATTTTCCTAAGATGTTTGTATATTGACATATTTTTATTTTTGTGTGTTATCCAGAAAAATAGTTACAGTATTAATAGTTAGTTTGTTGGCTCAATTGTTTTGTATCATAATTATCTGATAATTACAATTTTTCCTTTCAATGTATCATTATAAATTTAATCTTGTACACCTGGTTAAATTTTATTTCAATTCCTCTGATACATAAGAGTAATATCAATAGTTCTTCTCTTCCATATGAGTACATTATAAAGGAGAAGTAGAGGTTAAATAAAACCTTTAACAAAAATTTCAATGGTAATTTGCCCAGGATATATGGCTTACATCCGTTACAACCAATTGATATTTGTTTAAACTGTAATCTATTATTTTAGTTCGGGTAGCAAAATTTCTGTGTCAGTATGGTAATTTTCTATTATACTTTCCATTCTAGGTGTTCAGGATATAACATAGACTTTTTCCATTATGGACATATCAATGACCTCTATCCTTTTGTTATAAGAATTTAATCATTAGCATAGAAGTTGATTCTATTTTTATTTTGGTTTCTATGTAATATATCACAGATGGTTTCATAATATGAGAATGTCTCTGGATAGAATTTCATTCTCTGAATTGGTATTTGTCAAATATGCATATTCATATCAGTCCTGTAATGAATTAATTGGTCATTTCTATTTGTTTACTTTCTTCAATATTGTGCAACTTTCTATCTGATGTATTTAATTGATGTAACAGAAATTATTTCCTTCTCACTTCAAATTCTCCTTCTTAAAACCTGATTACATTTAGTCGTCAAGCACTTCATTAAGTTATCTCTACAATGTCTACATAGTGCTTAATATTTATTTTGATGTATCATCTTATAAGGCTACTTTTACTAGTTCATGCATAGATATATTTGTACCTTTACAGAAGCAGATTTAAAACTTTAGCGATTTATGGGAGTAGTATATATCTCCAGATTTAAACCATTAGTGGGTTTAGAGTTTCTGGATGATTTTCCCCATAATTCCTATTTCTACAACTATACAGAATTGAGAGGATTAATTTCTTCTAAACAGTTTTGTTAAATGTAAGGAATAACAACTTCATAATTTCAAATTAAAATAACATCTACCACAATTAACCATATTGCACCATAACAGGTATTTTAACCATTCATAAGAATTGATGACATACTACTTCTGCAGATGACCAACCTCCCAACCTTAGAGTCATTCTGTCTCCAGAACTCACCCCCGATCTGAGACCCTCTCCTAGAACAGAACAACCCCAATCTGTTCTGGAGGAGATTATTTAAGCAACTCTCCCCAAAGCCTATTTCTAATTCCGCGTCCATAATTACATGATGCTTTTATTCATGTTTGCCTAGGCTTCCCTTATTTAGGGACTTTAAAACTGCTTTCTGCTTTTTCAGCTTTTTACCTCTTCCCAACTACTCTCCACATCATTGGGGAAATTTAGATTTTCCTCAAAAATCTAAATTAGAAATAAATTCTTTCAAGGCTTTTTGAAATATTTTTGGGGAAAGTCTTAGCCTCTTTCCATACCTCATGGATTTGGCAAGAGATCTCAAAAATCTCATTTGGTCATCCTCCACAGAAATATTTTATTTATTTTTCATAATTAAATAATTAACTACATTCACACCATAATTATCCATTGGGGTCCGCTCCCCTTTGGATTTAAGTTCAAATGTCTAATTTGGAAACATAAAACTGGGGGTGCTACATATTCCCCCTCTGAAAACTAACACCGTCCTCGATGTTAACAACTAAATACTAGAGTTTATTTTGAAAATAGATATGGATATTTTTCCATCATTTCAGCTTCTCTTTCCCACGTAGCTTCTTCAGCAGTTAAGTGCTTCCGTTGCACTTTTACTCTGGCTACTGTTCGGTTTCTCAATTCAATTTCTTCTTGCTCCAATATTTGAAGTGGCTCTGGAAGGAATTCCCCTTCTGGCTCCACCTGTATCACATTCCAATCAACAATGTGAGAAGCATCATGTACATATCTTTTTAATAATGAAACATGAAACACATCATGCACTTTAACATGGGGTGGTAAGTCCAACTTATAAGCCACTGGTCCCACCCTTTCTAACACCTCAAAAGGCCCACAATATCTAGGAGCCAATTTTGCACAACTTCCAGCACAAAGTGTGCTCTTTTTGGGTTTAATACGCAAATACACATGATCCCCCACTTTGAATTCTCGATGTACTCACTTCTTATCCACATAGTTTTTCTGTCGGTCTTGTGCTGTCTTGATGTTCCTCTGTATTTGTTTGAAAATCCTTTCCAGTTCTTGTAGAGTATCTGGCCCCAATACTAGCTTATCTTTAGGTTGGCTCCAACTTAAAGGAGTACGACACTTTCTTCCACAGAGTGCTTCAAATGGAATCATTTTTATAGAGGATTGATAGCTGCTGTTATAAGCAAATTCGACTAAATGCAAGTAGTTTTCCCATTTTGACGGCCTATCCATCACATACATCCTTAGCATATTGTCCAAAATCTGGTTTGTTCTCTCTGTTTGACCATCCATCTGAGGGTGATAAGCAGTACTAAAATTCAATTTAGTGCCCATGCCCCCAAATAGCCCTTTCTAGAAGGCGGCTATGAACTTAGCATCTCTATCTGAAATAATCATCTTTGGGACCCCGTGTAGCCTTACTATTTCTTTTAGGAACACATCTACTACTTGGGCTATCCCAAAAGTAGATTTTATAGGTATGAAGTGTGCAGCTTTTGTTAAAGTGTCTACCACTATCATCACTGAGTCATGCTGGTACTTGGTTCTGGGTAACCCGGTTATAAAATCTATAGAAACAGTGTCCCATTTCCATTATGAAATTGGCAAGGGATTTAGAAGACCAGCTGGATGCCGATGTTCAACTTTAAGTAGTTGACATTCCATGCATCAAGCTAAATAATTTGCTACATCCTTTTTCATTCCTGGCCAAAATAATTTCTTTTTCAGGGCTGTAAGCATTTTCTGATATCCCAGGTGTCCTGAATATGGCTGTTTATGATATTCATCTAGGATCTCTTTTTTCAAAGAATCTACATTAGGGATATATAATTTGTTTTTATAGAAAATCAGCCCTTTATGGTTTTGGGTGTATTCAACCATTTCTTTCTTGAACATTTTCAATTGCAGACCTTGATAGTTGGGATCTTGACCTGCTACCTTTTTAACTAATTCCTTTAATTCAACACTAGCACTACTCCCAACGTTACTTATGTTTTTGCAAGCATTTCTGCTTAGAGCATCATCGATTTTGTTTTCTTTCCTTTTGATATGTTTTATCTCCATATCAAATTCACTCAAGAAAGACAACCATATGGCTTGTCGAGCATTCAAATCTGTTTGAGAAAAGAAATACTTGAGACTAATATGATCTGTCATCAATGTCAATTTTTTTTCCAAGAAGATAATGTCGCCACATCTTCAAGGCATGAATTACAGCGGCCAATTCCAGATCATATACACTGTAATTATGTTAATGTTTCTTAAGTTTCCTAGACTCATATGCAATAACAGAATTTTCTTACAACAGAACTCCTCCCAATCCCTCTCTACATGCATCCGTACACACAACAAACTCTTTTTTAGGATCTGCAATTTTCAGTATAAGGGTTGTAGTAAGTTTTAATTTTAGTTGTTCAAAGTTGTTTTGGCATTTTTCAGTCCACTCAAATTTAGTGTCTTTTCTTTGTAATGAAGTTATGGGATATGATATTGCAGAAAATCTTTCCACAAAGCTTCTATAATAACCTGCAATCCCCATAAATGACCTTACTATTGAAACATTAGTCGGCACCGGGCATTCCCTAATAGCCTTTATTTTCTCAGGGTCAACAGCCAATCCTTGTTCAGAAATAATATGCCCAAAATATTGAATCTTGTCTTTATAAAATTCACACTTACTAAATTTGGCATATAGTTGGTTTTCTTTCAAAGTCTGCAAGACTATCCTTAAGTGTTCTTTGAGCTCTTCCTCACTTTTTGAGTAGACTAGAATATCGTCTATGAACACTAGCACGAATTTATCTAAGTACTTGTTCAAAACGCTGTTCATTAAGCACATAAAAGTGGCAGGGGCATTTTTCAAACCAAAAGGTAGGACTACAAATTTGTAGTGACCATACTTGGTTTGAAAATATGTTTTACTAATGTCTTCCTCCTTAATTCTTAGTTGGTGATAACCAGTCCTCAGATCGATCTTAGAAAATATTGAAGCCCCTCTCACTTGATCAAAAGTGTCATCTATTCTGGGCAATGGATACCGGTTTTTGATTGTCAACTTATTAAATTTACGGTAGTAAATGCACATTCTGAACATTCCATCCTTCTTTTTCACGAACAGCACCAGTGCTCCCAAAGGAGATACACTCGGTCCGATGTAACCTTTATCCAACAATTCTTGCAATTACATCCTCAACTCCATTAGTTTAGGGGGGCTCATCCGATAAGGGGCTCTGGAAACGGGTATTGCTTCAGGCACCAAATTGATTGAAAATTCAATCTCTCTTTTGGGGGGAAGATGAGGAATCTCATTTGGAAAAACTTCCTTAAATTCTCTTACCACTAGCAAAGTGTCTAGCAGGTTTTCTTCAAGTTGTTGTCTTAATTATTCAACATGTACAGCATATAATTGATATCCTTTTCTAGCTGTTCTTTTTAATTGTAGAGCTGATATTTGTCTTACAGAGATTGGTTTTGGTTTTCCTTTGAGTATAAAGGGTCTCCCCTCCTCATCTATGCAATGCAAAGTTTTATCCCAGCATTTCATCATAGCCATTCTATGTTCTAACCAGTCCATTCCTATCAGCAAATCATACGAGCCTAAGGGAAAAATGTTTAAATTTACTTCTGTCTAAAAATCATTTAATTTAATTGTTGTTTGAGGTAATTTATGGGTTAATTTTCACTTGGTGCCAGTGGCTGACTGGACCAACCAAGACTGTTGAAATTTTTCAGTTTTGAGATTGCATTTCTCTACAACTTGTGCACTAATGTAACTCAAAGAAGCATCCAGATCAATCAAAACTATAAGAGATTGGTCAGCAATCTTACCTTCCATCTCGACCATAGTAGCCTGATGTTCTGCTTGTCGGTTCTCCAAGGATGCACTGATAGTGGGTATGTTCCTGGCTATATCATTCACTGTGGTAACTTCTCTATCCTTCAGAATCATCTGAATATTTCTGTGTGGAAAATCCTTCAACAGATGAGGTTCTCCGCACCCCCAACATTTTAAAGTCTCCCACATTTTAACTGTTCCTTCCTTATTATTATCTCCCTCTATTTGTTTTGACCCAACTTGAGACTGAGCAGTTTGACTTTCCTTTGGTTTGTTAAATTTCTTCCGCTAATGATCCCTACCAAAGTTCTTCAAGTAAGCTGGTTTCTGTTTCTTTCCTTTGAATTTACCCTTGTTTACCCATCTTTTTCCATGTTCACTCTTTCCTTTAAACTGCTGGTAGCATAATCTAGCTTTCCTCATCACTTCATCCATAGTTTTTGGATTATCGAATTCTATTTTCTCCTTGTACACAGTAGGCAAACAGTTTAAAAACATTTTCACCTTTGCTTTCTCTTCACGAATATAAGGAACATACCTTAACAGATTGGTAAACTTGGTGAAAAATTCATCTATGGTGAGTTGTCCTAATCGGAGTTCGTGGAACTCCTTTTCTTTATCATCATAATAGCATTTTTTCAGATAGCATTTTTTAAACTTGACCTGGAAATCTTCCCAAGTCACTTTTTTTTCATCAATGGCATGAACCATTTTTCTCTCCTCCCACCATAAGGTAGCCTTAACCTGCAACTGCTAGATAGCTAATCTAGCCTTCATATTAATTTCATATTCATAGACCTGAAAATACTTAATCATATTCAATATCCATACCTCAGCATATTCCTCCTTCTCCCCATCATAGGAGGGAGGTTTATTTTTTTGGAATTCACCCTGTAATTCCTTCTTCTGTTTAGACTGATGTCTAGTAGTGTCATCTTCCTCGGAATCATGTAAGAACTTGCCCTTTTTCCTCTTTCCGGAACCTTCACCTTCTTGGCTGTTCTGCGAGGTCAGTTCTCTTATCAGCTTTTCCTGCTCCTCATTGGCTAATGACAGCCTGTCATTCTGGCTTCTTAGCTTAGCCATATCCTGTTGAAACTTGTGCAACATGGCCACCAAAGGAGCATTGGGATCTGGCGTGTTATCTCGATCACCTAGATCAACATAAATTTCATCTCCTTCAGCCATTGACTTTTCAGTTCCAGTACCACTGTACACTAAACAAAACAACATCAGTAAATTTTTTTTTTTTTTTTTTTCAAAAATAGCTTATACAGTGAGCACAACAACAACCCAGTTTTTTTAACATGCCTCAATTTTATTTTTTTCTCGTGTTTACCAATGGAAATTCCTCATGAACACCTTAGATTAATCTATATATTTACATACGTATTTATATTCCTCCCCAAGGAATGTTGATCTATATCTGGATTATTAACACTTATTGTTTCGTTCCTCAAGTTTTCATGGTGACTTCCTTTTTAATCATGATACCCATTTACCTATTGATTTTTCACCTTTTTAAAATTATTCTAAACTATCTTAGTTAACTTCCCTTGTAATTTAATTTGAAGATATTCTAACTCCAATGATTAAACTTAAATCAAGTTATTACATTGAACACGTTAATGTGGTGTTCACCCATACTACTTTCATATGAAATCATTCACCTATCGAATGGTATTCAATTATATGGTATAGATAAGGTCTGTGACCATATCACTTCTATATGCATCTCTCACTTGATGGCTTATGTGATTTATTACATACATTATCAAGTTGATTTACAACGATTCCCACAATCTCTACACAGAACATGATTTTACTCAACGTGTCAATCCTTTTGAGGGTTTCGTCTCATGCTTGTGCTATGTATTAATTGTCTGTTGGGTACTTCTCTACGATGAGGTTATAATGCCAGTCAATTTTCCTCCATATATTAAATCTTCTGCCTTTCTCGAGAAGATAATTTGTACTACGACATCGTTTCACATTTATTTGAATGGCACGATTTCATAACTTTGATTATACAGCCATTAAAGGCCTTCGATAGCCATTGATATAACCCTAAGTTCAAGTACGCCTTTTGCAGATCTTGCCATCTAGATGGCGTGGATGCATTAGGGTTTGAATTACTTTCGGCTCTACTTAATTTGGGATTTTTATTGTTTCATCCTTCATTTTGTTTCTTCACGTTTCGTGGCTAGGGTTTCAACTTTTTGGTACGAATGGTCTTGCCATCGAGTCTGCTTAGCGCATATAGTCTCTTGGGTTGTATACTGGTGCTAGATTCCTAGGTAATACGTTTTCACTATTACGCCATGCCTTGTCGAGTTTATTCGTTCCATATATATTTTATTTAGTTCCTATTATTATTACGGTTTAAATCTACAGGAGGAGTCTCGAATTTTTATTCTCTGTTTGTTTTTGTAAGTAGCTCTACCTATTGAGAGCGTTGGTGCCATAGACAAATCCTCATAATTTGTTTTGGCATTCTTGCCTTGTGGTAATAACTCGACTCATATTATGGCTTTGGTTACTCATTCATTTTAACACAATGAATCGAACTAGTTTTATGAACCATTGTACTTTGATACACATAGTTTCTTTTCCCTTTCAGGGTTGAGGATTAACCAGAGTACGTTTCACGCCATATTTTTCAGGGTAAGTTTATATACATGTGCATTTATTTGAATTTCTAGTTGTATAAATATTGGTTCATCCTCACCCTTTCTAATTTTCGTTTTTTTTCTTGTTATTGCAGGTAATTATTTTACTTCCCGCCATCATAGCCTTCATTCCTATCATGCTCTCATCTCTTGTTCCAGTTTCGCCCTATGACTTTGGTATTCTCTTGTTTACTCAGGTTGGTTCCTTCTCGTTACAGAGAATTTCGATTTCGGTAGTTCGATATCCCCAACTATATGGGTCGACTTTGGTTCGACGTTTCCCTTATGCGGTATTTTAACATTTTTTTTTGGCTCGAGTGTTATGATTCCCGTTGCGCCTTTGTAATTTTTGTAAAAGAGTAATTAAACTGTCTAAAATCAAACTTCTCAGCCTTAGAATACGACCAAGATTTTTGACTATTGAATACGTTCTAGTGTGATCTGTTTGTGTTGTACTATTTTCTGTTAAGACTAATACTCAGGAATTACAATCCTCTTGTGAGACCTATCAAATTTATTTAAATCACTGTATATCTATTTTATAATAGTGAATAGGGTCTCGCATTTCTGTCATATTCTCCATATACTTATTATTCATTTCCAGTGTTATTCAAATGTTAGTTACAAAGTTCCGCTTTGCCATTTGATTGTTTTATATACTAATTTATGGTAGTTTAATACACTGCCATGCATACATAGGAACAGGATTTTGGGTCCCCTTTCTGCTATTTATTTTCCTAGAATGTCTATATATAGACATATTTTTATTTCTGTGTGATATCCAGAAAAATAGTTACAGTATTAATAGTCAGTTTGTTGGCTCAATCGTTTTGTATCATAATTCTCTAATAATTACAATTTTTCCTTTCAATGTATCATTATAAAATTTAATAATATACACCTGGTTACATTTTATTTCAATTCCTATGATACAAAAGAGTAATATCAATAGTTCTTCTCTTCCATATGAGTACAGTATAAAGGTTAAGTAGAGGTTAAATAAAACCTTTAATAGAAATTTCAATGGCAATTTGCCCAAGATATATGGCTTACATCCATTGCAACCAATTGATATTTATTTAAATAGTAATATATTATTTTAGTTCACGTATAAAAAGTTCTGTGACAGTATGGTATTTTGCTATTATACATTCCATTCTAGGTGTTCAGGATATAACAGAGACTTTTTCCATTATGGACATATCAATGACATCTATCTTTCTGTTATAAGAATTTAATCATTAGCATAGAAGTTGGCTCTATTTGTATTTTTGTTTCTCGGTAATATATCACAAATGGTTTCCTAATATGAGAATGTCTTTGGATAGAATTTCATTCTCTAAATTTGTATTTGTCAAATATGCATATTCACATCAGCCCTGTAATGAATTAACTGGTCATTTCTATTTGTTTACTTTCTTCAATACCATGTAACTTTTCTATCTCATGTATTTAATTCATGTAACAGGAATTATTTCCTTCTCAGTTCTGACTCTCCTTCTTAAAAACCGATTATAGTTAGTCGACATGCACTTCAATAAGTTATCTCTGCAATGTCTACATAGTGCTTAATATTTATTTTTATGTATCATCTTATAAGGCTACTTTTACTAGTCCATGCATAGATATATCTGTATATTTACAGAAGCAGATTTAAAACTTTAGCGATTTATGGGAGTAGTATATATCTCCAGATTTAAACCATTAGCGGGTTTAGAGTTTCTGGATGATTTTCTCCATAATTCCTATTCCTACAACTATACAGAATTGAGAGGATTAATTTCTTCTAAAAATTTCTGTTAAATGTAAGGAATAACAACTTCATAATTTCAACTTAAAATAACATCTATCGTAATTAACCATATTGCACCATAACAGGTATTTTAAACATTCATAAGAATTGTGGACATACCACTTCTGTAGATGACCAACCTCCCAACCTTAGATTCCTTCTGTCTCCAGAACTCACCGCTAATCTTAGACCCTCTTCTAGAACAGACCAACCCCAATCTGTTCTTGAGTAGCTTATTTAAGCTCCTCTCGCCAAAGCCTGTTTCTAATTCTCATCTAGAATTACCAGATGATTTTATTCATGTTTGCCTAGGCTTCCCTTATTTAGGGACTTTAAAGCTTCTTTCTACTTTTCTAGCTTTTTACCTCTTCCCAAATACTCTCCACATCATTGGGGAAATTTAGATTTTTCCTCAAAAATCTAAATTAGTAATAAATTCTTTCAAGGCTTTTTGAAATATTTTTGGGGAAAGTCTTAGCCTCTTTCCATACCTCATGGATTTGGCAAGTGATCTCAAAAATCTCATTTGGTCATCATGCACAGAAATATTTTATTTATTTTTCATAATTAAATAATTAATTACATTCACACCATAATTATCCATTGGGGTCCACTCCCCTTTGGATTTAAGTTCAAATTTCTAATTTGGAAACATAAAACTAGGGGTGTTACATATATATTCCACCTCAAAAAGTTCCATTAAAAATTGATATATATATATATATATATATATATATATATATATATATATATATATATATATATATATATATATATATATATATATATATATATATATCTAGAATTATTTTAAATTTTTTGAATTTAGGTTCCTATAGAAGATTTCTTTAATCCACGGACTCTAGCGATGGAGGTAGCAACATCCACACCATTTCAACCATTTGAACAAGTTGTCTAACTTTTTTTTTAATATTATTGAAAATAAGTTTATATATGTACACGTGCATTTTCATTTGAAATTTTTTAATATATATATCTATATATCTACTGTACAGTTTAACGTTGCAGATGTTCCCATGGGGGGGGGGCTTGTAGCAGGTGAACAAATGGAGAGGGAACCTCATAAGGTATTGCATGATTTTTTTTATATTTTGTTTTTTACATGAAGTTCTATATATATTCTCACTAATTTTTAAAACATCAAATTTTAATGTTCAAGTACATGTGCATTGTGTACAGGTTTCCCATGCTTCGCATGATAGTGCACAGAGTGAGACCCTAATAGGAAAGACGCTATATCCATATCTATTTGATGGACATGATTTGTAGATTTGATTTCAAGATTTAGATAGTCTTAAATTTATTTTTTTATATATTATCTAGATGCACTATAACTTGATACAGTTTGATACTTGTGAGATCTACAATTTTTGGACATATTTTATGAGATATACAATTTTTGGACATATTTTATTACAGTGTTAATATAAGTGGTTTTGTTCCCAAAAGTTAAGTTTTGGATGGTTTTAGTACTTTTGGCATGTGAATGTGAAGTAATGTTGTTATATAATTTGTTTGGTTTTTAAAACTTTTAAGTTTTGGATAATTGAAATACTAGTAATGTTGTCATCTATAAATTAATTTTTTGCTTCTATAAATTAATGTTTTTTCTTCTGAACTACATTTGGCATGTTATGTAATGATGTGTTGTAATTTTTTTTGTTTTTAAAATTTAAGTTTTGTTCTGCTTATGAACTACATTTGGCATGTTATGTAATGATGAGTTATAATTTATTTTGTTTTTAAAATTTAAGTTTTGGATGCTTGAAGTACATTTGGCATGTGAATTAATGTTGTGATCTATAATTTTTTGTTAAATTAAAAGTTAAGTTTTGGATGGTTTCAATTTACATTTGGCATGTGATATAATGTTAAATATTTTTATTGAATAGTTGAACTATAATTGGCATGGCATATAAAGTAATGTTATGTATGATATATTCAAAAAGTTTTTAAAACTCAAGTTTTGGATTGTTTCAATCTACATTTGGCATGTGATATTTAATGAAAAAAAATGTTTAATGTTTTAATGTTGCATGATATATAATCAAAAAGTTTTTAAAACTTAAGCTTTGGATGGTTTCAATCTACATTTGGCACATGTGATATAATGTTAAATTTTTTTATTGGATAGTTGAACTATAATTGGCATGGCATGTGAAGTAATGTTGCATGATATATAATCAAAAGTTTTTAAAACTTAAGTTTTGGATAGTTTCAATCTACATTTGGCACATGTGATATAATATCAAATGTTCTTATTAGATAGTTGAACTACAATTGGATGGCATGTCAAGTAATTTTGTGATATAATCAAAAGGTTTTTAAAACCCAAGTTTTGGATGGTTGAAGTACATTAATCATGTGAAGTAATATTGTGATATAATTAAAAAAAAATTTAAAACTATGTTTTGGATCTTAGTTTTAATATACATTTAATGTAAATACCTTTAATTTTGATTTAATGTTAAAAGTTTTAAATGTAAATCCCTTTAATTTTGATTTAATGTTAAAAGTTTTAAATGTAAATCCCTTTAATTTTGATTTAATGTTAAATGTTTTAAATTTTTTGATATAATGTTAAATGTTTTGATCTAAGTTTTTGAAGGTTTCAATCTACATTTGGCCTATGGAAAACCCCATGCATAGACAAAAGATGCGTTGCAGAAGGGGAGGTGGGGGTAGGGGTGTGGGGGGTAGGAGTGTTGGCTCTTGCCTACCTCTTCCAATCCATGACACAAGAGGGCACCCTCCTTCGGTAAGCAGTGTTGTACAATTCCATTTCACCAATGCTATGGTTAGACCTTGAATTACGGTGACCATTTCTATCTTTTTTCAGGAGGAGCCCCAAGATGAAGGTGCCTCTGGTTCAAGGAATTGGCGGAGAAAGTCCACCATCCCAACCCATCAGCCCCAAGACACCAGGAAGTCAGCAACTCTTCCAATCAAATCCGGCTCGACGAGCTCCAGCAGTCATGGCACAAGTAGCGACATCTCGGACTGTGTGGAGAAAAAGCTCAAATATGACTCTGGCACTTCTTCCGCTTCAAAGAGCTCTTCCTAGCACTCCAAGGGAGTAGCTAATGATTTGGAGGACTACAGTTGTCCAATTGTGGAGGAGAATCCTCCTACAAACATTGATAGCTAGCTTGATGTCAGGTCCTCTTTAGCTTTTTTAAAATTTTGTCATGTTTTGCAATCACTGTGCTTCTGAACACTCTGTCTGTTGGTTTCCCAATATTGGGGAGCATATTTTTGAGGTACAGTTTCCTGGTCATGGGCAACCCCTTTTCAATTTTTTTGATTCAGACACCCTGTGATTGTTTTGATTTAATAAAAAAGAGTAAAGAAGTAGTTATATGTAGTTATCCATTTAATTTCGATTTAATTTTAAATGTTTTAAATGTTTTGATATAATGTTAAATGTTTTGATCTAAGTTTTGGATGGTTTCAATTTACATTTAGCCTATGGAAGGCTCCCATGTGAAGTATTATTTTGATTTAATCAAAAAGAGTAAAGAAGTTGTACATTACCCTTTTAATTTTGATTTAATGTTAAATGTTAAATGTTTAGATATAATGTTAAATGTTTTTATCCAAGTTTTGGATGGTTTCAATCTACATTTGGCCTATGGAAGTCTCCCATGTGAAGTATTGTTTTGATTTAATAAGAAAGAGTAAAGAAGTTGTACATTATCCCTTTAATTTTTATTTAATGTTAAATGTTAAATGTTTTGATATAATGTTAAATGTTTTGATCTATGCTTTGGATGGTTTCAATCTACATTTGGCCTAGATGGAAGACTCCCATGCGAAGTATTGTTTTGATTTAATAAAAAAGTTTTTAAAATTCAAGTTTTGGATGGTTGAAGTACATTTGGCATCTTAAGATTGCTTTTGATCTCTACATACTTTTGTTTGAGTGAAAAAAATTTCAATAGGAAAAACATAGCTTTTCTATAACATATATATATAGATCCAATACATATAACATTTTTGATCAATGCACATGTACAAAAAAGCTACTTTCAGTTGATACTAAAGCATGTGCATGTACCAAAACAATTTGTAAATGTGCAAACACTTGCACAAATAACATAAGTAGCTCAATTTTTAGTTGAGTACTCGAAGTTTTAAAACATATTTAATCTAAAGAGAATAAATTGTTGGGCAATTCAATCAAAAAAATTACAATGGAATTCCATCTTCAATAATCCGTTCATGACCGGATTTTGACATTTTCCATTTCTTAATTTTTCATTTTTTTCTTTGATTGAACCTCTATCAACTTTATGCGTGCTGCACACACCAAGTGACTATATTGACAACTTATGAAATTAGGTTCATAGTCTTCATAGTAAACAAAATCCCCACTTTGATTAGTTTGTCTGAAAAAATAACCTTTCAGTATAATAGATCCTCTTCCATATAAATCCGTGATCATTATAGTTTTCTAATAATTCATTTTTCATTAAGTGCAACAATCAAATAATAGTTCACATTTTCATCTTTGTCAATAGGTGAAATTATAGCAAAAACATCTCCCACAAAATAAAACAAACTTAACAAAATTATACATATATTTAAATTTATTTCTAGATATTTAAATCATTAGAAAGAAATTCAAATGTTACCTTCTCTAACAAGATCAGAAACTCGATCCCCATTGGATGATATTGTAGTTTCCTCTGATTGCATTTCTTCAAAGATTGCACCAGACACTTTTCCCTTTGTATTTAGCTCTGTATGTTTCCAATCGTTTACATACATTTTTTTTTCACAAACATCATTGGATGTTGTGTTGTCTATGCAAACATGAAAAAAACAAGAATATTTTCTTTTATCCTATCCAAACACATTTCTGGACGACTTTTTTTTAATTGAATGCAATTTTCTAGTCCCTTTTATTGTTTCAATGTCATTTCCAATTGATCTATCTACGTCTTTAATCCCAATATGCCAGAAAAATCTTTAAATGGAAAATTCAAAAAAGAATGTAAATATGATATCAAAATACAATCAAAGATAATAATTGCACGATAAAATTAGATTTCCAATAAAAATTAAATTGAATGTACCTGCGCACTTCCCTTGATGGGTTAGTCTCATGGCTTAGAGCAGTGATGCAACATTGAACAAATTCTTTCGTGTCCACAAGTCGACTTGCAGAGGGGTTCATTTGACATCTTCAAAGTGCTCGTTTTATGTATGCCCCTGCACCGTCATGTTCTCCTTTTCCATGGCAAGTCTCAAGGAAATTCCAACAATGTTTAATGTAGGTTTTATTATGAAGACAACATAGCCAAAAGAATGATCGTGCAGATTTGAATTGACCTCCGCATTCATATTACCATATCCAATGTTTATTGAATGTTATTCCACGATTTTTCAAGGAATCATAAATTTTTCCAAAATAATGTTGTACAAAATACGTACCATGTGTATGATCGTCATTAATATAAAAGTGATATTCTTTAATGATATGTTGATTTTCACTCGTGCTTTCTATATGATCGAATTTTTTTTCAACATGTCTATATATAATATGGACGAGCATGGAGACTTGGTCAGAATGATAATATTCACTCTGAATTTCTTTTTGTGGAACAAGTGCGTAGTTTTCTGCAAAATCAATCACTGACAAAATGGTCCCTGGTGGAAAAAATTCACGAGATTTTTTGAATTGCAAGTCTTGCCATCGAGCTCTATGGGAATTCTTGGTGTATTTGTAAATTTCTTCCTCAAACTTTCTCAAAAAGTCTATCAGAAAAATTTCTTCTTCTCGTAATTCGATTCTTTTAACACTATTTGCACCTTGAATCGATGTACCGATATATTCATATCTCTTCCATTTCACTTTCATGTTGGAAAATGATTGATCATTTATATCAGTATGATATTTGTTTTGAAATTTAGTCAAATTTCCACAATCATCGCATTTTTTACCACCAACACATTTCTTTTTGTAAAATAGTTCATCGCTTTCTCTTTCACATAGAATTTGAGATACGAAATCACGGATAGTGGAAGGAGGAGGTGAATCCTTCCATAATGTTCTACCGAAATCAAGGAATGTGTCATAATATAACTCAAATTCCACATGATAACAGCAACAACAAGTGTCGCGTACGGTGATAGGTTTTACATACCATGGTTTTTTTTGAACAAAAGCACTGAGTGAAACATGAATTTGACGATTCTCTTCTTTGAACTTGTTGAATAACTCTATCTGAGTGGTTTCCAAGAAATATTTTTCATGTTCTTCGTACTGATTTCGTGCTATTCTTCTTCGCATCACATGCTTTGCAGTTGGTGAAGCACGCGAATTGTTCTTCCAATATTCATATATTATTTTTTTAACATTTTCTCCAAGTCTATCTTTATATGGTTGCCTACAAATAGCTCTCCAACAAGCAAGTTCATCATTTACATCTATTTGTAGCCGAAATTTCTGATGTTTGTGCAAAGTTTTTCGTGAGGTTCCTAATGCTCGTGCCATAGATGTTACCAAACGATTCTCTTTAGCACTTGATGAAACCATTTCCATATGTATTCCTCTACGTATAATTGAAACATTTTTCTGTCTAGATCTCCTAATTGAATTTATAGCACTACTTATATTTTGTATCACATTTTCCTTCATTTTTTTATCTTTGGTTGATTTTTGAATACCCAGTAGTGTCGTAGCTTCTTTTAATTTCCTTAATGATAGGAGACCTTTCAACATTTGAGCTTGAACTGTCACCTACTCCTTTATGAAATAAGTTTCAAAAATGTGGTTAACACGATATCGTATATAATGGTCAGGTTTTTTATCTCTATATGTGTGACTGTCAACATTTTCTAACATCTCATCATCGACAGTGATTTCATCTATACATATTTGAATAAATAGTACATAATAAGTTTACATATTCAATAAATAACTAAATTAATAAATATATGTATAAAATTTCAATAATATGTGCATGTGTTCAATATATATATATATATATATATATATATATATATATATATACCTTGTGATTCAATTTCTTCACTTGAATTTCTTTCAATAATTTCACCATCTTCAATCATTGGTTCAATATCTCTTTCACTTTCTCTTTCAAAATTTTGTATCTCATCATCAATGTTTTGAGGAATATTTCTCTCTGTTTACATTGCAAAATATTTTTCTTGAATTAGTTCATCAAATAAAAATTAAGCTTCACATTTTACACTAGGAAAATTTTAAATATATAAATAGATCATAATATTTACATTTACATACTTTCTTCAATTTCTAGTTGAGGTTGATTTTTCCCTTCAATATTTGAGTGTTCTTCTATCTTTCTTTTGCGAGATTGTCTCGTCTCTTATCTACGTTCCTCAGGGCCTCTTTTTCGATCATATTTTCTCACACAATTCCTTCGATTTCCCATGGTAATAGAGTATGAAGTTCAAAAATTTTCCTTCAAAAATTTAGGCAATAAATCAATTAAAAAAAGCATCACAAAAGATTTAATTTAAAATAAAACTCATTTTAATTTTTTTTCAAAAAATATATACTCCAATCCAAAACACTAATTTTAAAAAATCCAAGAAAAAAATGTCTTATGAAAATGAAACGAAGCTCAAAAGATTTATTTCAACTCAAAACACGTACTCTAAAAATTCGAAATTAAGCCCAAATATATACTTTAAAAAAAAATGAAGAACAAAAAACATCCAAAAAAATGTATCACATACCTCCAAGAAATGTCCTTTGAATGTACGTCCAAGAAAATTCCTTAAACCGAAAACAATTTTTTGCAAAATCAGTCTGCTTCCAACAAATTTCTTCCAAAAAAGTTCTTAAACCCAAATATCCAAGAAAAGTCTTTATACCCAAACCAAAACCTTTGTAAAATTAGACCATTTGTGTGAAATGTCAAAACCTTTGTAAAATTAGACCAAATGTGCGAAAATTATGAATGGTTTCACGGTGCCGCGAAATGTTTTTTTGAAGGGGCTCCGTGAAGTTTTCTTGACGACAGAAAAGTAGGCAGAAGTTAGGCCAAACTTTGAAAAAAAGTTTGGCCGAACTTGGAAAAAAATTTGGTCGAACTATTAAGGTGTGAGACTTAACGGCTCGTTTGTGCAAAAGCTAGTTCGACTGAACTTTCTAGAAAATTTCAGCCGAACTAACACGTCACCAATTACACAGGTCTGAGCTCTAAATACATTTTTTCAAATTTGGACTGATTAAACTCCATCAAACATTCTGAATTAAATGTCAGAACCAAGACAAGAATTTTCAGAATTGAATCTACTTTCAAGAAATATAACTTTTATGGAATTTCATAAATGTTTACTAATTTTAATTAATTTTGTAAAAAAACGGGTGCAAACAATTTCTGAGGGTCATTGTGATTCAGTGAAATCAAAATTTTGTATCTTCCAAAATACATTGTAAAAAAAATTGAAAAAATTATGGGGCATTACATTGGTCCTTTGTCTCTAATGGATAGCTTTTAGTTTTTTAGTTTATAACTTATATGTTAAGAAATTTCTTGCATCGTGAAACATACTGAAAATATGCAGTTTTTTCGTATTGGACTAGTTCAAAAAATTCTAGTAATTATGATATGCATCCATTGGCTTTTTAAATATGATGAAACTGAGGTAGACTCTACTTAGATTGTTGTAACACATTTCGTTTTCTAAAAAATACAAAATTTCAAAGAATACAACATTGTGTATTAACATGACTTCTTATGAATCCTTTGATTGTTAAAAAACACACACTCAAAGAATGCTAAGTTGACATATCAAATGTGGATAAAAAAATTCCTAAAAATAAGTAATAAAAAACTAACAAAATTTCTGACAACTTTTATTTTTATCGCGGAATGAAATTCTAAATAGAAAAATTGTTATAGTTTGTAGAAAGTTGAAGAATAAAAAAAAATGAAATTTTTTTCTCAGAAAAGGGGACAAATTGTGACCCAACTTCACGTTTTCCCAACCAAGTGCAACATTTATTAATTTTCCATTAGGATATTTCCGAGTCCTTCTTTTCATGTCTTTCCATTAAGTGATTTCCAAGTCCTTCATGTCATGTCTCCAATCATTTTCCATGTCATTAATACCTTCATCAAGTGCCATCACATATGACATCATCAAGTGTGGCCATTCATGTATAGTCCTTCAATATTAAGGGTAACGACATCATCTGGGTTGTACAACTTCTTTATCGAGAGAAAATATACATGAGGTTATGGTGTCTTCATGGTTAGTTCAAGCATCTAGGACAAGACATCTTCTTAGTGACCTAACATCATAATGGCATCATTAATAGCTTGACATATTATTAATGACGTCCTTATCAAACAAGAGGGACTTGTCACCATGAGCAAGGACATCGTCATAATATGCATCACAAGAATATTTGCTAGCCCAATAATTCCATATTGACATCAATGCCAACCTTGATTAACAAGTAATTTATTGTTAACATAGTGGATTACATTGTACTATATTGTGAGAGAAGATCTACAAAATGATAAATAGGTCTAAAACGTTCCATCCAAGGATTTGGGCAATAAAAAATAGTCAACGGGATTTTTGTTCATCATTTGAGGGGTTATAATCAGAAGCCTCTGAATAGTTGTGAAGAAAATATGGTACTTATACAACACTCGTATAATAGAGTTGTCCCCACTTCTAGTAGTAGGTCCCGATTTGAAACTTGTTTTCGATATTTTCCACCTTCACCTTTGGATATTGCATATGGGAAGCAATGAGGAGTGAGGGAGGATCTTACAGGGGATGCCTTAATGGAAGAATTTGTTTTTGAGAAAATGAGGGAGATCTCTCATATAGGAGACATTGCAAATGTCACAATATATATATATGGCTAGGCATGATCAACACAAAATAGAGTATTCTTTCAAGGTGGGAGACAGAGTATGGTTATATTTAGAGGAGGAGTGATAGGAGTGGCTATAAGACCACTACAAGGTCTTGGTAAGAAATTCAAGGGTTTATGATATGGTCCCTTTGAGATATTAGAAAAGGTGGGAGATAACACTTAGCTGAATCTATCCCCTACATGTACATTTATTTAGTGGTTAATGTAAAGAATATGGAATTCTATGAGTCTTCCATGCTAAATAAGGAAGAGGAATAAACCCTTCCTTCTATAGTCGATTTAGCATAGGCAGAGTTAACAAAATTATAGTGTCATAGAAGAGGTAGAGAATGACAAGAGAAGGGGAAAAGTACATTGGGAAGGTTGAGCTGATAGGATAAGTTTTAGGAAAGGCTAAATGATGCACCTATAAAAAGGTGGAAGAAAATTTTCTTCAAACTTATTTAGTAGAATATTTTGGCAACCAATAACCTCACAAAATTTGGAGGAGTGACCCATATTGGACCATTATATTTTTTTTTTATCCATATTAATGCTTCCACAGTGGAAAGAGTGGAGTAATAATCTCATTAGACCAATTTTTACTGTCAAGACCTAGTTTGGAAAATTTTTCTTAAAACATTTCAGGAGCATTTTAACGCATAAAACGATGTTTTTTGGGGGTTACAACTTTTTTTCTAAATGGAAACACCGTTTTATACTATTCTACAAATAGATACCTTTCCAATGGTGCAAGAATCTCCTCAATCAGAATCCACATGAAAAACTTATGCCACTTAGAATTTGACCTTCTTGTTTTTACCACCATAATTTGAGATGATGCCACATTGGCCATCATTATTCATGGTAAAGAGGCTATCCATGTGATCATGATGAAGAAGACTCTAGAAGAGTCCATATTCTAACTCTAGTTCAGAGATGAAGGAGTCAATCCTAACCACTAGTACTCTATTGGGATGTGTTATAACCGAGCCACTAGGAGGAAAAGGGGTTCCACTATATTCAAGCATATTTTGGTCTATAAATGAGCATAGTTTCTAAGAGGGATAGAGAGAGAGAAAAAAATTTGAAAATTTGTGCATTGCAGCAACTCACTGGCCACAAGCCTTATTTTTTTGTACTTGCATCCATTTTTCCATTAAAAAAAGAGAGTAGAAGAGCCTCACCTTCTAACTAGGTTCTCTCCCATGATATATTTTTTGTCAATTATGGTTTGTGATTTTGTATTTCGTTGGTCTCTGTTTGTTGTGTAATTATAATTTTCATGCATGCACAATAAACAATAATTCAAAAATTTAGAAGTCTAAGGAGAAAATAAACCCTAGTAATGTAAATTTCAAATTTTAAGCATAATTTATCATGTATCTTGTGAAGAACTATCAAGTGTAATATCCACGACAATTTATGGATCATCAAATGAAGGAGAGGGTCTTACATTATCAAAAGGAGATTAGTGTTGAAGAGAGATTGATTGTGGAAATCAAGAGTGGTTGTCTAAGGAAATGATAGGTTTACTAGAGAATCTAGCTCAAGGATTAAGAATTTTTATCCAATATATAATTTATAGTGCTATAATGTTGATAGAGGAGGAGGAACAGTCAGCGTTGTCTAATAAGTTTTTAACTTGGGATAATAACCAAAAGCGGTGTTGGTGGGTCCCAATAGGTATGTTGTCAATGACCAAGATAGAATTTGAGGATCATTTAATTTTCTTCTGTCCAATCCTTGTTGAAGTCTGTAAATAAGTTCTCATATTATTAGGTTGTTTGTGTTTTTGGAATTATGATTATTTCAAGTAGAGCATGAGGCATTGGGTACTTATTTTCCATATTAAAGCTTTTAAAGTGTTCCCGATATATAATACAGGGGGACTATGGTTGAAAATGAAGTGATTGTTGTTCAAAAGAGTTAGGAGATGCAAAATTATGATGGTTGATGCAATCCAATATGCTTATTGTAAATAAAAAAATAAAGTTGGGACTTCGAGGATCAACCATGGGCACAAGCCACCTTTCACTTTAACCTATCCTTGGAGTTATTTCAGTTTTATTTTACTCATGATCATTATTTTAGGCTCAAGACTAAAACTAGGAGAGGAACTAATACTTAAACAAAGTTAGGGACACTTTCAAACATTATAAAAAAATTTCGAGGCATAATTTGTTCATCATCTACAAGTAGTAGGAAATTTGAAAGTAGTGCTTAAATGATTCAAGGGATTGATGTGATTGGATAGTCTTGTACTCTTTAGTTAGAATCAGGAAAAATTTCATTAGGTGATCATCCAACATTTCCATAAGGAATTTAATTTTTAGGCAGATTTCCTTTCAAAGGAAGCCTAGGTAATAGGAGATGTGTCTCTCCTTAGCAAGGAATTTTAAGTGGGTAATATGGTTTTTTCTTTCCAAATGTATTGTTTTAATGTCTTTTCTCACCAAATGATGAGATAATTTTCTCTAATAGTATTATGGTTAAAAATGCACATCTCATCTTCAATGTTTTTTTTAAATTTAGTTAAGTAAAAATATATAATAATATATAATATTTTCATTTAAAAAAAATCATTTTAACAAAATTTATGATGCATATTTTCATATATATATAGATTTTTTTTGAAAAAAATTTATATAAATATATGTAGTCTTGTTCCACAATACAAGTTACATTATTATAAAATTGAGAAAATAAAAATTCCTTTAAATATTGCATCTTTATCTTCTTAATAGTTAAAATTTATCTCCTTAATCATTAAAAACAACCCCGAAAACATCAAATTTAATGATATATCCTTTAATTTAATAAAACAAGATAATCAATCACAAATTTGCATAAAATCGATTATCAAGCTATTCTTTTATATCTCGTTTAAGAAGTCCCTTGCGCAATACCTTGAAACAAGTATATAACTATCCAGCCTTTGTTGGTATAATTTTGAAATATTATTTAAAAATATATCTAATAATTGATATAGAAAATTAACAATATATTCAATTACGAGTTAAGAAGAATAAAGGGGGAAAACGAAGTAAATATTTAACCAACAACCAAAAGGAAAACATAAGATGTAAATCAATTTGTAACGAGGTTGAATGTCTTCAATGATTTAACATGTTGACAGGCCAACGGTGGGAATAAGTTGCCCTCACTTTGTCTGGAATGACGTGTACCACTGCAATGACGTGTATAATTCCCTTTGATAGAAGCATTAAAGAGAAAAGACAATATCAATATCAATTTGCTGTCATAACGGTGTGGCCCATAAGGAAAATTTAGGGAAGTTTACATGCTGATTTGCTTCGAAATTAATTTGGGAAGTCGGTGAGACGTCATTCTCCAATATTTCAATTTTGGAATATGTATTATTATTAAAGCATAGTTACCAAGTTCCACGTCCAGTTTGAGTACGGAAATAATTCGATTGAAAAATATTAGCCAGTATACATTAAAATATTTTGCCAAATATTTCGTAATCCACCGAATCTACATCTGATTAAAGTTGCCTGTTATTCTGGCTTGCCATGCTGACTGCACCAACTCTGTGGGTTGTGAGGGATATAAACAACAATTCATTAATGCTCTTTTACTCTTTGAATAAAGATTAAACTCCTTTTAGATCAGTTTTTATCTCCCATCCAGAGTTTTGAGGTGTAATCATTGGTATGGTAAAGCGAATCTAATTTTTGCTACAATACGGCCGAACGAAAAGAATTCACTTATTTTCGATTTTTTTTACTAATACGCTCGAATTTGGTAACTATGTATAAAGGTGTGCATTGCCTTCTATCAAGGTTTACTTGTGATAGTGACATGAACCACGGAAATGACGTGTACAATTCCCTTTCATAGAAGGATTAAAGAGATAGAGTATCAATTTTCTGTCATAAGGGTGTGGTCCATTACGAAAATATAGGGAAGTTGACATGGTGATTTGCTTCCAAATTAATTTCCATTCTCCATGATTTCGAATATGGAATAAAATTTAGGGAAGTTGACATGGTGATTTGCTTCGAAATTAATTTCCATTCTCCATGATTTCGAATGTGGAAAAATTTAGGGAAGTTGACATGGTGATTTGCTTCAAAATTAATTTCCATTCTCCATGATTTCGAATGTGGAATATGTATTCTATTTAAAGGTGTGCATTTCCTTCAATATATCAAGGTTTACTTGTGATACCGCGACTTTTAAACAGGGAGAGTAATAAAAATAAATAAATTAAAGTTCCAGTGGCTAATTAATTATCAAAGAAAATTCATCACTTTTCTTTGATAATGATCTATGTAACTTATCACATACAGAAAATTCCGTAAACAATAAATATTGGTATAAGCCTGGAATCTTTTATGTGGGCACGTCCTTAATATACTAACCTTACATTTCTTAAAGTAAAAGTTGTTAGAGGAGACTTCTGCGTCATTCCTGTTGCGAGAGAAAGAAAGTGAATTTTAAGTTTGATTGAAAACTGGACTCCCTTTTCCCGTTCTGGGGAGGAGGAATCTAATCTTTTCCTGGTTAGTGGAAAAAAGCCGATTTACAGAGGCAAATCTTTTTTCACAAGTGAAGTCCGTGACTGGACATGGAAATATTCGTTTAGTACGATGCACCGTCGGACATTGTGCCACTGCAATTCAGGAAAAAAAATTGACACAGACAAAAACAAATTGATGCCTGAATGCATTTAATGTAACCGACAAAGGGAGACAGAAGAAACCCTAACGTCGGGAAAACCGACCGGATCGAGGAGAAGAAACCCTAACGCCGGGAAAATCAACTGCATCGAGGAAAAAACCCTAACGTCTCAAAATTCGACTGCATTGATGTAAAAAACCCTAACGAAGGGAAAATGGACTGCATCGAGGGAAAAAAAAAAAACTAACGTCCGAAAAATAGACCGCATCGAGGAAAAAAACCCTAACGTTTGAAAATTTGACTGCAGGGAGGGGAAAAAGAACGCGAACGTCTGAAAAATCGACTGCATACACAGGAAAAAACCCTAAACGTAGGAAAAATCGACTGCATTGACTAAAAAACCCAATCGTTCGACTTCATCGACTAAATGACCCTAGCGTCGGACAAGGACAATCTCTTTTGAAAGGAAGAATTTAAATGTGAAAACATGAAGTTGGGCTACACTTTTTAACTTTTTTTCTATGTTGAAAATTGTAATTTTCTATATTTTTTTTCAACTCTACTAAATTCATATTTTTAATGCAAATTATGCTTAGACATAAAAATAAGATTGGTAGAGAATTGTCTCATCTCCATGCTCATACTTTTTTTTTTTAAATGTTGACATATAGAGCCGTAAATTTGTTGTTTACTAACTACATATAATTGAAATTTTCACGCAAACATAAATAGTCACATTTTGAACCCAACTTTTTTTAGGGAATGTTATTCATTTTTTGGAAATAAACCATATCAACATAATCTACATAGATTGCACTAGTGCAATGACTATTTTCGGTAATTTTAGATTAAATAATTTTTTTTTATTTTTTTTTGAAATGGACGAAAACAAACAAACACTGATGTTTCAGTACATTTTATGAGCCCTATATTTTCTTTTAAAGTGATCGTCAATAAGAAAAATGAGAATACCCTTTTGAAGAAGACATGGAGAGGAAGTGAAATATTATTTTTTTGCTTTTTTTTTGGTGTTTCATTTTTAAAGTTATTGAATTTTCATTCACTGCAATTTTTAGAACAATGAAATTCCACAGTGACAGTTTAGTATAAAATTAATAACAAATTGAAATTTTTAATGAAATTCCACAAATCTTACATCATTACAAACTAGATTTAGAGATGAATCTTATGGTGCTAGGTTCAAAATATAACTTTTTTTTTTGTAGGTGTTTCACCCCTCCAAAGTTGTAGGTTCCTGAAAACTGCAAATTTTTTTGGGTTTTTCGTTTACCAGAAACTCTCGGCCAAGATAATTTCTCGGGCGAGACATTTATTAAACTCTCAGCTGAAAAATTTTAAACTCTTGACCAAGAGTTTAAACCACCACATGTTAAATTTAACCATGTGGATAAACTCTCGTCCGAAAGTTGTACAAACTCTCGACCGAGAGTTTGTGCCCGAGAGTTTACCTAAGGCAGAATCTCAAGCGAGAGTTTATTAAACTTTAATCGAAACATTCGATTTTCGGCCCATGAAATCTTGTGAAGATTTATCATATCGTCACAATGTTTCCAGCGAGAGTTCTATATAAATACTCTCGTTCGAAAGATTAATTCCACACACCATTCTGAACCAGCGAAAGTGCGAAGGTGCGAGGGTCCGAAAAGTCCGAAGGTGCGAGGGGTCGAATTTTTTTTGTGTGAAGGTGCGAATTTTTTCTAGGTGCAAAATTCTTTTTGGCAATTTTTGTTTTTAAGTTTTTTTGGTGCAAATTTTTTTTGGCAAATTTTTTTTGGAAGTTTTTCTGGGTACAAATTTTTTTTGGCGAATTTTTTTTTTGAAGTTTCTTTTGGTGCATGAAGGCATGGAGTGTTTTTGCAAAATGTCTCTATGAACGCATGAAGTATTTTTGCAAACTGTCTTTATGAAGACATGAAGTATTTTTCAAAAATTTCTTTATGAATTCGATTATTTATTTAATTTTCTCTCTTATTGAAAGTATGAAGTACTTATTGTGAAGTCTTTATGTTTTTTTTGGGTATTTGGTCCAAATAAAATTGGATTTTAGGTTTCCAATTTTGTGAACATGGGAAACAAAAGGAATTGCCTATCAATGCACGATCGAAAAAGAACTGATTTAGTGGAAAATAATGAGAGATTACCAAAAAAAAAGGGACGACGAAAGGGAAAGATTAAGCCATGAAATAAATGGGGAGGTAGAGCATTGTGAAAGAAATGTAGAGGTGCATGACAATGACGAGGTAATGAGAAATGTTGAAGAACCTGTAAACGAGAATATTGAAAACACAAATGTCGAAGAGAATTTTGAGGAAATTCTCAACGTGAATATTGAAAACACAAATTTCCAAGAGAATATTGATTTCGATCTCACTAGTGAGTCAATAGTTTCTTCATTTTGAATTTTGTATTTTTTTAAAAAAGCATTGCAATTCAAGATATTTTTAAAATTAAAAATATGTATATGTCAATTTCAAATTAGAAGTTAATATTGTTTTTTTTATGCAGGGACAACATCTGAACCACAAGAAGATACTACCCACCTCAAATTTCACTAGAATTAATTGGAAGTTCCAGGAACATTGTATACGACTACAACTTTCTAGATAATATGGATCCTACTAAAATTGAAGAATTGGGACCACCAATGCCTGAAAGGACAGTTCAAGATAAATAAATTGGGGGTTGAAACATCTTTTTGAAGGTAAATCTATCATAGCACAAGCTCATATGTTACATAGAGTTTTAAAGCGCAAATCTCTCAAAAATGTTGTGGAATTACTAGGCATTAAAAGTGAGAAAGAGGTTTTAGAAAATGAAATAGTATCAGAAAATGTGATGTCGACGCTTTCCACACTAGCCAAAAAGCGATCTCAAGTTGAAAAGAATGCTCATAGAGAATTTTTAACAGGTGTACTCGAGAAACAAACTGTATCAAGTCAGTTGATGTCACTAACTTCAAAATTGTTTAAAACATCAATAAAAAGTTTATGGCGGCATACACAATTTAGAATTCAATTAGATGAGAATGATGAACTTGCATGTTGGGCTAATTTTTGAAGGCATCCATATCATGATATAATTCCTGATGGTGTGAGGGATAGGGTAAAAGAGTTTTGGGATTTGAATTCTCGTGTTTCACCGAATGAAAAGGACGTTGTGTGACGTCGTATATATAGTGGAGTTTATGAATCTCATGCAAAACATATAACAGAGGTCAGTCAAGTAGAATTATTCTAGAACTTTATGGAGAGTAATACTGATGTGAAGATTTTCCTTAGCACATTAATAGGATTAAACCATGGTATGTCAGGCCTATCACTGTTCGAGACACATGTTATTATCGATACCATGTAGAATTCCAATTATTTTATCAGAAATTTCTAAATTTTGGCATAAGATATTGGTCAAATGACCCCCCTCTTTCAAGTGTTCGTGAATTGTTATCAAAGATATTATGTGCACGAGTGAATAATAAATTATTTTATAAAAAAGAATGTGTTGGTGGAAGAAAATGCCCAAAATTTTCTGATTTGGAACTCTACGATGCAAAGTATCCCATTGATCCTAATGATCCCAGACTGTCAAATCTCAGTCAGAATTGGAAGCGATATGAAAATGTTACTTACACTCATGTTGTAGATTCAAGCACAACATAAAAAAATATCACTTTACTTAACGACAACATTTCAATGACATATTTTATGGAGAAGTTCAGGGTGAAAATATACAAATATATTAAGCACTGTGATATAGCATAATGGAAATATTTACACTTCAAGAAATCATGTCATGTGTTCCCAAAAGGAACAATATTATCAATGGTTGATTTCGCTGAGAATTACACGTTTAGTCCACAAAAAGAGATACGATGTGAGTATTATCATTCAAACCAAGTATCTATATTTGTGAATATTTTGTATAGACATGCAGAGCTTGATATTGATGAGCGATGAAAATAATCGTGAGGTGATTAAGGAGTACCATTTTTACACCAGTGATGATCGAACACATGATACATGTTTTGTTCAACATTTTTCTAATGTTATTTATAATGAATTGTTGAAACAAAGGGTCACTTTTAAAGAACATTGGGTATGGTGAGATGATTGTGTTGGTCAATTTAAATCAGCCAGATCGTTCTTTTGGTTGTCTCATCTTCAAAAGAGAACCAACATTCGACATCCATGGAATTTCATTGAGACAGGGCATGGAAAAGAAGAGCACGATGGTGTTGGTTCATGTGTAAAACGTGCACTTAGGAGGCATCAATTGAATCACCCAACTTCTCGACTTGCTAATTCTTTAGATTTTGTTAATTGGTGGAAAGATAATTTAAGTCATGTATCGAACCCAAGGATGGCTGATGTGCATAGGTAAGCGTACACATTTAAATAACAATATATTATACATGTATAGAGATATATGTGTATACATGTGTGTATTTTTTTATCAAAAACATATTAAATATTGTTCAAAATTTGACTCATACATGTGTGTGCTTTTCTCAAGAAGGTACTTTTGGAATATTTCAATGGGTGATGTTGATAGATCGTTGCAATTTAATTTTCTTGGAATCCATCAAACAACAAGTTTACACTCAATTAGGAGTAATAACATGACAAATATACATTGCATTGAGAAATGAAAGTGCTCTTGCTTTTGTTCTGCATGTATTGATTAGAAAAATTCCATCAATGACTGTGAAAACCAAATTAAGAAATCTTTTAAACCATGAAAACACGAAGAATTGACACCATTGCCCCCATTTGGAAACGTGACTGACAAGGAAATGGACAATGAAGTGGTTGAGATTGGAAATTATTATGATCGTGTTTCTGATATGGTTAGAGAAGGTGATGTCTTCGTTGTCATTACACCAGAAAATAATAAAGAAAAAGTGAATTATATTTATTGCAATGCACTATGTCTAAATCCATGTTGTTGCAAGAGTATAATGATCCATTAAAGTATCTATACCCAATTTGTTCAATGGTGTTAATGGAACATTTCCTTTAAGCAAATAAATGTAAATATCATATTATTTTTCAAGATTACCAACCAGAGATTATTTATGCCCAATATAGTCACTTGGTCATAGCAACTCGGTTGCAGTTGAAGAAAGTGAAGAGTAGAAAAAAACAGCGACAATGGAGGTTATCAATAGATGATCATGATGCCATTCTGGAAAATTTTCCACTAGCACATTTCATATGAGTGGAACACATTGTTCAAGATGAAAAATGAACTTTGGTTCTAGGGTTAGAACATATAATTACTAAAATGCATTCGAATTTATATAGTTTAAGACTATATTGTGGATTGCTTTCAAATAAATGGACATGTGGATGGTTATATGTGTGTTGGTATAAACAATGTATTATGATCTACTGGATAAGGGCACCTTGCTATATAATTAAGTTATGGTGACTTAAAGTGTCCATGATGTTTACTCCTAGATGATCTTAACTTGCCCTTTTTTTGCATGGATATGATGGCGATGCATGAATATTTAATTTCATATGTATATTATTGTATCGTTAGTTTAGTTTTGATATCAAATGTCATCATATTAAAATCTCTTCATTAGTTTATATTAGTTTATATTTGATGTGGCTAATCTCTTCATTATTGTCTCTTCTCATGATGGAGGTATCCTACTTTTATTTTCAATTGACATGTTTATATTTTCCATGTGCTTGGACAACATTGTTCACAACATGGAATAGATCCTACAAAGGAACATTCAAGAATACAAAACTATTCATAACGGTGTGTTTAGTTATGAATTAAATCTTTGTTAGAAATTTTCTCTAGTAATGGATTTCATACTCTTAAATTAAGAGATAGATATCCCACCCATTTTAGCAATAAATCCAAAATTTTTTATCTGAAATTATTATTTACAAAGGAAAACATCTCAATTCTCATCAATGTTTCAATATAGATGAAGAGAAATGGTTTTGTAAATTTCAAATTTAAGGAGAAAATTTATTCAAACTAGTTTATAGAGCATATTGATAGCTTCAACAAAGTATCCTACAAATGCCAAATGTCAAATGTTTCTATGTTCATTTGACATATTTCTATTTTCCATGTCCTTGGAAAATATTTTTCACAACATGGAATAGATCCTACAAAGTAACATTCAAGAATACAAAACTATTCATAAAGATGTTTTTAGCTATGAGTTAATTCTTATGCTAGAAAGTTTCGTTAGTAATGGATTTCACACTTTTATATTAAGATATATATATGCCACCCCTTGTAGCAATAAATCCAAAATTCTTTAGATGAAATTATTATTTCCAAAGGAAAACAACTCAACTCTCATCAACGTTTCAACATATATGAAGAGAAATGGTTGGCTAAATTTCAAATTTAAGGAGAAAATTTATTCAAACTAGTTTATAGAGCATATTGATAGCTTCAACAAAGTATCCTACAAATGTCAAATGTCAAATGTCAAATGTTTCTATGTTCATTTGACATGTTTCTATTTTCCATGTGCTAGGAAAATATTGTTCACAACATGGAATAGATCCTACAAAGGAACATTCAAGAATACAAAACTATTCATAAAGGTGTGTTTAGCTATGAAATAATTCTTATGTTAGAAAGTTTCGCTAGTAATGGATTTCACACCTTTATATTAAGAGATAGATATCCCACCCCTTGTAGCAATAAATCCAAACATTTTTAGATGAGATTATTATTTCCAAAGGAATAAAACTAAACTCTGATCAATGTTTCAGTATATATGAAGAGAAATGGTTTGGTAAATTTCAAATTTAAGGAGAAAATTTATTCAAACTAGTTTATCGAGCATATTGATAGCTTCAAAAAAGTATCCTACAAATGTCAAATGTCAATTTTTTCTATGTTCATTTGACGTGCTTGTATTTTCCATGTGCTTGGAAAATATTGTTCAGAACATGGAATATATCCTACAAAAGAACATTCAAGAATACATAACTATTCATAAAGTTTTGTTTCGCTATGAATTAATTCTTATGTTAGAAAGTTTCGCTAGTAATGGATTTCGCACTTCTATATTAATAGATAGTTATCACATCCCTTGTAGCAATAAATCCAAAAGTGTTTAGATGAAATTATTATTTCCAAATGAAAACAACTCAACTCTTATCAATGTTTCAATATATATGAAGAGAAATGGTTTGGTAAATTTAAAACTTAAGGAGAAAATTTATTCAAACTAGTTTATAGAGCATATTGATAGCTTCAACAAAGTATCCTACAAATGTCAAATGTCAAATGTTTCTATGTTCATTTGACATGTTTCTATTTTCCATGTGCTTGGAAAATATTGTTCACAACATGGAATAGATCCTACAAAGGAACATTCAAGAATACAAAAATATTTATAAAGGTGTGTTTAGCTATGAATTAATTCTTATGTTAGAAAGTTTCGCTACTAATGGATTTCACACTTTTATATTAAGAGATAGATATCCCACCCCTTGTAGCAATAAATCCAAAATTGTTTAGATGAAATTATTATTTCCAAAGGAAAACAACTCAACTCTCATCAATGTTTCAATATAGATGAAGAGAAATGGTTTGGTAAATTTCAAATTTAAGGAGAAAATTTATTCAAACTAGTTTATAGAGCATATTGATAGCTTCAGCAAAGTACCCTAAGTTTTAAAATTGGAAGAAGGATTAGCTTTATTATTTTATATTTTATTGATGGAGCATAAAATTGGAATCCTAGGGTGGCATGTGTGTGTGTGGGGAGAGGGGGTCGGGTGTCATTATTATGCTGAGAGAGGCAATACAACCCTTATTCACTTAGGGATTAGGCATCATTTCCAATAACAAATAGAGGCATATGCACTTTGAAAAGGGATTAAAATCATTAAAGGAATAAGAATGAATTTAATCATTATGATTAATGACTCTAGGATCATTATCATTCATATGATTAAACAACCATTACCCATAGGAAAATTTCTAGCATCAATTCTAGATTGATGTAGACAACAATAAGGCATATTCACCAAAATTCAATACTACCACGTCTTGCAAGAACATAGTCAAGAGAAAAATTGGTGAGAAAATTCAGATTTAGAATAAAATTAGGGGGAGATTAAGGTTAATGGTGTATTATTCCACCAATTTATCCCCTAATTATTGTATATTTGAAACATATTTTGTTGGTACTATAACATATGGTTTAAAATCACTAAAGGAATAAGAATGGATTTAATGTGAAATGTCAAATGTTTCTATGTTTAAATCATAGAAACATGTCAAATGTGTTGAAAGGATTTGGCCTCAAACATTAAATAGAATTCCATTACTTTGCAACATTTTTTATAGACTGTGCTAAAATATGATTAAAAAAAGTATTATAAACCATAAAAAATGCGTTGTATGATGTGGTGGGGGCCTTCTCCCATTCTGTAGTGATATTTTTCTTGATACCAAGATGTGTTTGGGTGAGACAAATTCCCCAGGAATAGTAGCGTAAAACCAACTGACCAAAGCATGGGACCATTTGCGAGGTGATTGTATGTCAAAGGCCAACATGTTAATGAAATTGATGATAGAGATAGTAATGGATGTTTCTTTCGGATGGTCATTTTCTTTGGGTTCACAACAATCTCAGAGACTGCGATGTGAAAAATCATACTTCTAGATCAGGGTTTGATTAGGCCGCACTTCCAAAACATGACTTGGACAATCATCGTCTTTATTTTCCATATTTGTGAATATATCACTCTGTCCACACTACATGTCACAAAATCACATTTTAGAGTCTTAGACAAGTGGCCAGAAAATGCAGCCTCCATTGGAATGTGACTATGCGACCTCCATAATTCACAATATCTTCCACCAATCACAGTATCTCCCAGGAACTGAAAAATCTCCCATGAATTGAAAAATCTAATTTTAGAGTCTTAGGGAAGCAACTAGAAGATGTGATCTATGCCACAATGTTACTACGTGACCATCCTCAAATCGCAAGTCACACAATCACATTGATTCTAAAAATGTGAGCTTCCTAGAGACTTTATATGCAACAAGATTGTCATGAAGCACAAAGTTCTATGTATCAACAAAGAAAAATAATTGAAGATGGTTATATTATGGAAAGAAAACATAAATTCATTTCAAAGGTGATAACGTGAAGTAAATAACAAGTGTTGACGGGGTGGAATTAAGAAACATTATTGAGACCTCATTCAAGATCTCCGTTGAATGTCGATAGAGATAAATACTATAAGCACAATAATTTATACACTAACGTGAAAGTGACATGCTGCAAGGGGTCAACATGAGACATTCAAAATGAACCAGATAAACGGATCAAACACACAATGAGAAGGTGGTAGATTCATACCACAAATGATACAAGTTACCCTAACTTGTAGAGACTATTGATCAAAGGCCACATTGAAAGTTGCATTGGAAAATTTAAGCCTCAAGTTGCAATACATATCTAAAAAAAATAGAAGAAAAAACTCCATGGAATGAGCCTAAGGTAATAAAGGACACAAAAAATTTCCACTCATTGTTGCAAAGGTCATTAGTAGTGCTAAGTGAAACACAAGAAGAAACCCAACAAACATATATATTTTTCATATATGTGTATGGCCCTTCACCCTTGCTTCATTTCAATCTAAAGGTATGGAAATGATATTTGGAGAACCTTGTTTACTACTAGTGTTTGATTCATCATTTCTATATTCCTAATGAGAAGGGATAAATAAAATTTAAAATTAAATTTAAATAAAATTATTAACAACCAAGGATATTGATAAGCAACAAAAAATTTAAACCAACATTTCCGAGAACATATCACTTGCCTCTTATGAAATATTAGATCATTGATTGGAATCTATATAGCTTGGTGGAGAAATATTACAAAATTAAATTTCATTAGTGCTAGAATAAGACTTGAAATTATTCTCTTGATGACAAACATAGAACTCATATTTTGAAATTTCTTTCAACTCAGGAAACTAGACTCCATCCAAGCTTCCAAAAAAATAGTAAATAATTGGAAGTTTGATGGCAATGTCAAATAAAGTACTCATGTTGAACCTAAAAGATATTTGATAGCATGTGGACATAGAGTATACAAAATTCATGAAAGAATAATTGACTATGTAAATATCTCTGACTGTAGGAAAATGAAGTGTTCCCCTCCATCGGTGAAATATCATAGGTCGTTTAAAATGTTAAATATGAGAGGTAAAATTTGACTGTTTTGGGCATCTTCATCATCTTCCAACCAATAATTTTCAAGAATCTTTACTTCCTTCTCATAAATTTCATTATTACCATGAGTTTGCATTTTATCAATCTTCTCAAGTCCTTCAGCATCATCAATATACTTTGCATAGAGATTTACACCTCCAGTATTGCCTAGAACCTTCTCTGTTTCCCCCAATTTCAAAATATACTCTAGCCCTTCAAGACAAATACTTACAATTATTGGGTCTGGACAGACTAGAAGATCACATAGAGGCTTAATGCATCCTTGATTCATGAGATATCTACAAACAAAGGTAGGAATCAGTAGTTTGTCTCATTGTATCAACTAAGAAAAATTATTTAACATCTATACATCACACTGACTATTATCACCAAACACATCTCATTGCATTACATCTTGTAAGTTTACTGCTTTATTCATTACTAGACACCCCATTTTAGCAATATGCTTGTGTTGATCGTATATATTCATTAAATACATACTTCATTTGATCATGTGTACTAGTAGAAGTAGAATTAGATATAGCCCATGCTGCTTCTTTCTTGATATCAAACTCAACATTTTGCAACAATTATAGAAGAGGAGGAATAATGTTTGCGTCAATCACAGCCTGTAAACGAATCAAAATTTAGGATATATGAACTTAAACAATTTTTTACAAGGAATAAGACATTCATTTTAGTGTCATTCTTAATCTATAAAGTAGTATAGCTAAGGAACTGTATTTGATCTTTGTTTCCTGCAGTTATGTTTGAGATGGTATAGAATGCTTCCTTCTTGATACTTTTCTTATGATTATGGGTCAACAGTGCCAAGAGGCAGGGAAGTGCCTAATTGTTGATAATGTACTAAGGCAACACATCCCCACAAAATTACTTGAGAATATAATCTAGCAAATAAAACATAAGTATTCACTCCATCCCAAAGAACTCACTGAAACATTTAATTTATGTGTGATTGTATAGATTCTAGAAGACTAATTAAATCTCCACTTGGATGTGTACACCATAGATTGACTTGCAAAATTTCAAGTTTCAAACTAGATTCCAATAGATACTGGATATACCTGAGTCTGTACATCGTCTCCAGTTACAATATTTCCCATAGTCTGGAGAGCATGGATAAGAACAGATGGAGATGGATTGATGTAGAGACAAAACATGTATAATTGAAATTTTCAAATGCATTTAGCAAAAGAATAGCTCTAATAAATATCTAACCTTTACCTAAAATCATAAATTTGGAAATAATAGAACAAATTATTAACCATAACATTAAAATCCTTGCATGAAATATGCTTATCTACAACATTAATAATAGGTATAAGCCCAAAAATTTTCATCAAATTTTCAGTATTTATGCTTCTAGTAGAAGCTCAACCAATATTCAACAAACACCAACCTCAATCACAACTTGAATGTTATCATTTGTTCCATCAGAAAGATAAAACAGAGTCCAGAAAGCATCAGTCAAGGTTGTTATCCAGTTGTTCCTACTGTTAGAGTGATTGTTACTTTTACTACATTTGAAGAACTACATCCATATGAAGATTTTTCTGCTGCACCTTCAAGTCTTGGCAATTTGCTTGATATGAAGGTAAAAGAATATGATGCAACATGCAAATCTTCAAACTCATGGTTTCAATGGATCAAAGGTCCATATAGTCGTGGTTCTGTAGTGCCTCTAAGTGAAGAAGGTTGCATAGAAGAAGTTCAGGATCCCTTTTTTATTCCGAGTGATTATACATGGACATCTATGGATGCTAAAAAACAATGGAAAGAAGAAAATAAACCCAAGACCAAAAAGGGAAAACGATCAAATTTAATAGATGGGACAGAGAAAAAAGACAAGAACTAAATATAAAACTTCCCGGGGGATGCATGGTAATAGAATGAGCTGCCAGTACTCATGCCATGGACAATGAAACTAAGAAATTGTTTTGAAAACTTGTGCCCAGATTGATCATACAGTGTTTAAGTATTGGCATGAAGGATTAATTCCTTAATGAGATTACAATTTTTTCATTATGAATAAACCTTCAAGTCGGTTTCTTCACTGAAATATTGTCATTGCGATTCATTATGCATGTGTACCTAACACTACATCGGGAAATTGTGATCATGCCTCTTGGAGGTGCCAAAAGGGAGATACCCTCTCCCTTTTCTGGTCCATTCTAGCAAAAAAGGGCTTGGGATGACACCTCTGAGCAGTGATTCAACAAAATATCCTTAAGGGATTAAAATTTTCCATAAATAGTAAGTCAAGCATTCATAAACAATTTGTAGAGGATACCATGCTCATGTTGATTATTAAAGTGCAAGAAGAAAACACGATCAAAAAAATATTGGAGTATTTTATGTTAGCCTAATGTATGGACATCAATCATAGTAACTCTCAAATATATGTTTTCAATATTCACTAAGTAGTTCAAGCAAAAATAGCTATACTTTTTGGTTTCCAACAAAGCACACTCCTATCCAAGTACTTACGTGCACCTATGGTGGATATCTCTTCAAGATACATCCATTAGAAAGATCTGCTTCTCAAAATGACAAAAACATTTAGTGATTGGACCTTCATATCTCTAAATCTAGCAGAGTGTTTGGTTCTTATTCAATCAGTTCTTATGGAACTACCAAATTAAGAAATATCATCATTAACAACCCCTAAGGGCATCCTAAATTCAATCAAGTAGTTATATTGGTACTTTCTATGCAAGAGGATCTCTTAGAGAAAAGAAATGGGTATTGGTGGCTTAGGAAAAGATATGGTTGCCAAAGCCAAAAAGAGGTCTACGATTGAAAGATCCATAATCCTAAATCAAGTCCTTGGATACAAATTATGGTGGAGGTAAATTTAGGTGGGAGAGAAACTTTGAAAGAAAATTTGGGATGCCAAATATGGGGAAAATTTATCAATCCAAAAACAACTCCATAAGGATCACCTAACTCAAGGCTCCCCAATTTGGAATTTGGCTTATAAAAACAAGAATTTAGTCCAAAAACATTATTTTTGGGAAATAGGGAATGTCAAAAAAACCCTATTTTTGGAGGACCCTTGGCAGCAATTACCCAGCCTTGCTAAGAAAGAAAACCTAGAGGTAATAATGAAAGGAAAAAAATGAAAACAAACCCTAGTGGTAGTTGATTTCTGGAAAATAGAGCAAAGTAGCATCACCAAGAGAGCCTAGAAGCACAAAAACAATTGGGGACTTACAAAGACAACAAAATAATGGGAAACGTCTGAAAAAATGCTTCACAAATGAAAAATTTTAATCAATGATGAATATGATGAACTTTGCTAGGGACATACACTAGCAGGAACATTCATAATTAAGGAGGCTTACACCTTGGGAACGCAACATCAACACCTTCCCTCATAGAGCATATGAAAGAAAATATTGTTCCAAAACCATTGGCCAAAAGTTGACCATTTTAAGTCTAAATTAACTAGGAAAAGTGCTCGGACTTGGAAAAAAATATTAAGAAGAGGCTATGAAGGGCCATCTATTTATCTTTAATGTCGTCAAGAAGAAGAAACTATGGAGAACCTTTTCAATTCTTTCTTATTTGGTGTAGATATATGGGGCCAAGTCTCTGATTTATTTCATAAAATTGATAAGAACTTATCAATATTCTACAAACCATCAAGAATTGGAGTTTCCCAACCTTCCACAACCTACTCATTAACAAAGCTTGGATAATCCTTCCTAGGCTCCTCCTTTGGTTCATATGGAAAGAGATAAACTTTGTATTTTTCAATACCCCTCCTCCACTATGGATTAAGTTTGGTCACAAATTCTTCTAAAAAAAAATTAAACTATCCCTTTATTCGATGGTCTAGTTCAGTCTGGTTAGAATCCCCATAGGAGCTTCCCATTCTTACCAAGCTCAAACTTTCCCCTCCCCTTCCCTCCTATTCCACGCGCTTTCAACCTATTCTCACCCCTCCACTCTCCTGATCTATTTTTGTGTGTTATCCATACTTGTATTTCCCCTCTAGGTCTCTTGTTTCTAACCTGGTTGAAGGGGTTGGCCACCCATTGCCCTAAGTTGCACAATATCCTCCCAAGGTCTATAACCTTCCCAGGTTCCTTAATTTTACATGCTCATTCTGGGGGTAGACTTTAGCTATGGCGAAGGCATGCAATCTACAAGGAAAAAGTGCATGAAGAAGTACGGGTTCGCAGGTGGTGGCACCAAAGGTCTCCAAGGTGGTGGCACGAAAGGTCTCCATCACACACACAACTCTTCATCATGAGAGCCCTCAGAGATAATTCAGATTGCATCTACAAAATTTCCTTAATGCATGGCTGGCTTATTCCACTATTATAGTCTATTGTAAATAAATCAAATATGCAATTTTCAAAGTAGGGAAATTAAGTTGTGAACTCAGGCTCTTGCTTACACAGTCAGATACTTGGGTCTCCCTTGCACCTTGCGAAGCTTCTATGAGCCATAGTATTATTCCTACCTCCTTCAGTGGTGCCCACAACCCTAAACGTTCTCCTCTCCAACTTTAAATTCATTTACGCTCAGCCTTACCTGGTGTTTACACCACTGAAGCTCCTTCCTGTTGGACATGGCTATATCCATTTGGATTCTTCACCTTTTTGCATACCCATACTCTATTACTCCCCTGCTTGACAACTCCAATGCCATGAAAACGAGCCAAATCCTTTTGAGGGTCCTCTTCTCAAGTAGAAGGGAGTGCTCAAGGCACACTTCAAGCTCATAAGGAAGCACAAAGATATAATTCCAAAGCCCCTGCTCCTATACAACAGGAAATCAACTATGTTGATATTGAATTTCACATTGAACATGATGAGAAATTTGCTGAGGAGTTCTTGGCCTCTATGGTTGAGTGGGTGATTAATTCAAGCCATAGTTTAGGGTGCCAAAACTAATATATATGCATAATCAAGCTATAATAGAACATGAAATCGCTCCCCAACAATGTCTTACTAGAGCATAATGAAGCTCGTAGGGAGATGTTATTATAGATTGATGAACTACAAATGGAGTACAAGGATCCCAATTTGCAACACAGTGACATCTCTACCAAGTTGGCCCTTCAAATTTAATAGATGGGATGGAGAACAAAGCCGAGAACTAAATATCAATATTCCTGTGGGTTTCATGCTAATAGAATGGATGCCATTTTTCATGTCATGGAAAATGAAACTAAGAACTTGTTGTGAAAACTAGTGCCCAAACTAAGCATACAGTGTTTAAGTATTGGCACGAAGGATTAATTCCTTAATGAGATCATAGCTTTGTCATTATGAATAAACCTTCAATTCAGTTTCTTCACTGAAATATTCTCATTGTGATTCATTATGCAAGTGTACCTAACACTACACTGGGCAATTGTGATCATGCGTCTTGGAGGATAGTCAGTATGTCGATAGAATGGATCTTGCCTTAATTTTTGCTAAATTAGTAAGTTTTTATTTGGGTTGACAAGTATAGGATTCTAGTTGATTCTGACATACGAAGGAGTCATGCAATAGCATATCATTTTTTTTTTTGATAAAAACTTATAATGAATGATGTGTTGGCTAAGTTCTTTCCTTCCAATCCAATTTTACTAGGTCCAAGTGGATAGAATGTAATATCCACTAATGCCGATAATTGGTTTAATAACATAAATCCTAACTCCATTTAATACTTTAGACACCTCATCCACCAATCTAGTTTTTCAAATAATTTAACTACAAAAAAATGGAATTCCATTACCTAGATGATGAATATAAAATAGGGGAGTTCGGATTCCAAGATTGGCAAAATGGAATAGATGGTAGCAACTCCAATATAGGATTAAGGATAATTTCACTAAGGCCACTTAGATAGAAGCTTTCACTACAGGTTGAAGAATATCTTATGCTTTAAGTGATGGTAGCTAAGCCACAAACCTTAGATCATGCCATGTTCTTGCCTATCAAATACTCCTAATAATTAGAAAACTATAAACCCACCATGAACACCCAAAGAGAAACTCAAAAATGAAATGCCCAAGCTCCTAGACTTAATCATCCAAATGTGTAGAATCCTCCAAAGAACTACTAGGATAGCAAAGGTGTACAAACCAATGTGCATGTGAATTTCATTCAAGCCTTTTATGAATATTGATTTTATTTTGTACTTCATGTGGAAAAATTTATAGCTGTCACAAAGTTCAGATAGGAAAATTTTCCACCATTCCCATTTCTTTCCATCCTCTCTCCTCTTAAATCCCTCTGTAGTATTTTTCATATAAGAAGATAAATTCCAAACCAGCAAAGGATTTCCATTCATACAAGTTTTTCCTCATTCAATCAATCTTAAATAAAAATTTCTAGTCCTTTATTCTGAGTAACTTATTTTGACTAATAAGTGAGGTATGCAGAGGTAAAGAGGGAAATCACCTTACATTTTTATGCTTTCTAGGAATGGAAACAATCACTTATTAGAAAATGGTCTCTACAAGAGTGGTTGTAGGTGCACCCATGGGAGAAGTAGTGCTTCATTCTTCATGGTCAATGTTAAAATTGTCAATTAGTGTTCCTACAAGAGTGGCAACAATTGTGTCCTTGAGAGTAGCATCAATTGTGTTTGTGGGAATAGAAACCTTCATGTCCTTGAGATTAGAAGAAACTATATCCATGACCTCATAATGTAATTATCATCCATTAAAATGGAAAAATCTTCCCTAAAAGCACTCCTTGCTGGTTATTATGGAGTATCAAGGCCACCAGACAAAACTCTTCCAACCCTAGGTCACTGAATCTACTAGTTCTTATGTTTTAGTATGGGTAGTGTCTTCTTGGTGTCCTAAGATTTCTTATGCCCTTAATTTTTTTTTTGGAGTAGCAGGGTTTGGGTGGTGGTAGGAATTTATCATTTCCTTTTCTTTCATGTAACACAGGGCAGCCTATTTTTATGCCCTCTCATTCTCTAGGTGGTTGGTTTGCTAGTAATTATCTCAACGTGAATATCACTTTCTTTCTATGGTGTAATAGAATTTGTCTCTTCTTCCTTAATATGAGTTAGTTGGTACTTTGTAGCCAAGGGATTCATGACAATATATTCCTCCTCCTTCGCAATTTCAATGGGTGGAGTCACACAACATTGGGCTCATTTAGTGAAGTTTCAACCATTGGAGTTGCAATGACTTCCTCCCAGGATTTTCTTGCTTTGTTTAGAGCTTGTACCATGAGTAACCTGATAAGTCCATGGTGAGAGATGAAATATCTTGGTATTTTTTCTTTTTGTGCATGGGCTTCCATATTTTTCAGGGACTTGAGTAGGAAGTACGACATATTGAAATTGTGACAGTGTCTGAGATGGTAAAGGAAAAAAATGTGCTAAAAGTACACAATCCCATAACATCTCAAGTGATGTTAACAAACTCTTTCCTAGCTTTAGGGTTTGTTGCAAAATTTCAAGCTTGTATTTTTGTTTTCAATACCACTACTCCACTTTGTGAGGAAGCTTAGTTTCTTTAGTTGAAGTCTTCTCTCACTTATTCAACAAACCCAACGACTAAAAAACAATTGTCCCTAAATGGAGGAAAAATCCAGTGTTATATCACCACCATAACCATTTAATCTATGCATAGATTCTATCCATCCTTCATATTGAAAAATAACTTGAACGTGGTCGAAAGATCCTAGAATCACTACTTCAATGGGTTGATTATATATAAGCAAACCTCCCATGGTACTTGTAGCTACGTTTCTCTTGACTATCATTGTTACAAGAGAAAAATGGAAATTTGACAATTCTTGGGAGGTAGTTTCCAATTTTAGTGCAAAGTGATGAGTTTAATGGTTTCTGATAGACGAGATATAATTTTGGAATATGATGTAAAGGAATTATAGTAGGAGGTAATGATATATAATTACTATTTAAACTTTAAGACTCATTCATTATGAAATAAGTTGGAAACATTACTTATCATATCTTAACTTAGGAGCTCCTCCATCGTACAATCAATTGAGTTGATAGTTGGTACACCCCTAGTAAACTGATTGGTACAAAAAATAATCAAGTGCCTAGAAACCTTGCTGATAGGTGGTTGATAGAATCCCTTGGGCTACCAACTACATCAATAACTTCCACTATAGGAGGGCTAGACTCTGTCAAAAAAACAAAACCAATGGTCAACTTCCTGATGGACAAAACAGACACAAATAAAATGGCAGTTCATTGACAATTAATACATAAGGTTTGATGTAAATATCAATTGAAAGCAACTTTCGGAATTGCGTAGTTGCTCCAAGTTGCGGGTTAGGTTCATCAGACCATACTCTTGCAACCATAGCAGGAAGACTCTCCAACTGCAAAAACAAAAAACAAAAAACAAAATAAAATAAAATAAAAGTAATCAAAAAAGGAAACAAAATGTCAGATAAGGTCATCATATATGCCACGACATAGTTTTACATATTCCTCTAAGCCAAATGAAGCACCTATACTGTCAGAAACCTATTGAATTGACTATGGCTCAAAGTTTTTACTGAAAATTAAATATTAGTTTTAGCATTCACTAGATACATAAAGGAACCTCTCAACTGTCTATAAATTCAATAGATAGCTTGTTTATAATGTGCCAATGTTACAAACGAAGAAATGGTAAGAGGTTACCATGGTTTAATGTAGACTCTTTGACCCAAAGCTTATCTCAATGTCAATATCACTTTCCTTCTATGGTGTAATAGAATTTGTCTCTTCTTCCTTAATATGAATTAGTAGGTACTTTGTAGCCAAGGGATTCATGACAATATATTCCTCCTCCTTCGCAATTGCAATGGGTGGAGTCACACAAAATTGGGCTCATTTAGTGAAGTTGCAACCATTGGAGTTGCAATGAATTCTTCCCATAATTTTCTTTCTTTGTTTAGAGCTTGCGCCATGAGTAACCTGATAAGGCCATGGTGAGAGATGAAATATCTTGGTATGTTTTCTTTTTATGCATGTTCTTCCTTAGTTTGTAGGGACTTGAATAGGAAGTATGACATATTGACATTGTGACAGTGTCTGAGATGGTCAAGGAAACAAATGTGCTAAAAGTACACAATCCCATAACATCTCCAGCAAGTGATGTTACCAAACTCTTTCCTAGCTCTAGGATTTGCAAAATTTCAAGCTTGGATTTTTGTTTTTAGTACCACTGCTCCACTTTGTGAGGAAGCTTAGTTACTTTAGTTAGAGCCTCCTCTCACTTATACAAAAACTCCAAAAACTAAAAAAAAATTGTCCCTAAATGAAGGAAAACTCTAGTGTTATATCACCATCATAACCATTTAACCTATGCACAGATTCCATCCATCCTTCCTATTGAAAAATAAATTGAACGTGGTCGAAAGATCCTAGGATCACTACTTCAATGGGTTCATTATATATAATCGAACCTCCCATGGTACCTGTAGCTATTTTTCTCTTAAATATCACTGTTACAAGAGAAAAATGGAAATTTGACAATTTTTGGGAGGTAGTTTCCAATTTTAGTACAAAGTGATTAGTTTAATGGTTTCTGATAGATGAGTTATAATTTGGGAATATGATGTAAAGGAATTATGTTAGGACGTAACGATATGTTATTACTAATTCAAATTTAAGACTCATTCATTATCAAATAAGTTTGAAAAATTACATTTTGTGGAAATTCCGATACTTTAGTTCCGACACTTTTGTCATAATGTCGGAGATTTCCCCAATTTCTATCAATTTTTCAAATCCTGCCACAAACTCTCGCTATACCAACATTTAGCGATATCGTCTCTTTTGAAATGTTTATGTTTTTCATCGGAATTGCAACATTTTAAACACTTACCGGGCCTGTACAATTAAATATGGGATGAAATATCGGAATTTCCGTCACATATTCGTTTTGCCTTAGGATTTGCCAGATAACCATTGGAAAAGTGACGTTTTCATAGACGCCTGTCTGGACAACATGCTAAATGCTCAATATTATATCGATATGATTCATATGGGAAACATCACTTTTTCCGATGGTTTCCTGCCGTCGCAAGACCGGACAGGCGAGAAACGCTACAAACGCAATGTTTCTCCCACATCGCAATACCGAAATAAAAAGTGTAATTTTATTTCACCTCAACCGATCATTAACTTCAACTTTATGTGTTCGTGTTGATAGTATATCATAAGCTTCATAATTTTTTTTTTGTTATAACGAATGAAATATGAAAAGGATATTAAGAAGAATCTTAGTTTTGTAGATATTTCATATGTTTATAAAATTGATCCAAATATATTATTATTGACGTTGTTTTGTAACATTGATAAATTGACCGATTTATTAACCATATATTTATATGAAAGATACTTATTTCATATATTAAGACAATGAGAATCAACTTGAAATACCGACCATATTTTTCTATGAAAGACACAAAAATTTCAAGTCGTATTCTGTCACCGGTGTCATCGACCGGGCGTGTTCGGTCGTTGTTTCTATCTAGGTGCTTGTACTGGCTTTTGTTAGAAAATGACCACCCGAGTGCCTTGTGCACATTCGAGCGGCCCATTTTCCATTTTCTCCAAGTGGCATCGTTCGGTCGGGCGCGCCATGTCATGTCGTGTGAGGCTGCCCGACTGGACGTGTTCAGGTCGGCCTATTTCATTCGAGGGTGCCCGTATCATTTTTGCTAAGTTGTGACCGCCCGGGTGCCTTGTTCACATTTGAGCGGCCCATTTTCTCCCTTGTGGCATCGTTCGATCGGGCACGCCGTGTCGCGCCATGTGAGGTCGCCTGACCGGGTACGTTAGGGTCAGACTGTTTCATTCGAGGGTGCTCGTATTAGTTTTGCTAAGTTGTGATTGCCCAAGTGCCTTGTACACATTCAGGCGGCCTGTTTTCCAGTTTCTCCCATGTTTCATCGTTCGGTCGGGCGCGTCGTGTCGCGTCGCTCGACCGGGTGCGTTCAAGTCAGACTGTTTCATTCGAGGGCCTCTGTATCCGTTTTGCTAAGTTCTGACTGCTCGGGTGCATTTTGCATGTTAGGGCAGCTCATTTTCCATTTTCTCCCATGTGGCATCATTCGGTCGGGTGCACCGTGTCGCGCCTTGTGATCAGGTCCCTCGACCGGGTGCATTAAGGTTGAGCCATTTCATTTGAGGGTACCCGTATCAATTTTTCTAAGTTGTGACCACTCGGGTGCCTTATGCATGTTCGAGCGGCCTGTTTTCTATTTTCTCCCATGTGGCAACATTCGGTCGGGTGCGCTGTTTTGCACCGTGTGAGGTCGTCTGACTGGGCACTTTCGGGTCGAGCCGTTTCGTTCGAGGGTGCTCGTATCAGTTTTGTTAAGTTGTGATCGCTAGGGTGCCTTGTGCACGTTCGAGCGGCCCGTTTGCTGTTTTCTCCCTTCTGGCATCGTTAGGTTGGGCGCACAGTTTCACACCATGTGAGGTCGCCCGACCAAGCGCGTTCGGGTTGCGTTGTTTTTTTCGAGGGCGCTCGTATCCGTTTTTCAAAGTTGTGACCGTCAGGGTGCCTTGTGCACGTTTGGGCGGCCCATTTTCCATTTTCTCCCATGTGGCATCGTTCGATCAGGTGCTCCGTATCGCGCCTTGTGAGGTCGCCCGACCGAGCGCGTTCAGGTCGGCCCGTTTCGTTCGAGGGCACCCGTATCAGTTTTTCTAAGTTGTGACCGCCCGGGTGCAATGTGCACGTTCGAGCGACCCATTTTTCATTTGCTCCCACGTGGTATCATTTGGTCGGGTGTTCCATGTCTCACCTTGTGATCAGGTCTCCCGATCGGGCGCATTCAGGTCAGGCCCTTTCGTTCGAGGGCGCCCGTATTAGTTTTACTAGGTTTTGTCTGCCTGGGTTCCTTGTGCGCATTCGAGCGATCCGTTTGTCGTTTAATCTCTTGTGGCATCATTCAATCGGACGCGTCATGTCGCATCGTGCGAGGCCACCCGACCGGGCACGTTTGGGTCGGGTCGTTTCATTCGAGGGTGCCCGTATCAGTTTTGTGAAGTTGTGACCGCCTGGGTGCCTTGTGCACATTTAGACAGCCTGTTTGCCATTTTCTCCCTTGTGGCATCGTTTGGTCGGGCGCACCATGTCGTACTGTGGGAGGTCGCCCGACCAGGCGCATTCAGGTCGGATCGTTTCGTTCGAGGGTGCTCGTATTAGTTTTGCTAAGTTGTGACCACCCAAGTTCCTTGTGTACATTTGGGCGGCCCTTTTTTTGTTTTCTCCCATGTGGCATCGCTCAGTCGAGCGCGCCATGTCGCGCCATGTCAGGGCGCTCGACTGGGCACGTTTGGGTCGGCCCGTTTCGTTCGAGGGTGCCCTTATCAAATTTTCTAAGTTGTGACCACCCGGGTGCATTGTGCACATTCGGGCAACCCATTTTCCATTTGCTCCCATGTGGCATCCTTTTACTGGGCATGCCATGTCGCGAATTATGATCAGGTCGCCCGACCGGCCGCGTTCGAGTCAGGCCATTTCATTCGAGGGTGCTCGTATCAATTTTTCTAAGTTGTGACCACCTGGGTGCCTTGTGCACGTTCGGGTGGCCCATTTTCTGTTTTCTCCCTTATGGCATCATTCGGTTGGGCGCGTCCTGTCACGCCGTGTGAGGTCGTCCGACCAGGTGCGTTCGGGTCGGGTCATTTCGTTCGAGGGTGCCCGTATCAATTTTGTTAAGTTGTGACCGTCCAAGTGCATTGTGCACATTCGGGCGGCCCATTTTTTGTCTTCTCCCTTGAGGAATTGTTCGGTTGGGCGTGTCATGTCGCGTCGTGTGAAGGCGACCGACCAAACGTGTCTGGGTTGTGCTATTTCGTTCGAGGGTGCCCATATCAGTTTTTCTAAGTTGTGACCACTTAAGTGCCTTGTGCACGTTTGAGCGGCCTGTTTTCCATTTTTTCCCATGTGGCATCATTCGGTCGGGCGCGTTGTGTCGCGCTGTGTGAGATCGCCCGACTAGGCGTGTTCGGGTCGGCCCATTTCATTTGAGCATGCCCATATCAATTTTGCTAAGTTATGAGCACCCGGGTTCATTGTGCACATTCGGGTGGCTTGTTTCCCATTTTCTCCGATGTGGCATTGTTCGGTTCGGTGCGCCATGTCGCACCTTGTGATTAGGTCGCCCGACCAAGTGTGTTTGGGTCGGGCCATTTCATTTGAGGGCGCCCGTATTAGTTTTACTTTGTTGTGACCTCTTGGGTGCCTTGTGCACGTTTGGGCAGACTGTTTGCCATTTTATCCCTTGTGGCATCATTCGGTCAGGCGCACCATGTAGCGCCATGCGAGGTTGCCCGACCGGGCGCGTTTGAATCGGGTTGTTTCATTCGAGGGCGCCCATATTAGTTTTGCTAAGTTGTGACTATCTGAGTGCCTTGCGCACGTTTTGGTGGCCCGTTTTCCGTTTTCTCCATTGTGGCATTGTTCAGTCGGGTGCACCATGTAGCGTTGTTAGAGGTCGCTCGACTGGGCATGTTCGGGTCGAGCCGTTTCGTTCGAGGGCACCTGTATTAGTTTTTCTAAGTTGTGACCACCCGCGTGCCTTTTGCATGTTCGGGCGGCCCATTTTCCATTTTCTCCCATGTGGCATCATTTGGTCAGGCTCGTCATGTCGTGTCGTGTGAGGTCGCCCGATCGAGCACGTTCGGGTTGGCCCGTTTTGTTTGAGGGCGCCCGTATATGTTTTACTAAGTTGTGAGTGCACAGGTGCATTATGCATGTTCGGGCAGCCCATTTTCCATTTTATCCCATGTGGCATCGTTCGATCAGGCGTGCCGTGTCGCACCTTGTGATCAGGTCGCCCGACTGGGCGCATTCAGGTCGAGCCGTTTCGTTCGAGGGTGCTCGTATTTATTTTTCTAAGTTGTGACCACCAGTGTGCCTTGTGCACGTTCGGGCGGCCCATTTTCCATTTTCTCCCTTGTGGAATCGATCCGTCGGGCACGTTGTGTGAGGTTGTCCGACCGGGCGTGTTCAGGTTGGTCGTTTCGTTCGAGGGCACTAGTATTATTTTTGTTAAGTTGTGACTGCCTAGGTGCATTATGCACATTTGGGTGGCTATTTTGTCATTTTTTCCCTTGTGGCATCGTTTGGTTGGGTGCGCCGTGTTGCGTCGTGTGAGGGCACCCGACCAAGCGTGTTCGGGTTGTGCTATTTCGTTCGAGGGTGCCTGTATCAATTTTGCTAAGTTGTGACTACCCGGGTGCCTTGTGCACATTCAGGCGGTCTGTTTGCCATTTTCTCCCATGTGGCATTGTTCGGTCGGGTGCATCATGTCACGCCGTGTGAGGTCGCCCGACCGGGCGTGTTCGGGTCGGTCTGTTTCATCCAAGGGTGACCGTATCAGTTTTGCTAAGTTGTGACCACTTGGGTGCATTGTGCACGTTTGCGCAACCCATTTTCCGTTTGCTCCCATGTGACATCGTTCAATCGGGTGCGTCGTGTCGCACCTTGTGATCAGGTCGCTCGATTGGGCGCATTCGGGTCGATCCGTTTTGTTCAAGGGCGCCCGTATTATTTTTACTAAGTTGTGACCCCCCGAGTGCCTTATCCACGTTCGAGCGGCCCGTTTTCCATTTGCGCCCTTAAGGCATCGTTCGGTCGGGCGCGTTGTGTCACGCCATGCAAGGTTGCCCGACCGGGTGCGTTTGGGTCGGGTCATTTCGTTCGAGGGTGCCCGTATCAGTTTTTCTAAGTTTTGACTGCACGAGTTCCTTGTGGACATTTGGGTGGCCCGTTTTCCATTTTCTCCCTTGTGGCATCGTTCGGTCGGGCGCACCGTGTCACGCTACGGGAGTTCACCCGACCTGGCACATTCTGGTTAGGTCGTTTCATTCGAGGGCTCCTGTATGAGTTTTTCTAAGTTGTGACCGCTTGGGTGCCTTGTGCACGTAATTCGGGTGGCCCATTTTCCGTTTTCTCCATTGTGGCATCGTTTGTTTGGGCGCGCCTAAACCCATTTAACCCCTAAACCCTAAACCTATAAACCCTTAACCACTAACGCTTAAACCCTTAACCCCTAACCCATTTAACCCCCTAAACCCCTAAACCATTAACCCATTTAACCCCCTAAACCCTAAACGTCTAAACCTTTAACCCCTAACCCCTTAAATGTTATTTCCCAACTAGCCTAACCCATTTAACCCCCTAAAACCCTAACCCATTTAACTCCCTACCCTAACACTTAACACTAAACATGCTTAACTACTAAATCCCCTAACCCTCTAAACCTCTAAACCCCTATAACCTATTTAAACCCCTAAACCCTAAATCTCTAACCCCTGAACCCCTTAACCCCTAACCCCTAGCTAAAATCCTTAACTGCTAAATCCCCTAAGCCCTTGAACCTCTAAATGTGCGCCTAACCCATTTAACCCCCTAAACCCTAAGCCTCTAACCCTTAAAACCTAACCCCTTAAACACTAATTTCCAACCCCCAACCCATTTAACCCCCTTAACCCCTAAAAACCTAACCCATTTAATCCCCTGAACCCTATCCCCATTAACCTATAATGACCCCTAACCCCTAAATTCCTTAACTGCTAAATCCACTAACCGCCTAAACCTCTAAAACCCCAACCCATTTAACCCCCTAAACCCCAAACATCTAAGCCCTAAACCTCTTAACCCCTTGATATACTAGGGGTCGGTTACCTTGATATTAACAGTGTTGTATTCATACTCCTTTTGAATAACCAACAAAGGGTCAAGGAAATTGACCAATATGTTGTCAAGTTTTATCTTATCCATCTCTGGGGTAAGCTTCTTTTTGGCTAACCCCACTTTTTTTTTATCTCAATTTTTCCAGTTGCTTCCTTCTCTCACATGATACCTGAGCCTTTGCCTTTCTCTTCCCTTCTAATTTCGTAATAGTGTCATAGTGATGCTAGCCAACTTCTTTGGAAAGCCTTCCTAGCAGACAATACTTGGTACTTGGGTAAAGCCTCAACACTTTCAGAGTATATGGAATGACCGTTCTCTTCCCCTAACTCCTAAGCCCCTAATCCCTAATCCCTTAACCACTAAATCATTATTCACCTAACCCCTAACTGTGCCTAAATCCCCTAACCCCTAAGCCCCCAATCCCTAATCCCTTAACCACTAACTCATAATTAATATTCACCTAACCCCTAAATGCGCTTAAATTCACCCTAACCCTTAACACCCAAATACCTAACCGTTTGATGGATCTAGGACTTTCACTGTTCTTGGGATTTTCCCATTTCCCTAGAGTCATCTCCTAGGACACATTTGACAAAGATCAAAGCCCCTTCTAATACTTCAGATCTTTTATAAATATCTTTACCACTCCTAAGATGTAATAACACTTATTCCTTGAGTTAAATAAGTTTTGGGCACAACATGATCTATATTTCTGCAGCCCTGGGATCCTCCCCACAGTCACCAAATAGGCCCTTAAAGGGTTGTGACACACATCAAGAGGCCTCCTACCTTGCCATGTTGCACTCTAGCTTCCCTCTATTAAAACATATTATCAAATACTAATCATGCCTATTCTATGCTGAAACATTTGGTATATAGGTAAACAAGAGAATTCTCCACAAACATATTTGAGTCCAACCTAGCTTTAATGATGATGATATATTGGAACTGCATCATAAACTAGCACATTCTGCAAAATTAGTGGAAAAGGTGAAATTATCAAGTGTCATCCCATTATGTTGCATCTAATTGAACAGTTTCAATGACTCCTCACAAAGACCATTGTGAGCATATTATTCATCACAGAGGACAATTTAACATGCTAATACTTCAACATAGCTGACATTTCTATATCTGACCCCTAAGCAACATAGCTAACATTTCTATATCAAACCTCCCAGCATTAAATTGTTTAAATATGGATAATTCACTAGTGTTAACCATATGCCAAAATAAAGGGTAACAAAGGCTCCAACTAATTAGATATGTTCTCAATATGCAACGATATTTATTGAGTGTGTTACATGAATAAACAACTCTTATGATTCTTGATCATGGTTGCAAATGCAATATTTAAAATAGAACATAATTTAATAGTGTAAAGTTTAAAACTCCTTTTAATAAAGCATGATGATTTAGAAGGGTAGAAGGATTACTATATGCAAAAATCAGTCCATTATTTACTCATATCATTTTAATTGCTTCTCAAAAAGATATGTTTATTTTTTTTATTGTAAATATTTTTAAACAATCAAAATAAACAAACATTTAATTATTTAGAAATTATTTTAATTATGTAGAAATTATTATAGTTATTAAAAAATATATATTTTTAAATTAATTTGAGTGGCCTTAAAAAAAACACACACACATATTTCATTTCAAAATGTCAAAAAATTTCAAATATCAAAAGTTTTAATTTCCCTCGTTCATTTCCCTCCGGTTGCATGGTTTGTCCAAGGAAGGAGGGAGGATGCAGCCACACTGTCGCCAGTTTTGAGGAAGGATGCAACCATAATATTGCAGGTTTGGAGGAAGGATGCATGATATTTGTGCCCCGAGCCGTGCTCATGTATCTGGAGCCTGGCACCATGGACAGTGTGAGGATCTCTGCATTGCTCTCAACTCCACAACTCCAAAAATAGGTATTATTATTCTTCAATACAACAAGAATTTTGGAGGTTGGTGTTTTAGCTTTTTTTCAAGATCTTGTCTCACGGGTCTGCTTTTAATTTTTTCTATTGGGACTGCCTTTGGTGGTACATTCAGAGCATGAAAAAAATGAAAATATGTGGATTTTTAGAGTCTATACCCATTTTGGTTATCAGGGTCTTGGAAGGCTTCTCTGTATGAAACCCATTACCAACCCGATCTGATGAAAAAAATGCATAGTGGCCTATGTGGGAGCTTATAAGCCTGATCTAGGTGTCTTTTCCTTGGATCTACCTCTCCAGGGAAATAATACCCAACTGCAATCTCAATTCAGTTTCCCAGATAGTGTATTTTATCTCTTAGGTATGAACAGAACCAGCGTCACAGCCCATCGTTCCTGTGATATATTTTATTGTACTGTAAATACCATGAAAACCTATTCCCATTCCCTTCCATTCTATCCATCTCTTAATTCCCTTCCCTGCACATAAATTTATTTTCTCCTTTCCTCATATATTGAATCCAAAATTCCATAGAGCAATGTGTCTCCAGATCGATCCACGCAGCAGATATTGTAGCTCCAACCAGACGTACTACAACAAGAGAAAACCATTATATTTTCCCCAAGACGAATACTTGGACCTCTACACTTAGGTCTCCTTCGCCACAATGGCCTAATAGCCCCTCATCATCTCTGCCACTAGGGAAACCACCACATTCCTCCGACTATGGCAGAGCATGAAATCACTCTCCGCTGGTTTAAAAATCCTCCTCTCACTGAATTGAATCCATTTTCCCATAATATGCATGTCTATCTTGTCCATTAGAGCCATCATTATGACCATAAATCCTCTAAATGCCACAGCTGAGCTATCGAAGCAAGCTAGAGACTCTACAGCCATGTTTGCCTTTGCCACCATATTTTCTCATTTATTCTTCTTCATCTGAATTAGCCTCCCACAATGACAAAAACTACAACTCTACTCTACACAAGCTCCTCACTTTGAATCTTTCCCATGCCCCTGTTGTTAAAATCTGGCAAGACGATACTACCACACTGCTCTATTCCTCTGGGACTACTGGAATGAGCAAAGGGGTCATTTCCATCGACATAAATCTGATTGCTATTTTTTGCATTGTGCTGAAGCGCTTGGGATTCAGTCCTAAGAATAGTACTCGGAATCAGACTGATTCGTTGCTGGGTATGGTGCCCATATTTCATATATATGGGCTTGCAGCTTTTGCTTGTGTTTTTCTTGGATCTGGATTGACCATTTTTTTTCCGTCTAAGCTTGATTCTCGTGGAGATTTTTTGGTTGATTGAGAAATATAGAATCAACTATTTTCCTGTTGTGCCTCCTACCCTATGGGCTACGAACAAAGTCAATATTGCAAAGAAATGTGATTTGAGTTCTTTGCACACTGTTATATGTAGTGTAGCTCCCGTGAGAAAGGATTCTACAGAGGAGTCTATTTCTAGGTTCCCTGAAGTCAGAATAAGACAAGTAAAGTTGTTTTCTTCTTTTCTCCCATGTTGGTCTACTTGCTATAGAAATACAAAAACTAGAACACTAAGTGTTCTTTATTTTATAGAATTTAAGTTTTTTAAAGATATGGACACTGACTAGATAATCACTCTCTCCAACCACTTAGGAGGGTATAAAAAGTTGATATCCCTATCTTAATTAGGTAGGTTAATTGTGCCTCATTCATTTTTAGCCTAGTGCAATGGTCTTCCTGTAAGGGAAAATGAGGGCTAATAGGAACCTTATCTCTTTAACTTTAAACACAGGATTGACCTTTCAATACCTATACAAGAGAGATTTTACCTATAAAGTATTTTGGAGTTGAACTAATAAGCAATTACCTTTCCTTAAAGTTAGATATAACAAATTAAAGATTGAAACCCATGGAAATTTATCATGTTTTTACAAACAATAATTTGCATTCAAGAATCACTTACCTCAAGGAAAGTTTGAAACCCCAATTGTGGTCAAAACGCCTTTGAGGGAGATCTTTCTGAGGAAAAACATAGGTGGTTTCTGAAGTATTTTGCAGACATTTATTAAGAATTTTGTACAATTTCTCAAGTAAGTGTTTGCATCAATTTGCATTTTCCTTAGGCCACCTAAAACATCCTTCAGTGAGGTATAATTATATTACTCTAAGGACGACTTTGGCTTTATGATACTTAATGAAGGAAAATCTCCATATTTCTGTAAAGGAATTATACCCAAGAAGATAGAGAAATTCTTCAAGAACTCTTAGGTTAAGCCACACTTTGGTTAATGGTATATAAAACTTGAAATAATTCCAATTTTTTGATTAAATGATAAGTCTAGGATATGTTTGTAACTATGTTCGAACACTAAGCTGAATCAAATGGAAAATCTAGTTTATAATATGTAATAAGATATTCCAGATAATCTTAAATTGACACATGAACTTATGTGAAAGATAACTCTAGTGAACATGAAGCTTAAGGTAAATCACAATTTGATCTTTAGTACGTAAACCTTGAAAATAAATTCCAATTAGGATTATGAATAGAAAAGTGTAAAATGTGACTGGGATTATGTGAAATACTTGTTCAAAATTTCTTCATTGGGACAGAGGCCTCTCTCTAACATATTTTTTATCAGCTGGTCTACCTCAAGGAGTCTGCCTGATTTTCACAATCCTGCAATTAAGGAACTATAAGTATCTACAGTAGGCTGACAATGCTTCTCCATCATTTTTTCAAGAAGCTTAAATGAAAGAACACTATTTATTTCGAGTGGCATTCCATCCAGGTCATGAATTTCATCCAAATTATCAAGATCTGAACTACCTACTGCATCCTCATCAGGAATCAAGTGTTCTTTTTGTATCTTTTTTTCTTGAACTATACCATTCATAAGCTCACAATAATTTTGATAATTAGGTTGGCATCCTAGATTCAGGAGAGTAAGATGAGGTTATAAAAGAGCTTGAAACTTCATGCTGTTGACTATAATCCTTCAAAGCTAAAGATATGCCTCAAAATATTCTTGTAATTCTAAATTCAAACTAACAGCAATCTCCCTAAAATTATACAAAAGTGCTCTGTCACCTTTGAAGCTATCTTATATGGATGTTTAAATTTTCGAATTCAGATCTTCCTTGTATTGGCCTTAAAAACTCACCAAGTTTTCCCGCAAAATTATAATTATGTTTCTCTGGCTCATGACCATTCCAAAATACACTAGTTTGAATAACATCGATTCCTCCATATTTGTACTTTACCAGGAAATCTAGACACATCTCTGAGATGCTTTGGAGGTAATATATGGATCCAAAAATTAAGAACAGACATTGTCCATTGATGAGCAAAGCTCTCCTTTCCTAATGCACCATTGTCGATTTGGTATTTAAGCTTCCATGGTCTTACTTTAATCTATTCCACCTTATATGGAGAATGGTGACAAGATATTCTATAGATATTTCAAATTGATTCCTTCTAGAGCTGGCCAGCTCACCATTACATAAACCTTGCCTTGCGCTGCTCCTTAGGTTCTGTAGATATTAATGAAAAAATTTTACCTTTTGGGCTAAAGTAGAGGGTAAAGTGTTCATCATAATATTGGTGCAGTATTCACCTAAAATTTTGTACACATAATGCCAATATTTGAGTGTCCTCGAGAGACATCAACTTTATCCTCCCAATGTTCTACAGGTTGGAACTAGTTCTATTTTTTCTAAAGTATTGTCGAGGAGTAAACTCGAGATAAGCTTGTGTAAAGGTTTTGCATTGAGAGAGGAAGAAATTGAGTACTATTTAGTTGAACAAATGTAGAATTTCCAATGGGAGGGCCCTCATTTTGCAATTTACAATTTTTTTAAAGTTGATCTCATTTGAAGAAATCATTGTCTATTTTAAAATGTAGGCTAAATTCATAGTGATGAAAACCCGCCTTTATGGGATTTAGTATAACTCCATCACCGAGTCATCTTGTTCAAAATGAGGGAGTGTATCATCTAAGATCAGGTTCAAAAATTAGATAATGATTTTTTTTACTAGAATGAATTCTTTGATCAAGGCCTAAGTAAACAATCTCTGTATAAAATCTGGTTTCTCCATGCCAACAGCTTATCTGTTTGCTCGCTTTATTTATAAGAAAGTGACTTTCCATGAGCATTTTAAAACAAACCACCTTTATTGGAAATCACCGAGGCAAGTCTAGTTTCCTTGTGTTGTTGCAAACTATGTCATTTGAAGCAAAGTTTCCTTTTCTTTTACACAGACTCTTGATTCTCTTTTTGCAAACATGAAGGAGCAAATCATGAGGGCACAACAGGCTCATACAGGTGGGAGACAAAAAACAATCCCATTCAAAAAAGAAACTTTGGAGGTCGGCAAAGGAACTTTTATGGTTACCAAAGAAATTTCATGGGACACCAGAGATCATACTAATCTAGAAGTGTCATGATGCATCAACTTCCTGTACTAATTACATCCTTTTCGAATGAAGTAGATACTGAGTTGGTTGCAATGTGCTCCTGATTCATGGTGGAGCATAAGCTAGCAAAAGATAAGAAGGTGATGTGTTAAGTAGCACAAAATGATAGCTGTGAAGTTGCAGGCCTTCCAAGATTAAGCACATGGTATTTTGATATTTTGGTTTTTCATAATTCCATTTGTTTTACAGGTATTTTCTAGACAAATATTTTTTGACAAAACTATTCTTCAGTGAAGAAAGATATTTGGTCAAAACCTTGTGTCAGTTTTTGTATTGTGGAGCTGGCTAGTAAAGCATTCATTACGGGAAACTTAAACTTGCACCATAAAATTGTTGGTGATTAATATACGATCACTATTTAACATTGTACAAAGGATAAATACAAAACTGTAGGTTTAAATTTAGACTATCAATTTTGTTATGGTCTGTTGACATTAGGATCTCTATACTCATTATATACTTTGGTAAAGGCTTCAACAATTGAATTCATGACATTCCTTTACGAAAACATAGGCTCAAATTACTTATGTGTTGACTTTTCTGTTTAAGAGTGATTTTAAAACCAGTGCAAAATTCAAATCCATGGTTGATGCGATACTATTGGGGGTATGTTTTAAGAATATTTGGTTACGGTTGTGCATGTCACATTTCTTGCTTTGATTTCTCGTTATTACATCATTTGAAAAAGGTGCCCATTGGTTGCTAATGGGATGATGGATCAATTACTAATCTTCTATATATTATAAATGACATATGTTATGTATAACTGAGAAATTTCCTATCCAGTTTAAAGAGGATATTTTGCATTGATAAATGACATATTTCTTGGGGGGGGGGGGGGGCATGGCGAGATATTAAACAAAATCTGTATGCCATATGGAAATTTTAAACAAAATTCTTATCTTTGCATTACCCACGCCAAAGGCTTTGTCAATGTGGATTTTATTGAGAAATGTAGCTCGAGCAGGAACTCCTGGCACAAGTTTAGTGTGAACATGTGAGAAGTGGTTTGAGACATTTCATTGGTGATCACATTGGAAAGGTGGTCACTGAGTCCATCTTGTGATTTCACTTGAAAACTAAAAATAAAAATCACTGTCTAATGTTTTGAAGTCAGCTTAGTCTTAAGAGTGTAAATGAAATGTTCTAGAAGTTCCAAAACATTAGTGACTTAAAATCTTAGATTGTGATTTAATCTTATCAATACATCTCAAGAATGAGATAGGTGGCAAGCTAGGATTGAGGAGATTAGTTATCTTCTCTCAAAGAAAAAAGTGGACAAGATAGGAAAATTCAATCTCATAGGAGAAAAGAACAAGAGAACTTGAGGAAGGAAGAGTGCATTCAAGGAGAAGAAGAGAAGATTGCTAAAGAGACTAATTATCGGCATGCCCTACACACTGTACCACTATTGTAGACATATTTTCTTCATGCACGGGCCATGCACTTTTAGAGAAGGTCATACACTGTCTTGTTGGAGTGTGCTTTAGTGTTGAGAGGAGAGGAAAAGAGATTTTATGTCCAAAGGCAACAGAAATAGAGCAGGCCATAATACTGTATCTGTACCCTCTTTTTCACAGGCTGTACATTGCTATTTGAGATGATTTTATTGACCACACAACTGTTGGTTCAAGCAGGCTGTAGAGGCCACCTTGTAAGCTTTGATCAAATGATAAAAGGTTGATTAATAGTAAAAATCCCTATGTATGTATTTTATTTCATCCACTGTTCATTTCTCAGTTGTTGTGTTTTTGATGCAATGTTCAGAAATTTGATTTTATACCTTTAAATAAATTATGTTTTGAGTTATTTAATGAGAGAACATTAGGACAGAAATCACCCAGGTTTGAAAAATTTACAAAGGTTGTAATTGGAGTGCAAGTCACTAAGTTTATGTGAATTTCTCAACCCTCATTCCAGTACTAACATTTCCAGCAGTTTCAGCGTCATGTCCTATGTGATGTCTTTGGTTTATAGTTGTTATAACTTATGTATTTAATGTTACAGGATATATCTGTAATGGCTGATCACTGTGTTGGGATTTTGCTTCACATTAATACTCATTTTCTTCTCCTTTACATATTTCTTGGAGTTGGTCATAAATAGTCTTAACACTATTAAGGAAAGCTGATTGTATTGGAAAATTGCCATATACTCTTTCCTTTTCCACAAGATTGCCACAGGAAATGACAAGAAAACTAAATATAAGGTAAAATACAATCACAAAATAAAGAGAAAAAAATCTCCATAAAATTTTTGAAAAAATCCATGACTGTTTCCAAATGCAAACTCAAAGATTCAGTCACTGCTACATAAACAATTCAAAGCAAGCAACAAAGATATCTCTGTATTCCAAAAGTATTGCATGCCATCATATACCAGAACAATTTTAAAATATTGTCATACTATTGAAAGATGAAGTCGTACATTTCATTTACTTGTGTGTTTTCAATTTTGTAGTATATTAATTCATTTTTTAAAAATATTTTTAACTTTTCGTTGCTCTTGCGACGCTTCCTAGGTGTCGGTCTTCTCACGCTTTCAACCTATGAATTTTTTTCCTTTCGTCGCTCTTGCGACGTTTCTTAAGCGTCGGTCTTCCGACACTTTCAACCTACGAAATTTTTTCCCTTTCATCGGTATTGCGACACTTATGAAACGTCAGTATTACGACACTTATAAGACATCGGTATTAATACAGTTATAAAATTTCGCTATTGTGACACTTATATAACGTTGGTATTGTGACGCTTATAGAACATTGGAATAGTGATGCTTTGGATAACATCGGAAGACCGACGGTAATTTACAAACGTCAGAACAAGTGTCGCTCTTCCAATCCCTTTTGGAAGAGTCGAAATTGCGACTCTATGGCTAACCACATTTTTTTCATCCTCAAATTGTCGCTCTTGCAATGACTTTGTGTCGAAATAGCGATGAAGTGGCAGTCGGAAATCGGGCCAAATTTACTGGTGTCATATCTAAACTTAGCAGCTCCTCCTTCATACAATCAATTGAGTTGATAGTTGGTACACCCCTAGTAAACTGATTGGTATACAAATTAACCAAGTGCCCATCAACCTTGCTAATAGGTGGTTGAGAGAATCCCTTGGGCTAGAAGTTACATCATTAACTTCCACTATAGGAGGACTACACTCTGTCAAAAAAATAAAACCAATGGTCAGCTGCCCGATGGCCAAAACAAACACAAATAGAATGGAAGTTAATTGACAATTAATACATAATAGGTGATGTAAATACCAATTGAAAGAAACTTTTGGAATTGGGTAGTTTCTCCAAGTTGCAGGTTAGGTTCATTAGACCATACTCCTACAACCATATCAGGAAGACTGTCCAACTGCAAAAACAAAAAACAAAAAACAAAGTAAAATAAAATAAAAGTAATAAAAAAAGGTCCAATTTAAAATGTCAAATAAGGTCATCATATATGCCATGACATAGTTTTACATATTCCTCTAAGACAAATGAAGCACATATACTGTTAGTAACCTAGTGAATTGACTATGGCTCAAAGTTTTTACTAAAAATTAAATATTATCTTTAGCATTCACTAGCTACATAAAGGAACCTCTCAACTGTCTATAAATTCACTATATATATTGTTTATAATGTGAAAATGATACCAACAAAGAAATTGTAAGACGTTACCATGGTTTAATGTATACTCTCTGACCCAAAGGCTACACAATCTCCTTGGGGCTCAGTTTGCATCATCTCAATATTATTTGTAGCCTGAAATGTAGAAAAAAAAATTAATAGAAAAGTTTGTGAAAAGAAATATAATAAATATAATAAATATGGTTAATGAAAATTATCGATACCTGTGTCACGACTGGAACCTGAGAAGGAATAATCCCTTCAGGCAACCCTTGATGTGTACCACATACCTAAAAATTCAATAATGTTAAGAGCCACACCATATAAAATTATGTTCATCTTAAAGTCACTTGCAATTTAATGTAAAAATCTAGATAGATAATACCCGTGAGACCACTGGAACATATGAAGGTATCATGCCTTCAGGAAGCCCTTCATGTGTAGTGCTAACGTAAAAATTCCATAATGTTAAGACTCATACGATATAAAATTATTTGACATAAATTCATTTTCAATTTGATGTACAAAAATATAGATAGATAGTAATGAATGTGGCACTTGTACATGATCATGTTCATGATCTACAGAATGAGGATTAGGGGCAAAACAATTTTGTTCTAAGAATTTTGTAAACTACATAACTTAAATAAATATATTGGTGTAAGTTTTTGTAGACTAAATGTATATACACCAAAAAAACATGTTACATGCACTCTAGCTCATCTTATAAATGTGTATTTTAAAATAGATCAAAACATGCTTGTAAATACCTCCCCCATGGTGTGCATTTTTTGTCTAATGGCCCATTCATAGTGGTCTACATAGGAGGATGCATACTCTAGAAGCTCATATAGCGCCATATCCCTCAACACGTCATATGGAATACACAAAAATGAACAAACTCATGCACTAGATAAAGGTTGGCTTGTCCCTAAGCTGACTTCCACCCTTCCTAAAGCAGCTGCAATATGTTCTTATATATTCTCCCTCATCTGTGATGCAGCACTAGAGATACGGCCTAACTCTTCTGGAAGTGTAACTACCCTAGGTGTTCGAGGTACTAAACAAGGTGCTGGAGGCCTAAACCCAACATCTCACATAGCATCAGGTCGTTCATATTGTTACACAAAAATTTGTCACTGCCCCTGCAATCCCTCGCCCCACATATTTGAGGGTATTTCCTGTGACCTGTGAGCAGTTTCATCCTCTTCAAGCACCTTCCTTATATCCGTCTATACAAGAACATCATTTATCCTGTAGAACACTTTCTCAAAAAGCCCATCAAAACCTATGTTTTGGCATTGGCGCGGGTAGCCAGTTCACCCCTCGCGCCAATGTGGAGGATGTACACTAGAGGCCGCACCAGCTGGTGCTATATCTCTTTGTTATTCCCGTGCTAGCCTTTTTTGGAATTTTTTTTAACAAAATAGAGGTGGAAGTTTCCTTCAACCACCTCTGGGATGAGTCACAGGAAGTGGTTAACTGGATCAGCCACAGATCTCCCTCTTTAGGTAGTGGCTTCCTCCTCTTATGGGACACTCCTAGAAGATAGGTCTCCCTTCCATGATTATAGGGATCCTAACCTCTCCCTCTCCCCCTATATAAATGATCTATCTCCCATCATGAAAGCTAGTTGAACAAAGAGGATTATGCAGCTGAAATGATGAACTTGGAGAACTAAGCCATAGTCGAATAACTAAGAAGGTAGATCAAGAAGGAAGTCCATCTAGAGGTCCCTTATCCCATTGAAATTCCCTGATGAGCTTTGAGACATATGTTTCCCGAGCCACGCTAGAGGACACCACAACATCAGAGCATGGTTGTATCTCTTCTTTCTACCAATTAATATAAGTGACTATTGTCTCGTTCCCGTCTTGTGTTTTGTTTGTATCAAATGAAATATGCTAGTCTTCTCTGACTGATTAGTAGATTTTGAATCGAATTAGCATATGGTATGTGGTTGTCATTTTATAATCTCTATCTAGGTGTCCAAACGCGATAGGCGAAAGGGTTGTGAATTGTCTTTGATCAGTAGCGAGCGACTCTCATCATCACTAGAGGCGTTGACGATAACTTTGGACCACAGATAGGCCATATTATTGCATCCTCTTTCATTCAAGCATCTAGGAACCTACACTCTATCATGATTCCTTGTTCCTAGACCCACCCTAGGGCTAGTGGGATCACCTCTATCCGCAGAGGGGATTTACCTGAGTAACAAGTTGGCGACTCCACTCGGGATCACCTCTTGCTTTAGAGTGTATGAACCCAAATTTTGTCAACTGGGCCAAGCCTGTGACTGTCAACATCAAATGGCAACTTACCAAGTGTAATAACTTATGTCTTCATGGCCTTATGCGGCGCCAGCGATCCCGTAGCCTGCATGATAGTGTGCAGCACTACCCTCAATGCCAAATCAAGGACAATTTGGATATCCACTTTGCCACTCCCTGATCCTTTTCATGCCTTGTGTCACACCCTGTCAATTACAATTCCCATGATTTCTCCGGAATGTTGGGTACCAGTAAAGAGAGGGAATGCACCCCTACTTGAAAACCCAATGATGAAATACACATCGGAAACTTCGAGTTCACACACCTAATCTCGAAGTATGAAATTTTCCTGATCTTCATCCCAAATGCTTATTAGATACTGAAGCAATTCATGCTAAGCCCAGAGACATGGTGTCAGGAATAACTTCTTGAGGCCACAATTCCTGAGGGCATTCATACATTGTTCATTTTCTATTGCTTGTTCATCCTCTTCACTATTTTCTCTCTCATTCCACTTGATTACCGTCTTTTTTCACATTGTACCTACATGAATTGATCATAGAAACATTATAAGTCCACTTGGGAATTAAAATTTGCAGTCTCTTGGTTGCATTTTCTTAAATTTAAAGCAGATTTTTGGTTGCGTGATTGGCGCGACCATTTAGCTAATAGTCACGCCACCTGGCACATCTAAAAAAGGGTTGATTGGCATGGGTCCATGCCCGAAACCCACACCAACCGTGATGCCCTAGATTTTGCAAATCCTCCCCTAAGGGACCAAAAATGACAACTAAATGCAATGAAATATAGCTCAAAAGATGGCAAATGGTGTCGGATCTTACCTGAAACAGACGGAATCCGGATTGGTCCACTAGATTGTTCACAATCGTCGCCTGAAGATCGTAAGGGAAATGAGTCACTGTTGCTCTGGAAAGAGGTAAAAGTGAAAAGTAAATATTTTTTACCACTTATGGTCTTTATAACTTTTAGAAGTCCTAAAATAGGTTTTAAAACATATTTGTCGATATATTTTCATATTATTTTCAAGGAATACGTTTTACATGCGTCTTTTTGTGTAGTGACAGGTTTTTCACGTGGTTATGAAGAAGAAATATTTTGTATTTTATAATTTTTCGGAATCAGTAAAGTCACGAAAAATTCACTACTGTAGTCACCCTTTAGCTCTTTTCTAACTCTCTAAAACTAAAAATATCGTCGAGTCACTTGTCGTTTTGAACTTGTTAATTTGGCTGTGAAATGATATCTACCCAGTATACATTTACCCCTCTTCAGGATAGGATAGATTATTTATGAAAAAGGAATACCTTAGTCGATCGCGACTAAGAGGTTCACTCAGACATAATTTTTTACCTTTTCGGATCTATGAGAATATTTACGAAAAGGGACTGTTGGGGTTTTCTTTTCCACCTTCTTTTCAAACTCTCTAAATATGAAAAGGTGTCGAGTTCTCCCTTTGTCAGACTCGTTAAAACTTGATGACATCAGATTCTGTCGTCATGATGTTACTCAAGTTCTTCCTTCCCAGGGCTCGTAAAATGTACTAGGTTAGATTTGTCCGAAGGAAAAACTTACATTTCAAGCACATGCTACCCCCTTCAAGCTTGTTTTAAAAAATAATTGGGGTACTCACCAGAAATGGTGGGGGGAAATGAAACCATATTGCAATCGTGTTGGCAGTATTTCGCTCTTGACCATGGCACTTTTCTGCATTCATGTTGGGTTGGGGACATCTCATATCATTATTTTTTTGCCTTCATGGGTTTGGGTAATCTCTTTTGACCGCTCATATGCTCTTTGCCATGTCACCATGACCACAGATCCCTTGATGTCAAATAATGCCAAGTCCAGTGTCTTGCCGCCGATATGTTCACGAGAAGTTTGCCTCTGAAGTTTTCGACTTCCCTCTTATTCTCTGTTGGTCTTGATTCACAAACATCATGTTCCTCTGTCTCGTGTCTATGATGTGGGAAACATTATGGCCCACTGTTGATCAAGATCACTTCCTGTTGACTCCAGCTCATTATCTAGGAAGTTGATCTAGAGACTCCCTTCAGGTACCTTACAACCTACATGCATCAATGGCACGTTCTTCTCATTCAACGCAAGGTCCACATTATTGGCCTTCGATCGACTAACTCTGCTGGTGTTCAAAGTCAAATCACTGTTCACATTCCGTGGATTATACCTTTCGTACCTTGAGAATCATTGTCATTACTGGTGGTTTCTCTCATGTCTGTTAACAACTTTCATCATTGGCTGGTAGTCAGATGATGTTCTTTCATGTTCGACTTCAGCTCACATATTCGCATGCTCAAATTTGTACTTTGTTCAATTCGAGATGGAGCGCAAGACCCTGGATTTTGTCTGATGAAATCTAGACTGCAGGTTTTTTGTGGATTAATATGACTTATTATATGACTGTTTTGATAAGATGGCTATGACCATACCTAAGTCTATTGGCTGTGACCCTAGGGCTAGTGCGATCGCCTCTGTTCGACGAGGGGATTTACCTGAGTAACACATATGCACGTCCGTTTCGAGCTCCACAGAATTTGGACCCCATATCTATACAATTAGGGTCCTTGTGCTCTCGGAATTGAGCATACAACATCCTAACAAAATATTGCAGCACCTTATCATTATTTGGGAACTTCCCATATGCATACAGGAACTTCTCATAAATATAAGGTGCAATATTGGGATCATTGAATATTGCAATCTTCAGACATTTTTTGTCTTCAGGCCGCAAGTCAAAAAGTGACAAGGCAATTTCTCTAGTGACCCTACTTTTAACTTCATTGTAGGAGTGGATACCAATCACTAATGCTCCCCTCCTAGGCATCATGTCAAATAAAATTCGGTTGATGGTCCAACCTGAAGATAAGTCTCTATCAAACTCTCCGAATTGTGCAAAACAATTTGGAGAGAATCTCGACTAGGGGCAGAGAGATTACAAATTTGCAATTAATTGTGCAATCTCATGGAGTGCTCCTTCATCCCATCAATAGTAAGTAAGGATATGGTATCTTCCCAAGGCATCTGCTTAGGAATATCACCGAGATGAGTGTAAAGGGAATCATAGCTCAGATTTGGAGCAAACTCATGAACCCTACGACCTCTCCCCCTAGAAGGGCAACGACCACCACTTATAACATGTTAAATTATTGAACATATTAAAAATTAAATAATTTATAAGGAATAATTTTTATTTAAAAAACTTGCCTGGTCATTTGAAAATACCTCATGGAAAAACTATCTCATCCTCTTCGCTCATACAAGGAATGTTCCCTTCTGAGGTATGAAGGTCTATACTAGCCACTCTACAACATTAAATTGTTTTATAACACAAGTACATGAGACACACAATAAGTTTTACATTAAACATACATCAAAAAATAAATTTTCACTTAGATTTTACCTGAACGAGAATGATCCAAGTGTGCGATGGATGCTATAAGCTGAGACATTGTTCTCCTTTGTCCCTCACCAGCAATAGGGCCAAACCCAACTCCTACATTTGAACCTATGGAGCATAATGTTTTCACATTAAACACATGTCATTTGAAAAAAAAATTTACCTGTTCAACATTGAATATAACATATACTTGAACATTTTAACTATGAATTTATCTAATGTGTACCGATACCGTGTATAATATACCCTTCAGAATGGGCTCTATGAAATTGGGGACGAATGAGAACTAGTCTATGGGGCTAATCTTATTAAATTTGGTGTTTGTGAACACGAGTCATATGAGTGCGTCGACCTGTGTAGGATAATAAAATTTCACATTAATCAATTTTTCACAACGAATAATAAATTTAACCTAATTGAAAACATGACATAACTAAACAACCAATGTACCTGATAATCCTCCTCTCATTTTGTGAACACGATTCATATGAGTGCATCCACCTGTGTAGGACAATAAAATTTCACATTAATCAATTTTTCACAACGAATAATAAATTTAACCTAATTGAAAACATGACATAACTAAACAACCAATGTACCTGATAATACTCCTCTCATGGAGGGGTCTCTATAGGGCTCACCTTATGCCATTGTTGCTGTAGTATCAAATCAAATTTTTGCCCCTCATAAACAAATTAGAGAACAAATTATCAATCGAGATTCATGTCATCAACCAATGGATAACATGTACTATAGCTTCTTGACATACAAGGGCTCAACAATAGTACATGGCATAGTATCTCATGGCACTAACTAAGGTGGGTCAATCGTTCCTCCAGTTGTACATCTTGACTCTGATTTATAATGACTCTCACATGTGAAATCAGTCTTAACATTTCTATTGAGATTATTATAAAATGTGTTTACACTATGACATAAGAGAAATTATGAGGAAAGTAGAGATGCTTATTTTGAATCCTAAATGATTTGTTTCCAATGTTTTTGCAAAATTGTGGAGGATTTCATGAGATGATGAATAGAGTTTTGATTTTCATTTGTTGTATTGAATTTACATTTTCCTTCTACTACATTTTTCATCAAGTAGAGGAGTTTTAAGACCAATATCAACATTCCGCAATTTGGTAGAAGTAATTCCCTGGGAATCTATATGGAGTCGTTATATGACAATTGATCTCAACCATTGCAGAATGTTTGGCAATTGTCTTTGTGCCTTATTTGCATTAAAGTGATCATACAACCAACTTTTGATGTTGTGCCTTTAGTATTTCTAAATTGTCCTAGAAGCATGTATGAAGATAATGTCCTAGCCAGTGTGAAAACCCTAGTTTCACAACCTTCATAATAAAACCTTAGCTAAAATTAGTGCCCCACAAGATTTTTATCATGGAAGAGATGCATTGCAAGGAATTTTTTTGGTCAGTTGGCAATTAGAGCTTTATTCTTTCAACTTGATCCCATTCTCCTCCACATAGGTTAATATTCTCGCTCCCTCTCCTCTTCTTTCAAAAAAATTACATTGATCAAACATATTTGTTGCCAAAGGATAACATTAGAAACAAAGAGAGATACTACTGTGGGCCCCTATATAATCCATTTATGCACCACAATATTGTTATTTTATGTTGTCTGTGTAGGATCATTATGAATAGAAATGGATATAGTTATATTCCATGATGAAGCACTGAAGGCTACATTTCTTGACTACGACCAATGGTTTAGGCATTAATTTGAGGTGAAATTAATGAATACACTTGAACACATTTTACATGCATGCCATAAAATAAGGTTTTCAATCAACCAATGGGCATGATACAAATAAACTATAAGCGTGTTTCTCTACTAGTATGTTGAGCCACTATTAGTTCTTGAACTTCTATTTGAAACATGTGATTTCCCATATACATGCATATTAGTCCTATATTTCTTCTGATGTTCACCTTCTTGTGACATTTTTTTCATCTCAGAAAATTTTGGTACCAGTTATGTCATATCCTTTGAGATCCATACCAACATATGTCATGAAACTTTTGGGTTTATTTTTTCCCTCAAGGTTTTCCTTTAGGTAGTAATAGGTGCGATCTCTAGTTTTTCTCATGAGTATGAGTACTAAACTCTACCATACACCTGTTCTAGGGTTTTTTACTACCTAAATAACCTTGATTTTCCTTGGATTTCCTCCAAGACATTTCTATGACGCATTCAATACATTTCCATGAGTATGGAAGCCCGCTATCCTCCATGAAGTGCATGCTCAACCTCTCGAACCTTAACAAATTTTCATCCATAAACCAAATCCTCCATGCAAGTGGCGTACAGGAAAAGACAATGGTTCTTACCAACCTGAAACTTCACATAGAAGCACCTCCCCAAGTATGGCAGCCTACTATCCTCCATGAAGTCCACACTCAATCTCTCGAACCTCATCAAATTTCCAGTTGTGAACCAAATCCTTAATTCAAGAGGTATAGAGGAAAAGACGATGGTTCTTACCAACCTGAAACTTCACATAGAAGCACCTCCCCTAGTATGGAAGCCTTTTATTCACTTAACCCCGTGAATAACCACCATGATTTCAGTTTTTTTCCTTTCTCATTAATTCCAACGAAAGATTTAAATGAGTGAGTTACTATGTCCTAGAACCCTGACTATAAGGCAAGGTGTAAGATGAATATTTAAATGAGTGACTGTAAGGCAAGGTGTGAGCTGAAGGTTTAAATGAGTGATATAACATGCTCTGCATTCTAATGTCCAATGGGAAGTCAAAAGTCCATGTCGTTCCCTAGACAATAAATGGAAAGCGCACGTCAGCCTGGTGCAACTCATTTTGGGACTACAATATGATTAGGGTCTATAGGTAGGTAGTAACGAGATCAGCCGCTAGGATTGCTGCCAGGTACCTAAAGGAATTAGTCTGTAGGCACATACCTTGAGAGGTGGGAAGCTTTGTAAATATTTCTATAGGCTTGGTAATTTCAAACAATTTATTAAATGGCACAATACCTTCGGGGAGAAACTCAAAATGCTCATCTATTTAAATGTTTATTTCAATGAAAAATGTAATAAATATAAAAAAGCACCTGTAGATATAGTTGCATTCATTTTTTTTATTATGTGATTGAAAACGTAGCCAACAGAATAAAATTTACCTTGAAAAAAGGTCGCTTTCAAGACCTACCTGGTTAGAATCGATCCAATTTGTCGTTGGTGCTTAGGGTTGCTCAAAAATGACAGTGCTCCACTATAAAAGTTTGCATAATTTCGAGGGAGAAATGATTTTGAGGTTTTTTATAATAATTAAACTCTCGGACGAGAGTTGAAAAAACTCTAGGCTGAGAGTTTTACAACTCTCATATGAGGTTTCCCCGAGAGTTTACTTAACTCTCGTCCGAGAGTATTTTAACTCTGGTCAAGCCCCATCAAACTCTCAGGAAAAAGATTAAAAATATCTCAGAAAATAGTTCTAAAAACTCTCAGTCGAAAAATTGAGTTGGACTATTTTCTCGAACAAGAAATTAAAAATTTGACCCAAATTCTGGCCATCCACCAAAAAGTGTTTCCCAACTTCAGGATTTCACCTATATATATATATATATATATCAACTCTAAGAAATAACTATCATTCATCATGACATGTTTAGACCATTGAATTACAATTTTAAACTAGGCATACATTCACCATGACCAAGTAGACATCAATCAACTCATGATATACAACACAAAACAACCCATTTTCATTAACTTAGATCAAAAAAGCATAAATATACTCCATAGAGTCTATTACAAGTCAGTTCAGTACAAAAGACTTCACACAGAGCTCTCTTGCGGCTCTGCTTCCTCTCAGCCTCTCGCCGGACTAACTCACTAACTAACAAACTGACTGGTTGCTTGCCTATTTGTTTCTCACTGACTGACACTGTCAATCCTTGCTTCTTTTTCACTTTGATGCCTTCCTCTTCTTCTTTAGCAGTGGGAGTTCTACTGATTTTTCTTGTCTCCCATCTCTTCCATTTGTGTTGTTCTTCTGCCAGTGCCACACCACCTATCTTATGTCTTTCTGCAATCACGACAACTCCCTGTCTACTTTTTTTGCATTCCACCACCTGTCCTCCAGCTCTCTACAAATCAAAAACTGTTCTCCCAAAAAAACAAAGGCCCCAACACCTATGTTTTTTATCATTATTTTTTTTCCTCTCTTTCTTTATTAAATAAAAATAAAAATATTTCATTTCTTTTGGTCGTAGGATAGAAGAATATCCCTTTTCTTCCACATTCAGATCAAAATTCTCTTGTAGATGTTTAACAAACCCTTTCTTTGTAAAAATTTTATGATATATATTTAATATATGTCAATTGACAAGAAAATTTATTCCTTTTTCACCAATATCCTTGATTCTGACTTCCCCATTATAATTAAAAATTTCTCTTTCATAGGGAACAAGCCAATGTGTTTTAAATTTTCAATGGAAATATTAAAATTTAGAATAAAAAATAAGAGCCCAATAACCTGACTTGAAGTTCTTGAATTTGATGAATTTTTCATGCCACATGGTTATTTTTCATTGGAATATGTTTGTTCATTGTATGATATCTTGTCAGATATCATTTAGCACATTCAACTATGTTAATATTTGTTTTTGAGCTTCATATAGATCAAGTCCAAACTTTTCTATTTCCTTGAAGGTCTCCACTTAGTATTCAATAATAAAAACTTTCTTCCCATAGAAAAGCACATAAGGAGTATATTCAATAATTTTTTTCCATGTGGTGCGACATGCCCAGAGCGCTTCTGGAAGCCTTTCTACCCAATATCTTCTATGCAAATGTACAGTGTTTGTTAGTATAGCTTCAATTAATATGTTGGAAGATTTCACTTGACAATTGGATTTTGGTTGGTATGGAGTGTATTTCCAGTCTTTTATCTTCTATTTCTACATATTTTTCTGCACCAACGTAGATGTGAATTAAGCACCTTGATCTATCACAATTTTCTATGGGACACTAAAACGAGTGAAAATATCCTAAGAGAGAATTGTAACTACATGATTTTAAATATCAAAAGTAACTGGATTAGATTCTACCCATTTTGTAACATAATATGTTCAAATAAGAATATACCTCTTTTGTTTTGGTGGAGGATTAATTAGACCAACAAAATATAGAGCCTATTTTTCAGTATGCTCTACTAGTACTTGCTGTTGTAGCGGCATCTCATATGATAGAATGAGGTTTCCCATTATTTGACAACTGTCACAACTTTTGACATATTCCTTGTCATATCTAAAAAGAGAAGGTCAATACTATCCCAAAAGAAGCACTTTGCATGTAATTCTCTTATTATGAAAATGTCCTCCACATGGTTCATCATAATAAACTTTTAATATCTCTAACACTTTATCCTCCCGAAAAAACCTCCAGATAGTTATACCAGGTTCTTTTTGGTATATTTATCCCTCTATCCATGAGTAGGGTGCACTGGCTTTGATGACTTTCTGTTTTTCTGTAGCTCACAATTGTGGAGGAAATTTTTGTTAAGCCAAATAGTTAGCAATACTTTGAAACCAAGGAGTTTTAGTAGACATTGAAAAAATATATTTTCCAAGAAAATTATCCTTTATAGTAGTATCAATATTATCATTTTACATTGTGGAAAGGTAATCAACAACTATGTTTTCCTTTCTCGGCATATTCAGAATGATAATATTGAATTCTTGTAACAATAACAACCAACCAACGATCCTGCCATTAGTAATTGGTTTATTGATTAAATATCTAATAAAAAAAATAATTTTTTTGAATTAAAGTGTCATAACCAATAATATAATGTCTAAACTTATTAACGACACGAATAACAACTAAAAATTCCTTTTTTGTAAGTATATAATTTAACTCTAAAGGAGTAAAATTTTTACTTGTATAACAAATAGCATAACAAGTCAAATACTTTTGTCCCAATACAACTCCTAAATTTGTAAATGAAGCATTAGTTGAGATATAAAATTGAATGGACGAATTTGATCCTCTCAAAATTGGTGCTTTAGTAATTTTTTGTTCCAATGATTCAAATTCCTTTTGGCAGTCAATATTCCAAATAAAATCATAATCTTTTGTATGAAGTTTCAAAATCGGGGAGGCTATTTTTGTGAATTTGTCCATGAATATTTTATAGTATCCTATAAAAGCAATAATACTTCTAACATCTCTTTTACATGTATGAAATAAAATTATGGAGATTACCTCTACCTCAGATGCATCCACCTTGTTTGCAACACTTGAAATATGATGTCCCAAAACAATTCCCTCATTAAACATCATAAACAAATTTGATGACTTAATGAAAGATTTTCTTATTTTCATATAATGAGAATTTTTTCTAATTTTTCAATATTTCTTCAAAATTATTTCCATAGACAGTAAAATAATCTATGTATACTTCTACACAATCATGGATCAAGTAACAAATGCTACCTAAAACTATTTGGAATTGAGAAAGTGCATTACATAAAATAAAAGGAAGTACATTGTAACGATATGTACCCCATGGAAATGTAAAAGTTATTTTCTCTTGACCTTCTTGTGCCAATTGAATTTGATTATATCCATTGAAACCATCAAGAAATGAATTTTTTATCTTATCTGCTAAAGTATCTAATACTTGATCAATAAAAGGTAGTGGAAAGTGAATTTTTAAAGTATCCCTTTTTAGCTCTCTATAATCAATTCACATTCTCCATTTTCCACTCTTCTTCGGTACAATTACCAATGGTGAGACCCACTAATAATCTAAGATTGGGTAAATAAAATTCACATTAAAAAAAAAATGTTACTCCTCTTGAACAATTTCTCTCATATCGAGATTCATCCTTCTCTGAGGTTGTCTTACTAGTTTTACCATTTCATTGAATATAAATGTGATGCATACATGTATTAGGGTCAATTATTTCCATGTCAGTGTACTCCCATGCATATGCAGAATAATGTTTTTGTAGCATATTTATCAGTTGTTTCTTTTGAAATTATTTCAAGTTGTTGTTAATGTTAAAATGTTTTACCTGGATAAATTTCCACTAAATAATTGCCAACTTTTTTCCATAGAATGTAAATATAATTTAAATTGTCGAGATGAAAAATATTCATTGTTACATTTATCTTGAATACTTTGATCGTGTTCACAATATCTTGAAGAATCATAATTATTAATTAAATTTATCAATTGATCCTCTTCATTAATTTGTGAAAGTGTAAATACAGGTTGAATATTTTTAAAGTATTCGTCATAATCTTCAATCCAAACTTCACTTTCTACTTCGTTTATTTTTCTTGCAGGTGGATATAATGTGAATTTCTTAGTATAATTTCCATATGAAATGAACATATCACCAGGTTACAACTTATGAATGCATCAATTTTTTCTAGCCGCGGTCTAATGGGGATCAATGGGTGACCTCCTAGATTGTTTTTGGGAGTCAATACCATAAAATCAATACGATATTCCCATGAATCTAAAGAAACTGATACATCTTCTAATATACCACCTATTTTAATAACAGATCTATGTGACAATTATAATAAATTTGTGGTATATTGAATATTAGTTAGTTTCAATTGATCCATAGTGTGTTTACCCATTATATTAATGGTTGATCCTAAATCACTCAAAGTGTTTGTAATTTCAATACCATTGATGTGAATTTTTACAATAGGGTTAGTACCTCGATCAAAATATTTTTGAACTATTGGTTTCCCCAACATAGTATCTACAATTTTTCATACCAGTTGAATGTTTTTAATTTAATTTCTCTTTCTTACCTATATTTTAATGCATAACTCATTTATTATTTTTGCAAAAATGGGTATTTCCTTTATGGCTTGAAGTAAAGGAATTTTTGTGCAAACGTTTTTCAATTCATCTAGCATATTATAGTGAGGTAAAATGAGTTTCCTTTCTACTCCCTTATAAACTTGAAGACTTTCAAGAAAAGGAAGACTTAGTAAGGAATCATAAGGTTATTTTACTAGAGAAATTGTAAAATTTGATTGTATTTGGTTGTCATGCAATTGTGTAGGAACATCTTCCTTTGTAGGAGTATTTTACTGATCGAGAGATGCCTTTTTTTTAGTAAATTGATCCTACTTATATTCTTGGATGACAATTGATGGTGATTTCGTTTGCAAGACTCAACCAGATCTAAGTTGGACATCATTTATACCTAAAGGAGATACAATAAAAGATTGAAAATTTTGACCCTAAACATTATAGATGATTTGTTGAGAGGTTTTATTGCTCAAATTGGGGAGAGGTTTCTGAGGTAGTTTATTAATGTTTTGAGAAAATGGAGTAAATGCAAAGGGAAGTGTTTGAATTGAAGTCAATTTATGTTGGAATTATGGTTTAATAGATTGTGGAGATTGGGGAGAGTAATATTGAGGTTGGTATTGAGGGAATGGCTATTGAAATTGAGGATACTGAGGATTCCTACCATACGAATTTTTCCAACATTGTCACCAAGATGGATTTTGAAGTTTAGGTGGACATATTCGGTAAGGTATAGGATTATTCCAACTCATTTATGGTTGTACATATGATTCATATGGTGCGTTGGGATCTTTTACTATACTATTTGTTAAATTTGCCAACGTCTATTGGGAGAAATATAGGAAAGTGATATAGCTTGACTCGTTCCAACTTATTCTTGAAAAATAACCTTAAGTTCAAGTATTAAAGGGAACTCCTTTGTGTCATGATTTTATGCATACATAACAAAAATTCTAACATTGTGAAGAGGTTATTCTTCTAAAGCTTGTTCTTTTCTACATCTAGGATAGAAAATAGGCAATGCAACATTCACAAGTTTCTTATTGTTTTGTATCCTTAGAGTATTTATTTTTTCACTAATATTTACAAGGATATGAATTTTAAAGTTATCAAGCAAGTTTTCTAATTCTTCTCTACTTATTTTTCCATATGCATATTTTCTTACCCTTGACATGACTCAATCTCTTGGGTTCTTACCATATTTTTTTTATTTTTTTTCCGCTTGAAATATATTTTCAAAATTCACAAATTTCTTCGAATGATAATTGAGAGACATCTTCCTTTCCAATTAAATTGAGAATTTCGATCCATTCATCCATTATGGTTTTTAGCAAGAGAGTTTTTATTGTGTCTTCATCTAAATTATGCAATTTATCCTTTTGAAAATATAGGAAAATATTTCCACCAAATATTCAAGATTTTCATCCTCTTTTTGGACCATCTTAAAGGTTTCATCCTTAATATCACATTGTATGCAATAATATTTATATTTTTCTAAGAATATTATTTTCATATCATCCCATGTTCTAATAGTATGTGTTCATAGACCCATGAATCACTTAAGATCTCCATCATTTAGAATAGGAGGGAAGCATTTCTATTTTTTAGTATCAGGTAAATAATAATATGTTATACACCATACCTCAAATTGAAAGAGAAATGAATATGGATACTCAATTATTAACCCATGAAAATTATGAAGTTGAAATGGTGAGATATTTTTCATTGTAGTAGTGGTATCTCTATCTAAAATAAAGAATCCAAAAGGATCCTACTCATGAAAATATCTATAATCTCCCCTTCCACCACTACCACCTAGACATCCTCGATTACCTCCTCTACCTCTTCCTCAAACAATTCTTGCTCTTTCCTCTCCATTATGTAATTCTCCTCCCCCTTCTCCTACCATTGTATAATTTTCAAAGCTAATATAAGGTTTAACAATAGGTTTTTCTACTTATTATTCCTATGGTTCCTCTACCAATGGTATTTCAAAAAAAAATTCATCTTCTACTTATTCCTCTTCACTAGGTACTTCTAACTCCTATCTTAAGAGTTGTTAACCTGTTGAAGAAATAAATATTACTCCTTCAGTAGGGGATGTACGTTCTTCCATTACAATTTTTTTGGATGATATTGGTGAATCCCTAGGTTGAATCTCATAATTATACACTTCAAGGAGTCTATGTCTACTTGCTATGGATGGAATACTGGTGTCGGGGGATGGTGTGGCACTATGTGGTCTAGCGGAGGTGGTTGGTGATGTTGGTATCGAACCACATCCTCTCCCTCTAATTAAAAATCAACCTCTAGAATCTTGTTTTCTTTACATGCATCCAAAATGATTTTAATATGATTTTTAACTATGCACCTAGAAAATGAATGCATCTATTATGATATGTAGATAAAAAAACAAAGTCATATATACACTTACATGACAACGACACCAAAAATGTTGGGTTATTTATTTTTTATTAAATTACTTCGTTCAATTATTGACCGGGGTTTGTGTACTTGTGAATTGTATGTGCACAATATATGCTAGAATATTTATTTTTAATCAAAAGATAAAATCCAAATATAAATCGTAAATATAATATTTCAATACTAATTCTTATTAAGTGTACAAACATGTTATTTATATAAAATGTTTTGAATTGAGATCAACTTGAAATCAAACTCTAATAGAATGCAAGTAATAAAAGAAAAATATTCTAAGAATAGGAATTGGAAATATATTCAATTGAGAAAAAATAAAAATCTAAGCTATTGAACTGAATTGAAGGTATTATATTGAACACAATCGAAATTATATGTTATTCAAATTGAAATAAACCTATTATATATGAGTTGAAATGAAAATGATTTAAGGGCTTTTAAATCAATTATATTCTAAAAATATATAGGGAAATCTAACTATGAAGAAAAATTGAAACTAACGTGAAAGGAAATGATCAAATTGAAAAGCAATGATCTAAATTGAAAGATTTTACAAACTACTACTGCACAAAACTTTAATGAGAACTAATCTAAGCTTTATATTAAATTTGAGACTAAGTGAGGAACTCAAATAAGAAAGCTAATAAAAGAAATGTTTTAGGTGTTTTAGTTTGATTTTGAATGTTAAACTTGTTGTAATCAAAATGATAATGAGTAAACTAGACTTGAAACAAAGCATCAAAAAAACATGAAATGTCTAAAATGTAGATTGAAATGGTTGCTAAGGAAAGAAGAAGAAAAAAAAAATTTGTTGTCTGACAACTCTTTAGGGGGGCCTCCTATTGTGCACAAGGAAATAAGTACTCAATCCGAATTAGATCACCAATGGATACACAAATATGTAGGAAACAATTAATTGTATTTACTGAGAATAAAGTATTATCTGAAGAGTAGCAGCAATTACAGACTAAATATTAACTGTCTCTTCTTCTATATTGAAGATATTTGTATTATTTCTAAACTAACATCTTCTAAGAAATGAACATTGAGAGGAAATTTCTTCAATAGACACTTAAGTTTCCCAATTAGAACATAAAATCTATTCTTCATGGTTTTCTATGAGAAGAGAAAATCATGAAGGTTCTCCATCAACACATCATTGACTTTAGATCTCAAATCTCACTCACTTAAATCGACGCTCTTCTAATGCTGAGACTATCTACCTTCTAAAATTGCATAAGAATAGACTTCTATAAATAGAGTTGACTTTAAATTTGACCATCAAGATTCTTGAAATCTATGATCTTATAGGTAAGCGTGATAGGTGGACATCATTATACATGAAATATGGAATTCATATATGTATCCCATTTATCCTTAGATTATCTATAACCCGTTCAGCCTTAGACATAGTTGCAAAAATTCTGATTGCGGCTATGGAATGTGCATTTGCAGTTGGCATAGTAATATTTTAATCAATTTTCACAAAGAAATGATGTATTATGAGTTATGAATGCATAATACCTTCTGTTATAGCTGAGGATGACCTAGATTAACTTATAAATTTTAAATATAGTACAATCTTATATGGAATAGGTGAGAATAAACAAAAAAACGGTGTCAAAATGTGGACAATTCAGGGATCTAACAATCCTCACAAAGTGGAATTAATAAATAATAAACAATGATAAGTATTGAATCTCAAATAAAATATCACAACTAAATAGTACACAAATTCTTAATCCTTTCCCCTAATGTTGAAGGTTGTTTGTATATATGTACATATATTATGACTAGATTTCTCATATTGGTTAGCATCTTTCTCTTATAACTTAAGCCTAAATTAATGGCCAACATTCACTCCTAACAACACAAAATTAGTTGGGCATAGGAGATATTCAATTAAAAATGGTTGCATACCACTTTTTCACATTTCTCTTTTGGAACCACTTCCCTTCTATGTTTGGCATGATAATCTCATCCAAGACAAATATGTTGGGATTTATGTGTTAAAGGGAACCTACTAGCTTTGCAATTCCTGAGTAAGGGTACTCACGTCTTCAGTTACCCATTACTACAAGGCCATCATGGAAAAATTCTAGATGATGCTAACTTGTCACCATCCCTCTTTGTTAATTATTTTTATACCTCTAAAAACGTTGAAGGACTTGTCTATCTATACTTTTTTTATGTGGGTGATGGGGGTTAGAATGAGGATGAGCTAATTCATCACTATCTAAGTGAGGATAGACATGTGTAATTTAGTGAAGGCATAAAAAGAAAAGAGAATGGTCCATTTATACATGACATTTGATAATCCATCCTTAGAGACTTTCAACAATCCATCATGCATCTTTGTATTATGCATTTTTTCTTGGCTGTACCATTGGAATTGAATGCAATGGCCTATAATTCTTTCCATACCATTGATGTACTATTTAATGGGGCCTTCTACTTCCATGGCACTCCTATCAATAATTACCAATTTTTTTATTTTGGTAGAGTGGATATCAACACAAATTAATAAGAAAATTCGATCCATAACTCCTAGACATTCAAAGGCTTGAGATGGAAATTTTATTGAGACTTGTTTGAATATATTGGCTGATGTGTCTCTATGCTCTACCTACTTTTGTGTCTCATATAGATATATTTCAACATACATAATGAGATTATCAAATGATAAGTGATATTGGAGGTGATGGTTGAGTTTATTCAGTCATCAAAGACATAGTTTCAAATCAAGTTGTTGATTTATTTCATGGTCATCAACAACTTTGCCTCTACCAAGGATTATTCATACAATGTTTTCTAGACCTCTATTTCCTCCCTTAGGCTAATACTCTTCCATTTACCTCATATATCTTATTCCAGAATTTCAACTAGATTATATTCCCATGTTCTAGAATATTTTCTTGATTTATAAATTATGCTCACTACACTTTTATCTTTTACTAAAATTTCCCATTTCCTTTATTTCCCATTTCAGCTTCCTTGAAAGGTTTCTTAATTTTTTGTTGAATCTTTTTTTTTTTTTTGTGTGGGGAAGGCCTTTTCTATGCTTGCTTATATGTTATCATAATACATGGCCATGATATAATTTTTACATTCATATATTTAAATATTATTTTTTGTGGCCTTGAATTTCTCATCTTCTAAAGCCACTGCTCTTTCTTCCTATAATTGGTCCTTGATAATCAAAATATTTTTTTCATTCGTTGGATATTGACTCCAATGACTTCAATAGTCAATATTTTAGTTTATTCCACCATTTTATATGTCAATGAGGGTAGTGGAGATACCTAGAAACTTTAAAATACTTTAATGCTATCTTGCTTATTTGTAGTTAGAACCATGAGTCCTACAAATGCCTATGTATCTCTTGTTAGAGTGACCATTATATTCTTAAATGGATTCCTTTCAACTTCTAGATCTCTTTACTTTATATATAAAAGGCATTTTTTATCAATCGTGGGACCAAAATTATTTGTAAAATATTTTCTTAAATGGGAATCTTTGACATTTTTATGATATATCATACAATTAGAGTTTTTCTCTCCATGAATCTTATCAACAGGTGGCATGTCAAGAATTTGAAATTTGTCTTGGATTATTTTGTATTCTTGGGGAGCAATATCTGAATACCTTTTTAAAAAATTATCTCCATGATGGTTATGATGATTTTTCCAAACTTATCATCTATATGGGAATGAGTTAGCATTAGGCGATGGGGTCAAAAGGCTCTAGGATAAGTAGTGCATATTTGTTGGTTTTCCTTCTTTCAATTTTTGTCCCTAAGTATCTTGGAAGGGTGATAAGAAATTATGTTTTTGACAATATCAAACCGAATTGAGGGTTGATCCCTATATTTCTGTGAGTTGTTGGCATTAGGTGTGTTAGGAACCCCGCTCAATATACCTAGAGAAAACACAATAAAAAAATTGGAGGGAAAAAGGGATGTTACAGAGTTAGGGGGAGGTATCTCAATTATTTCTACCATATTTATTCTAAAAGGGTTTTATCAAGTGTCCCTTCTATTCTTCCTTATGATACCCTATCTCTATCCTTACTTATCTCAATATCCTCTTCAATATTATCAATTTCATGTTTTCTAGTTTCTTCCTTGCCATCTTCAATTTCCTTCTTTTTTACTTCTAAGTTCTGTAATCCCTCCCTTTTGCTACTTTTCTTTCTCTCCATCCCCCTTTATTTCTACACTTACTTATGTATATCTCGTGTATTATTCTTCTACAAACTCTCTTCCATTTTCTTCTTGTACTGGATCTAGTTGGCTATTTTGGATAATCTTGTACTATCACTAGTTATATATAAGAAATGTAGGGTTTTTTTTATGGGTTCATTGGCTCAAATATTCCATTATCTTGTTGAACTATGTTGTCTTCTGCACTACTTGGGTAAAAGTGGATTCCACACTTCATTTTTTAGTAATGGGGGTGTTATCCAAGATAACCATTAAGTTTATTTTAAGTCATGAGTCTAGGTTGTTAGGCTAGTTAGGGTTTAATAGGATTTTTTAAGTCTTCGACTCTCAAATAATCACATGAATAAAGGTCTTCTAGTTATTTTGAAAGCTTATTATGGGTCTTAGTGTGAGTCATTATAAAGAAAAAATCCCAAGTTTTATGTCCCTCAAGCTGATCTTTCCATCATTGTGAGTTTGACACTTTTACAAACTTCAAGATAAAATCTAGTTCAAACAGGTTAGGATTTTCTACGGAAGTTCTTGCAACTTTTGTAGAAAATTTGCCTTCCAAACACAAGATTTTCTATGAAAGTTAGTTTTTCTGCTAATGGTAGGGAAATGGTACAAAGTTTAAAAAAAGGGTATGGTTGGAGCTTATTCAGTCATGATTTCACCCTATTGTATTTATCCATTATTTACTAAAAACATGAACCATATAGATGGTCCTTCATTTCGTTACTTTTTCACCTTTTTTTACAGATTTGCTGTCACAAATCCATTTTCATTTCCTCCATATGAGCTTCTATTGTTGTCTAAACATTGGTATTATTGTCTTGTGGTCCATCTAGTTGTTGTAGGGTAAACTCTCTTGGTGTCAAAAGTCAGTTTGTTGTCCCTAAACTCTTTTTCAGTTGTCAAAGAAGCAACCCACTAAATAAAAAATGCTTGAGGTGCCTAAAAAAAAACATTGCTAGTGAAGAGGAGGAAAGGCAAGGAGCATGTAAAAGAGAAAAGCAAGATGGAGCTTCTGAAAGAACAGTTGAGGGAAGCTAGGAAAATGGTAATAGAATCAAAGTTTGAATTTGAGGATTTTAGAAAATAAGTGACCAAGGAGCTTGATTTTTATGATAAGGCTAGGGATGAATCTAGAAGAATGTTAAAAAGGATAGAATGATGAAGCATTTGTGAAAGAGGAATATATGGTTGAAAGAAGAGAGGAGAAGGTTGCAAGTTCAGGTCAAATACTTTCAAATATACATGGAAATGGTACAAGCTAAATTGTTGAATAAATGTCTAAAAATGATTGTACAAAACGATGATGCTGCTCCTTAAGTATCGTAAGATTACACATTTTTTACTATACTATGAATTATGTTATTATCTAGGCATTTATAGGCTTATACAAATGTTTTTGAGTTGATACAAATGTTTTGCAGGTGATACAAATATTTTTGAGATGATAGAATGAAGTAAGTGCAAAATCTTAGAAAACTAGGTACTTTCATAGCAACTCATAGGTTGAAGGCTTAAATTTGCTACAGAAGTGTTGTAGCTTTCTATGGAGGTAAAAATAAGTCATAATCTCAAAAAAAAAGAATTTTAAAGGCATGTGTTTAACCCATTAACCTCAAGGAATATGGTGGAGTAGCTAGAAAATTTAAAAAATATGCGGAGGGTTGATTTTGACATTTCCTACCAAAGTTTGCTACTGAATTTCTTGAAATGACTGTTTTAGTAGTAAACTTCAAGCTAAGTTTCAAACTAAATGGAAAGGAATTTTGGAAATATGAATGAGGTGTTTCTTCAACATGAGCCCATCTATACAAACCTCTCTTAGGTTTGCACATCCATTTGGTTTTGGAAAATACACACGCATCTTTGAGGCCTATTTTACATAATTTTACAAATTTGTGCAGAAATTTGAATTTCGACTTTGTGGAGGTCCAACTTAGGAAGGTCAACATCCACGTAGCATAATGACACATAAATAGTCTAACACATTCGTAAAATATGTTGTTTTCATTTGATAAGGGTTATTAAAAGAATTTGTTCAACTATTTAATGATAGAAGGGTCCTTTTTGTGTACAAACTCTGTCAAAGAGAAAATATTCCTAGAAAGTATCATGTGATGTAATTCTATTAGAAATAGGTCCCCTAGGTAGGAATTCAAGGCTGGCCTGGGTGGTAGAACATTGTATGAAGGCCTCACTCTATATAGGATCGAATTTTTCACTTTCGGAGTTGTTGAATGTGATGAGAAAGATACTATGTAAATTTTCTCTATCAAGCTAATACATAGTTTACAACAATTGCCTTCAAAACTTTAGATTCTTCTTGATTTATGTTTTTTTCTCTTCAGTGTGTATACTTTGATCAGTTTCATTGTATCATGATTTCTTGGAATTCATAACTTTATCCTCCAACTTCCTTCATGTAGTATTTTCTGTTGTAAAAGTTATATTTTAAGTCAATTTTCCTAAGCTTCCATGAATGTATTTTCTAGTAATTGAATCTCTTTAGCTGACTCCATGCTCAATGGTAGCCACCATACATTCTTTCACCTGCAAAAAACCACGTAAACCATAAAAATATTTAGACATATGCATATATATATATATATATATATATATATATATATATATATTATCTTTTAGTAATTCATTGTTTTTCTTCTTGAGAGAGCCTCTTCTAATTAAAGGGCTACTCACCCAAAGTGGTTAGAAGAAGAAGAAGATTGATGTTCTAACAACCTAAACTGGCATTAATGAGATAACATTTTTGTGTGTATGTCGAGAGATGAAAAGCTCCATTTCCCAGATTTTCTTTGAGTCTCTTCATTATGATTTATGAGGATAACAGAAAATCATAGTTTTATTTCGAAGGTTGTGATATTACTCTAAAGACTCCAATATCAAAATATACATAAGATAAAATTTTCATGGTGACCCAGCTGCTTGAAAATCAGTAGCTTGAAGATGTTCCAAGACGAGTTCTACTGCAAGAATAAATCCCAAGTGTGATCCTATATATCGATCTCTCATCTATGGTTTTCCAACTCCTATGCCTTGTGTTGATTGGTCAGCCCATCTTCCCATGTTAAAATAAGAAAATAAATATGATGTTGTTTTGCATTTTGTTAAATTCCAGATACATGTATGTAGACCGAGGGTAGAGTTTCCTAAGGATTGTCTCATGAAAATTTTTATGGCCACCCTAGAGGATGAAGCTAGAACATTGTATGAAGGGTTGCAATCAAGTAGCTTGTGTTCTCTTACAAATTTCCATTCAACATTTTTTATACATTATGGGAAGTCTCATCTTGCAGAAAAACTGTTTGAAGACTGTTGTAATCTTTGGAAATGTTTTATTCAATATATTAAAATTATTGATGATGATGTAGAATGTATGGATGACAAGGCTATATTAGAGGCACTTTATGAATTTTATTCAAAATATAGTTGTCATGATGATCAAGAAATTTTCCAATAAGAAGATGTATCTTCTTTTCTGAAATATGAAATAGATCAGCAATTTGACAATGAAGTCATATGACAAGAAATTTATGAGGATTTTCAGCCATGTAAATCTATATGCATTCAAAGGTATCATACAAATAATTCAAATTTTTTTCAGCCCATTACACTTTTGAGATTTTATGTCAAGAAGAAACTCATCAAGATCAGGTTGTTGAAAATACATGCATGAAGATTCTGAATATTGAGGTAAGATGCGATGAAAGTTCAATTTTAGGTAAACTTGAAATACATGAAGAGCCGAATATAAAAGTTTTACATATTCTATTTGGGAATGTTATCAATCCTTATCACAAAATAGAAGAAAAGAGATATCAATGTCTTAGAAATCAACCTCTTCGAGGGGGCAACCTCATTTACATTACATAAATGAACAATTCTTGGATGATAGAAATGAAAAAACCTCATTTCTATATATAGGAGTCCATGGGGTCACAATATAATCCTAGCCGACCGAACAATAATAATGTAAGGGAAAAAAAATAACAATAGTGGGCTTTTATGGGGAACAATAATAACAATATGGGGACTACACGGGTACAACAATAACAATAAGGGGGTTACACTAAGAAAAATAAGGGAGTAGACTGTAATATAGGGACCAATCATGCTCCTCTACTTAAAAAAGTGTTGTCCTCAACACTTGAGTAGTTATGGATGCTTATGTATAGATTCTCATCCTCCAATGTGGAATTTTCAGTGGGTAAGTTCTTCCACTTGATGAGATATTTTGAAATTGATTGATTTCTTCGCTATTAAGTTATTGTTTTCCTGATTTCTTCAGGTTCCAAAATGATTTTTCCTTTCTCATCAAGTTCTAACAATATTTTTTTAATTGAAATTTTGTGACCTATAACCTTATTTAAGCATGAAACATGGAAAACTGGGTGCACTGTAGAAGAAGCAGGAAGCTACAATTTGTATTCCATAGTACCAATCCTTTGCAACACCTTGTAAGGACAATAGTACTTTGGTGATAATTTATTATCCTTATCAGTTTTCTTGAGGGAAATTTGTTTGTATGTTTGTAGCCGTAAAAATACCCATTCTCCTACATCAAAAATTCTCTCACTGTGATGTTGATATGCCTGTATTTTCATTCAATTTTGTGCCAAATTTAGGTTATCGTTTAAGAGTTGGAGAACTTGTTGTTCATGCTCGATGTGATCTTCCACTTCTTGAACCTTATCATTTTCTTTTAAAGATGATGTGATGGATGGTGGATGATATCCATAAAGTTCCTTAAATGAGGTAATTTTTGCTGCAATATGGAAGGAAGTGTTATACCACCATTCAGCCAAAGGTATCCACTTGAACCATTGTGTTTTTTTATCATATACAAAACAATGGATATATCCTTCCAAACATTTGTTCACTATATCAGTTTTCCCATCAGATTGAGGATGAAAAGATGAGCTATGAGCTAGTTGAGTACCCAAACAAGAAAATAATTACGTCCAAAAATTTCCAGTGAAAATGGGATCTCTATCCCTTCCAATAATATTTGGGTTTGTATATAGCTTTGGAATTGTTTCCATAAATGCAGTAGCAATTTTACTTTATTTAAATGAATGATATAGTGCACGAAAGTGTGCATACTTGGTAAGCCTATCAAATACCACCATGATGACACTCTTTCCTTCAACCTCAGGTAAATCTATAATAAAATCCATTGAATCCTCCTCCCAACATTAACTTGGAATGGATAAAGGTTGTATTAGACCCAAGGTCTTAATTGTCTCAACTTTGTTTTGCTGACAAACAAAAAATTCTTCCAAACAATTTTGAATATCAGATTTAAGGCCATCCCAACAAAAAATCTTTTTTCACCTTGTGGTAAGTTTTTAAAAATCCTGATTGTCCTCCTAAAGGAATATGTTCAATTCCAAAAGAATATTTTCTTTTAGTTGGGAATTCTTACAAAGATATAAGGGATCTTTGTACCATAAGGAATCATTTTTCCAACTAAATGTATCAGATGTACTAGGATATTGCTGCAACTTTTGAATGAGTGTCCACTCTTCTTTTTCATTCTTCCATTCCTCCCTTGCTTCGTTTATTGAATTTGGTTCAACAATATAAATGGCACAAAGAAATGCTTCCACCTCCTCATCCTTTCTCGAGAGTGCATCCGCAAAAAAATTTAGAGTCCCTTTTTTCTAGATGATTTCAAAGTCATAACTCAACATATTTGTGACCCATTTTTGCTACTCTTTTCAAGATAGTCTTTGTTCCAAAAATTATTTAAGACTATCATGACAAGTTTTTACCTTGAAGTGTCTTCCCATTAGGTAAGGTCACCACTTATTTAGTGCATGTAGTATTGCCAACATTTCCTTCTCATAAATAGCTTTCTATAAATACTTTCCTTTGATTGGAGGAATTTCAAAATAAATGGGTCTTCCTTCTTGCATTAAAACAACACCAATTCCATTTCTTGAGGTGTCACATTCCACATTAAAAAAATTTGTGAAGTCTGGTATATCTAAGACCGATGATTGGCACATTGCCTCTTTAAGATTTTCAAAGGACTCATTTTCTTCAAGAGTCCATGAAAATGAATCTTTCTTAAATAATGTTGTTATAGAAGCTGATTTTCTGCCACAATTATTAACAAACTTGCGATAATACCCTATTAACCCAAGAAATCCTCACAGTTGCTTTATGGTTGTGGAGAATTTCCATTCCTTAATGGCTTTAATTTTCTTAGGGTCTACTTTAACACCCTCCTGAGATATAATATGACCTAGATATTCCACCTGTTGTACTCCAAATAAACATTTGGAGGTTTCTACATATAATTGTTTCTCCTCCAATAGTTTTAGCACCCTGTCAACATGTTGAATATGATCCTTCTAAGACTCGTTGTAGATTAGTATATCATCAAAAAATACTAACACAAATTTTCTAATGGTTCGAAAATGGAATTCATGAACCACTGAAATGTAGAAGGTGCATTGGTAAGGCCAAAAGGCACGACCAAAAATACATAATTACCCTCATGAGTTCGAAATGTTGTTTTTGGAATATCTTCAGTCTTCACTCTAATATGATGATATCCTAAATGGATATCCAACTTTGTAAAATAAATTTCTCCATGTTATTCATCCAATAATTTATAAATCATATGAATAGGAAATATTTCTTTAATAGTCAGCTTATTGAGCTCCCTATAGTCCACACACATGCGCCATGATCCATCCTTATTTTGAACAAATACTACTAGAGCGGAGAAAGAACTTTGACTAGGTTGAATTATACTAGCCTCTAACATTTATGCAATCATATATTCAATTTCACTCTTTTGGAAATAACGATATCTGTAAGGCCTGATATTTGGAGGAACACTTCTTGGAATCAAATGAATATCATGATCATTATCATGAATAGTTGGGATTCCTTTGGGAGTTTCAAACACCTTGGAATTATTTTCCAAGACTTTTTGGAGATCTGGAGAAATAGATGATTTTGATGTTGGAACTTCTAGTGAGCATAATTGTGCAATTACGCCTCGTTTTTATTTCTTTAGAAGATTTTCATGACATTAGAGCTTATTATCTTTCCTATCTTCCCTATGATACCCCGTAATTCAAGTTCCTTTTCTTTCGAAAAAAATTTCAAAAAAAATTCTTGAAAATTAAAAGCTATCGTCCTCATAAATTATAACCATTATACTCCTAGTACAAGATCAATATGTCCCATTGGAATCGAAAGAATTGGATGATTTAGTACATATTACCCCATGCTTAGCTTAATATTATGGCACTTTCTAGAGAAATTTATAGTTCCTCCATTTACAACCATCACTTGACACTATAGTGTTGGGTATAGGAAGCAATTCAATTCCTTGGCTACCTTAAAATGAATAAAATTATGGGTACTACCTAAATCAATTAACACTTTTAAATTTTTCTTCTTGATACGACCTTCTATGTTAAGAATTTGAGAACTGGTAATTTTTTCCAATGCATTAAAGGATATGGTCAGAATCATTTGTTTTTTCTCTAGGGTTGGTTCATGGTGTTTATTCTCTTCTTTTGAAGTTTCTTGTTCATTTTCTTCCTTCGCTTCACAATTTATGTAAAATTATTTATTCTCAGCACAGTTATGAACTTTAGCATATTTTATATCACAATGTTAGAAAAGCCCTTTTGCTTTTTTTTTATCCCAATTTTTGTGGTGTCAACCTTGTCAGATGTGGAATTCTAGGATTAACAACACTTCCATATTTATAGATGTGAGTGGTTGGCTTCATTGTCACCATAATTTTTCTTTCAATTTTCTTGCCAAATTGAATGGCTACCCCAATGAATCGGGTCCACAAAGGCGAACCTCATGTTGGATGTTATCATTTAATGTACCTATGAAGAAATCAATCATGTGTTCCTCTACAATATTAGTTACCCTTATATTCAATTTTTGGAAGTCCTCAATGTGCTCCACCATTGAACCCTTTTTTTTCGAGATTTATCAATTGAATAAAGAAGGTGTTACTCTTTGTATCCTCATAATGTTCTATCATTTCCTAAATAAAAATTGACCAAGTGACAATTTTTTTATGAGAGAAAAGCCATCTATACCATACAAATGTATTTGTTTCTAAATATAAAGTCGAAATGCGTACCTTTTGTGTGTTTTTCACTTTATGGAGATCGAAATATTGCTCCATATGTAGTATCCATGTTACAGGATCCTTGCCATCAAGATTCCTCATATCGATATTTGGAATATGGTGTGTCTTCAATCCAACATTAGAGTTTATGAAATCACGATTAACATTTATTTTGTTCTCATCATGAGTTTCCTCTACTACCTTTTCACCATTATGAATCATTTATTCTTTTAACTTTTTCAAACCTTCCTTCAAACCTTCAATGTCTTCTTTTATAACATTCTTCATGTCTTCCATGTTGCCTTTCATTTTTTCTTCAATGTTATCCATCTTAGCTTCCATGCCATTCTTCAAACCATCCATCTTATTTTCCACATATTTATTCAAACCATCCATCTTAGCTTCCATACCTTTCTTCAAACCATCCATATTAGCTTCCATTTTAGTTTTTGTTACTCTTTGCGAGAGCGAACATTGTTTCACTTGGTCTTGTAATTTTGATATATTATGTTTCACTTCTTCCTCTTCATGACTCATAGTAGAGCCTTCTGAGAGCTTAATGCGTGTTGGATTATTTTTAGGAGCCCTTTTAGAACCCAATGCTGATATATATGCTTCAATATGCCCTTGTAATCACTTCAAACTATTTTTTCAAACAAGAATTATGAAAAAAAAAAAAAAACATATACACATTTTTCTTGCTTTTGAGGAGATCAATATTGAAACTAATGTATTTCTATAGTTTAGAATCACCAATATTTTATCTTCAATCCTTTAGTATCCCTCTAAATCTTCTCTCTAAACCTGATTTGGATTCTTCACGACAAAGTTATGCCCAATCTCCGACAATGTCCTACTTATGGACTGGTTCAGTAGAGGTAACTTGTATGTCGTACCACATGTCATTGTTACTTCCTTAAGATCTGAAATCGATATACCGGAAACTAAAGTTCATTTTCTTTCAGCCACTTTTTACAGAACTCCAATATGATGCTTAGAGAGGGAGTTATGAAAATTTTCCCAAGGTCACCTCTTTGAGATGAAATTTGGGAGCCTACAAAAACCCTAACTTCCACAGATCATATCTCCGAAAAATATTTTGAACCAAGATATGAAATGTTTCCACGAAGTTCCTCGAGATTTATTTGCAAATGGTTTTTGTTTTCACTTTTCAACCTTCGTTGAAAACAAGTTATAGAAAAAATTCCACGATGACCTATTTGAAGCAACGAAACCATAGAATCCAAAGCTTTGATACCAGATGTTATGAAACCAACTCACAAAATAGAAGAAACTATAGATCAACGCCTTATAAATCAGCCTCTTCAAGGGGGAAATCACCTTTACATTAAATAAATGAACACTTCTTGGATGATACAAATGACAAAACATCCTTTCTATATATAGGAGTCCATGGGGTCACAATATAATCCTAGCCAATCTAACAATAATAATGTAAGGACACAACAATAACAACAGTGGGCTTTTATGGGGCACAATAATAACAAGATGGGGATTACAGGGGTGTAATAATAGCAATAAAGCTACACTAACAACAATAAGGGACTACACTAGTAATAAAGGGACCTAACATGTAATCATCAAAATAAAATGGATGATATGCACAAAGTTATTTGTATAGGAGATGTTAGTGTTCAGAATCAACATAAAAATACTCAAGCAAAACTACAAAATATTATATCTGATTAGTTTGATAAGAAAAATATTAGTTTTGATACACACAATATGGGTGTCATGTTTGAATATGTTCAAGGATGCATGGATGGTTTTGTTGATTTACATGAAAAGGAAGACAAATCTATTGTTGCATTTTTATTTTATGATGTTCTTGGAATTGAAGACATGGGACAAAAGAAGCCATCAATTATGAATGAATTTGGCCCTCATGGTTTTACATATCAAAAAGAGTATATTTTTCATGGTTTCCAAGATCCAATGGTAATTCTGTTCCAAACATAATTGAAGACTATTTTTGTGTTTTTTATGGAGTATGGATTCAATTTTCATTTCGATTTTCCAATAGATGATCCAATAATGATTTTTTTCAAACAAAATCAAGAAGCCCAAGTGTTGGACCAACTCTTTGACTAGTTATACTAGAGGTTTCATATTGCTTGAGTTAAGCAGGTGGATTTTTGGCTGTAATAGTAGGATTGGTATGTACATAAATAAGCTCGTTGGGAAAGCATCTCTTTCAACATTTAGTTTGAATATTGTAGTTGCAAGTTTCAGTTTGTACAATGTTTTGGCTTCAGGAGCATGTGAAGGGTGGAATGAAGGCTGAAGAATATGACAAGTTGTTGGGAACTGCCCAATAGATAACGCACCTGGTTTGTTGGTTCGTTGGTACACCACAGTGGTGCATCATCTTCATTAGAGCCACTATTATCCATGATAACCATTAGGTTTGTTTTGAGTCATGAGTATAGGTGGTTAGGTTAGTTAGCGTTTAATAGGATTTTTTAAGTCTTTGATTTTCAAATAGTCACATGCATAAAGTTATTTTAGTTATTTTGAAAGTTTGTTACGGGTCTTAGTACAAGTCATCATAAAGAAAAAATCGAAAGTTTTATGTCCCTCAAGCTTATCTAGTCATCATTGTGAGTTTGACACTTTTACACACTTTTGTAGAAAATCTAGTTCAAACATGTCAGGATTTGGTACGGAAGTTCATGAAACTTCCGTAGAAAATCTACCTTCCAGAACACATGATTGGCTGTGAAATTCGTTCTTTCTACTAACAGTAGGGAAATGGTACAAAGTTTCAAAAAAGGGTATGGTCAGAGCTTATTGGGTCATGATTGTGTCCAGTTGTCTTTATCCATTATTCGCTAAACACATGGACCATATAGTTGGTCCTTCATTTATTTACTTTTCCACCTATTTTACATATTTGTTGTCACAAATTTGTTTTCATTTCCTCCTTATGAGCTACTATTACTGTCTAAGCATCGGTATTTTTGTCTTATGGTCTATCTAGTTATCGTAGGGTAAACTCTCTTGGTGTTGTTGAGATTTTTGGGTAGCATCGGATGTGCTCTAGCTTCGAAATTTTGTTGAGGAGCTGGAGTACATGATATATCCAAGACCCAGAAAGAATTTGGATAAATTCCATCTAGTTTGATAGTTATTCAAATAATTAATCTTTTTAATTAAGGATCCTAAATCTAACATAGGAAAATTAAAATATTAAAGTGAATTAAACTAAACATGTGATGAGAATGTTATAAGTGACATGGATCTGGTAGCTTCTAGTATTATCCATTGATTAGAGATTAAATCACGACCATTGGTTTTCCAATGAGAAAAGTATAAGAGAAGGGATTGGGGTGAGTTGGAGAACACACACAATAACAGATGCATTAAGCTACGTCGACATTATATGGTGGGGTTTTATAATAATTTCGAAGAAAGTTTGAAGTGTAGTGAGGGGAAGAGATTGGAAAGGGATGATCTGATACACGGCCAAGAATACAACAACGGTAGAGAGGCAGTGTATTAAGCACTGCATCAAACAGCTAGAGATATGTAGTTCAACCAGAGCCATGCAAAAGGCGACAACAACCCTTCAGGGGTGACGCAAGCCCAACCAGGGCAGTACAAGGGCATTATAAGTCTAGAGAGGCTGACGAAGGCCCATCTAGGGCAGCACAGAGTTTGATGCAGGCCGAAGTGGCTAACGCAGAGGGCCAAGGGACAACATTAGGGTTTTCAGTGGGCCAGATAAGGGATCGAGTTCTGTAAATCCTGTTTAAGGGTGTGAATCTGCCATATTTTATGTCTCTAAGTGAAAGAGGTACTACTGCCATGTAATTTATTTGTAGGGAAAATCATTTTGGTGCCTGGATATTGTTGTATTCAGATTCCGTATAATTATAAAACCCTCTAGAGCTAGCTACACCAATTTTCCCACATTGGGTTTTTCCGAGGACATTTGCTGAAAAATTTGTGTCACTTTCTCATGTGTGCATGGTGTTTCATAAATGATCTGTAAAATTTTTATACTACATTTTTGTTGACTTCTATGATTTTATTAAATGATTCAGAAAATTAACTTGTAATTTAAATCAAGTAGGAAAAGGAAATCAAGGCACTTTAGTAGGATTTTTGTTTATAAATTTTCACATGGTATCAGAGCATTGCAGATCAAGCTGAATTACATGCAAAGTAGCTGAATATTTTTACTATAGGAAGGGAATCTGAAGCAGCATAGAATATAGGAGGCAATGCAACATCAAGAGGGACACAGACCCAGCTGAGACGGATGAGATTTTTGTTTAGAAATTTTCACATGGTATCAAAGCATTGCAGATCAAGCTGAATCACTTGCAAAGTAGCTGAATATTTTTGCTGCAGGAAGGGAATCTAAAGTAGTGTAGAATAGAGGAGAAAAAAAAACATCAAGAGGGACACAGACCCAACTGAGATGGACATAGAGCCAATGTTCTCATGCAGAGGCTAACAAAACACCACCAGGGTGATGCAGACATAGGCTTGCTTATGCAGAGGCTGACACAACACAAATAAGGGTGATGTAGTGCTAGTCAAAGGCACACTGAGGTGATGCAATGGCTAAAGAAGGCCCTCAAGGGTAACACAATCCAATTTTCAGTGACATTGTTCAGTTTGCGATAATTGGAAGTGTAGCTTCCAGTCATCAAAATTTTTTGGTGTGGCACAGGTTTTGTCGGTGTAGAACAATGCCTATCTAAGTTGAAAAAGTGTGGAAGGAGAACAACCATTCAATAAATTTTTGCCAAATATACCCGAGGATCAATCATGAGGGTGATCGAAGAGGGTTGATTCAAGGGATTTGACAAATATTCAAGGAGGGAAATCATTTTTCAGAGGGAGCAGTTACTATAGACGGTGCCTTTTCGCTAAGGACCCTAGATCTGGGATTTTGTTGAGAGTAGAAACAACAATAGGGAGAGGATAATCTACTTCAACCTATTTTTTTGAGCTAGATGGCATCGTAGAGAATGCATGATTAGGATAGGTTGGATGGCTTGTCCAAATTCTCTATTTGAAAGGCCAGAATAGTTATGGTCCTGGAGGCATACAGACTTTGGGAACATACAGAGAACGTCTTGGATACACCGAATAATGCTACTCTTCCCGCGAAGCATAATGAAGTGGAAGTGCCTGTTAAGCGCTTTATCATGGATGGGGTCAAGGATCATGTGGTCCCACACATTGCCAAGAAGGAGACGTTGAATGTTATGTGGACATCTTTGACCAAAATGTATCAACTAAAATCCATCCAGAAAAAGATGATTTTGGAGAACTAGATGAGGTTGTTTGTGATGAATAAGGGGGAGGAAAATGATCCTTTCCTCCTGATCCAAAATATTTTTCTTGAGATGTATAAAAGAATTAACATGTGAAAATTTTAGCTTTAAACAATAAACTTTAAAGGGATAAGTGGAAAAAGAGAGAAGCAATTAACATCATGAACAAGAACAAAGAGTTGCTATCAAAGTTCGTCCAGGAGGCAGTACATCTCTGAGCCCTGCTCAAATACTGGGGAGGCCCTGCCTTTATTAAATGGCCAAAATGAATGTACGAGTACAAAATGAGGAGTTACACCCTTATACCTGCCCAATATGAAATTGGCTAAAAATTGCAGACTTATGATGATGAAATGGGCAGCAACGTTGGATTTGTGGCATCGATTAGTGTAGAATCCATATAAAACTTGCCCCAATTTGACAATGTAAAAATATGGCCTCTCTGGGAAATGGCTTAGATCATGGTTATGCCCCCTCTTGTACACTACTCAAGGTTCCACTGCCTCATTTTTTCTACCCACTCCTATCTGTCCTTGGGTGCAAAAATGACTGAAGATTTATATAATGACTGTTGGACGGAATTTAAAAAGTGACCATTTGATGGATTGGTTTCAGAGCCGAACTGTGTGGAGGAGGTCGGGTGGTCAAACCTTTACCCCCTCGTTAACGGGGAAAAAATTGTTTTATAAAAAACCGCATTTAAATTTTTTGAACAGCCCATATGTATTTTTAATCCTGTCGTATTGACTGTGTTGTGAAGAGGTGTACATGGAGGGATCGGGCCTGCATTCTGTGGTCCACCCCTGAAGTTCCCATCGACATCGTTATTAAGTTGTGGGGTTAATATAGTCTGGGTGGCAGTGGGTTTAACAACCCCTGCCCCCATTACTATACGTTACAGTCATTTCAAGTGGGGACTACAGGGGTGACGCTGTTGACCACCTACCCCCCAATAATATGTTTTAAAATACTTCATTGGATTTGCATGGGGTGGCGAGTTTAGTGGCCCACCACCCATATATATATACATACATACATATATATATATATATATATATTTGTTCTTTTATTGTTAATAAAAGAAAGAGGTTGTTTTCAAACTTTCAGATTTTTGAACGAAGGATTGCAATTATTGGTCCCACAAATTTTCCTGGAATCCATCCAGGTTGACCGGAATCTGATGGCCAGGTTGCAGCAAAATTTTTGCCTCCTTAAGCTACCACATAACCAAGTCAACCTGCAAACTTTGAATGCTCCTAACCTCTTCATACAGACTCAGAATTGAGTGTCGTCTGCGCCATTGGAATTAATATAACAAGATCTACAACCTTAACCTAGTTTGAGAGATTTTCAAACACATTGATTTTTGAGCCTTTGTACTTAAGCCATTTGTATTTGTACCTATTTAATCCACTTGGATAATTCCTTCCCACTAAAGATGTTTTGGACCTGAAAAGAATAACACTCTCAACACATTGTTTGTGTCCTTTCCAAACCACACTTTCAATCCTCTGTATGCAAAAATGGTACAACATTTGCAATCATGCACACCACACATGATTCAACCACCCCTCCTTTCCAAGAGTTTATAGTACCCACTCATTGGTGAAGGATTACATAAAAAAAAACAAAACAATCACTATCTCAACTACTCGTAAAGAAAGGCCAAAACATCATCATTCTATTTTGAAGTGACGGGAAACACACCATCACATTTAAATTTAATTGAAACGTATGATTTAAAAATGTGGCCATCACACTAAGACCCCTAAAAGAACCACATTTTACTTAATAAGGTAAATGGATAATCCCCCTATGGATAATGTTCCTGTGGGACAGCTTCGGGGACCGAGGTCTATATGGGTGTTCTTTGATCTTAATGTGTTCGACATGCAGGTTTCTGGGGTGCATTTTAGTTGTGATGATTCTTCCTCCTCGATACCTTTCGTGTCATCTTAGAATGCCTCCTCCATATGTCCCTCCGAGAAGTGCCCATGAATCCATCACTGTCACTGAGGTGTGAGGAGGTGCTCTCATCATCATTTTTTGGTGAGTCATTGGTTTTATTGGAGCTTTCTCCCACTTCCTTCTTGGTGTATCCGAGCCCTGATGACGTAGCAATTCCTCAACTTTGATGGGGTTTATGGTTCCTTAGCCATTGATGTCGAGGCCCTTTCCTCGATACCCCATCTTCTTCAGCAATTTGGACTTGATCCTTGTAGTATTCTTTTCAAAAGAAGTGAATTCATCATCATGAAAAATACATGAAATGGAAGGGTTGCTTTTTACCTTGGGTTGTTTATGTCGCAATTTTTTGAAGGCCTCATCCTTAGCTTGTAACTGGTGTAGTAACCTTTGTTTTTATTCCGTTTCTTCTTGTAGGAGCCTTCTTAGCTCAACATTTTCTACTTAGATGCCTTGGTTAATCTCTTCAAGTTCTCGGAACTCTGCCTAATAATTGTCCCTTTTTCCCTTGGTGCATTATCTATTGATATCTTCGTTTCATAGCCTAAATCATAACCCAAGTATATGGGTCCTTCCATCGTGATCCCAAAGGCTGCAAGATTCATTTAATCATTAGAATCGTACCCCGGGTCAATTGGTCGACCTCATGAAAATCCTATAGTTGCGACCTTTTCATCTTCCTCGGATCCATAATATTCAGAATCTTGGTTTTGTTGTAGGGTGGTGGCAGTTTCCTGATTCTCTTTTTTTTCATTTCTCTCATGTCTCATCTTAGGGTGCAACTTCCAATATTTTTCTTCATCATGTCCCTCCTTTTCACAATATGTGCAAGGGAGCTTTGCTCCCTTATTTTGGCCGTGGCAGTCCTTTTTGGGTAGCCACTTTGTTCATGTGCCCCCGTGCTTTCTATGTGCATGGCCTTCAAACTAACCTCATTGATGGTAGGAGGCTCAAATAGAAATAAAAAATGTCTTGTGTAACTATGTAATGACCCAATGTACTCAGTTACAACTTCAGGAGAATTTAATGAAATGCCCAAACTTAGTGCTTTTTTTCTAAATTCCTCAGTAAAACTTTGTACATTTTGTCCTTTACCTTTCCTTAGGTACTCCCACTCTATTAAAGCTTTCTTCTTGTAACCTAAGGGATAGAATTGATCTTTAAGTGTAGCAATAAAATATGACCAGGAGGAAATACGCTTACCCAAATTACTGTTGCCTCGAATTTTGCTCCCCCACCAGATGAGAGCTGTGCCACTCAATCGAAGAGAAGCCAACTGGATCTTCACCTCATCCTTGAAAATTTGTTGGATTCTCCTATAGAGTTCAAGCTGTTGTAATATTCCTAAATTCATCTACAACTGATGGGAATATTTTTTTTTTTTTGGTCACAAATATTGGTGAATAAGTGGGTGGGGAGAGCCATAAAGCTCATTGTTGAGAATAAAACCACTTCTCATGTGAAAGTGGATCGTATTTTCAGCTTAATAAAGAATCCTAAGGTGTGAATAGGGGCTAAAACATGTTGACTGGGTCGACCTTGACCAAATCTACAATGTTGTAATGGAGGAGTGGCCATCATGAGGCATAACGCAATTTTAGATGGATATGCCTTGTGTGAAAAGGGTGATTTCATTGGAGGTTTTTAAGGGTTTGAAAACTCTTTTCTTACAGAAGGAAGGGGATGGCAACATTAGAAGAATTTTTATGATATGATATTTTTTTGAGTATATTGTCTTTTTAGACATATCTCATTCTCTTGTTGTTTAGCTAAGAATAATGTTGTTTAGCATTGGGTGTTCCTAGTTTGGAATCACACCTCTTCCCATTGAATAGCTCTTGGGAGAGTTTGTATTGCATTGTCAACTATCTGGCTTAGGGCCCAGATTATTATTTCAAATACAACGCAGATCCTGTTGAGGGTTTGATTGTTTTTGCAAGCTGTAGCAAGTGGAGATTAGATCTTTCATATCTATCCCATTTCAGTGCTTATTTTCAGTGGAGGAGGGTTCTAATTCATTGGGAGGACATTATTGAAGACATTGAGCATCATTTTCATATCTTGGCATGTGGCCAACTATATTTTGATCCCTACAACGTAGTATAGATCTAGATCTGCGTCATTCATGTAGGTGTATTTGTAGGGTGTTTCAGCACACCATTTGGAGAGCGATTTTCTAGGTGTTGGGGATCTTCCCTTCACTTTGGAGATCTATTGGAAAAGATTATTTTTATTTTTTATATAAGATCAGATCCACTTTCCAGATCTGGATATTTCCATAGATCTGCAGTCTTAGATCTCAGATCTACATGTTGTACTTGGTGTTTTGCTGAAAACACCAAGGGGGTTCAATAAAGGAGCTTCTATAATGTATATATTTGGTATAGATCAAAATATTCGCTCACATACTTGCTCTAGAACTGATGTGTAATATACATATGTTGCAGTGCTAATAAAATAACGTTGTAAGGCATTTTTAGTCTTTATACATGGTTGTAGCACCTCATTTTGAGGATTTCTTTTATTGGAGACTTCTATTTTCTTGTTACGCATCTTATGGTCCACTTTTTACATACATATTGTTTCTATAATAACAAATGAAAAGTATCTATATTGGCCTCCTCCTATTTCTAAGATGATCTATGTTATTTATCTATCATTTTGCATTGTATTGTTGCATTCCCCATTTGGGAATACTACAATGGTATTGGAGCATAATCTTGGCACAACATGTGCTTTCTAAAGAGCCAATATGTCTTCTGAAGGAGGAGAGCCTCTCACTGATAGAGGGAGGAGATATCAAGAAATAAGACGCATAATATTTGATTACACTGATGAGGAAGAAGACAAGCGTAAAACCACATTATCTGGAAGAATGAAAGGGAAGGACATCTCAAGACTTCTCCTCGAAACTATGCATGAGCTTAAAATAGAAGTCAAGGGAATGAGGAGGGAAAAACATGAAGGTCCCTCAAGTATATTTTCACATGAAGAAAACCCCAGTTCTTCATATCATGTGTGTAAGCACTCAGCCACAAAATAATATCCTCATCATTATACTATGCCCATATTTACTACAATAAATATGGAGAAAGAAGATGCACCAAAGGAGGAGACTTTGAATGATTATATTCAGGAGTATGAATCTCAATCTGGGAGATTCAAGGAACACTTGAACTTCAAAGAGTTCTGCTAAATCAAGGAGGAAATAAGACCCAACAAGAAAACTGAAGCAGAAGAGGTAGATTCTTTCTGCCAAATTTTGATGGATCCTCCACATGCACAACCAAGGATTGGATAGGTCGGCTAGACTCCTATTTGAATCTACATCAATTTTCAGAAAAAGAAGCCCTTATGATAGCAGCACTGCATCTTAAAGGTAAAGCTTATGCTTGGTGGTTGTTTGAATCCTTTTCATTAAAGAATGCAAATATATCTACTTATGCAAGATTCACTAAGAGATTAGTGAACAGATTTGATGTAAAACAAGCTGAAACATCTTTGATTGAGATAGCAAAGCATGAACATTCAAAACCCTTGCATGAGTTGGAAAGATATGTTATGCCAACTCCACTTCAGATTTCTATTAAAGGGGATAAAAACTTGTGTGATACCTTGACAAGGGCAAGATCCCCATTGCATGAAGAGATTTCTTCTCAAAGGGAAGACATGGAGGTTCCTCTTTCAAGGGAATACCAAGATCTAGGGCCTCTCATTTTTGATGAGGTAGTCTCAAATATTGATGAGAAGAAAGAGCATGAAGGCAGTAACAACACTGTCGCTTCAGAAGAAGGACCAACACTACTTGGGGATGGGTATGAAGTTATTGCTTCAAGAGGAGGAGCTTTTTCATCTTTGCAAATGGTTCCCAAGGAGCATCATGTGACAGTAATATTAGACAGTAACACCTTGATCCAAGGAGGAGAAAGGATGGATCAACATACAAGGATGAGGAGCATGCCCCCTTGTTGATTTCAAGGGGTTTATATTCAGAATAAGGAGACTGATTTATGAAAAAAAGGGAAGGAAAAATCAGTTCACTCATTCATACAGTCTACTTCAGATTTTGATGTCTCTTTGCATGGAGACATTCCACCAGGGAGACCCCCTGATTGGAAGATGAATAAAGATTTCTCTGAACATAGGGCAACACTAAAATATTTGGCTAAGGAAGGAGCCTTGGGAGAAGATGCTACAACGCTGAGAACCTTTGATGCGTTCCAAGTAGAGGTAAGAAAATTTCTGATATGGATATTACTATCTCCAACTCAACTGTTTGCGCTGAAAAATGATTCAGAAATTTATGGTGACATGAGCATGATGTCAAAGGGTCACTCCATAGCTTTGGAGAAGAAAATTATATTTCCTCACATAATAAATATTTCTTAATATGAAAAGAGGGTATTAACAATCTTGCATGCATGGGCCAAACTATGGAAGTTTTGGAAAAAAAGGACCTTTCAAAAGGAGGTTGACTTCCATGTAATTCAATCTTGTCTTGAGCAAGATCAACTGCAAGAGAGGCAGCAAAGGTGGACTTAAAACACTCCAACATGTTACTTTTGCATTAAGCATGTCAAAGAGGAGAGCCGTGATATTATAGGAGCTTCATTTCAGACTTCTACAATGTTGTCCTTATTGGGAAGCTTAGATCCATATTGGAAATCCCAGTCGTTGGTGGATTATTCAAAGGATATTTTCACATGCATGATACTTGATGACTAACTACAATATGAGGGCTATTTAGTCCAAGATTAATTCATCTATCATCATGGTAGGATCTTCTTATCTAGAGCTTCCAAGCTCAAGGAGAAGTTGCTACAAAGAGCACATGAAGAATTTATTTTCAGTCATACTTATTCTATGAAGGATTTCAATACTATCATGGAGTTATACACTTGGGAAGGCTTTGGAGAGGAGTCATATCAGCATTTTTAGAGATGCATGATCCATGTGGAGATGGGGAATATACATGACTCTATGAGAGAGTCAATTCAGCCACCTGTTTCCTCTTTGGGAAAGGGAAGAGATACATCTATGCAACACTCCATTTGTATGAGGAGAGATTTTGGTGAAGAATATGCTTTTGTATATGATGATTCATTTGACTATTACTTGTCTTATTTTTTCTTGTATATGCAGGCCATAGCTCCTAAGAGCAGTTTTATTCCATAAAAACTTCATGGCCAACTTTGGGCCACAAAAATTTCTAAACATGGTCACTCCCTTAGAGGACAAAGGGAGATATTGTATCATTGTGGGTGCATTCCAAAAGCACCAAATATATATCAAACCTTCAGCCATGGTGAGATTACTTGGGTAGAAAGTAAGCGGTGGGGAAATCACTATCTGATGCTGTCAGAAGATCTACTGCGCTGGTTCCACATGTGGGACTATGATCCAGCTCCATCATTGCATTTGATTATTAATGTATCACTGATTTTGATCCGACATGATGATGTTGATCTCAATTTTTTTGGGGACATGATGGGAGGGATGACACATTCGTTGGATGCGTCCATTGTGAATGGAACTTCCCATATTTATTCATGATTCAAAAGGAGGATGGGAAATTATATGGCTACTACATTATATCACTTGTTTCCTTATGCAAGGGGCCATATGTTTGACTTACGTCCTTGGGAGAAGCCTCTCACATGCAAGGATTTTTGGCAAGAGATGTGTTGCTTGGATCATATTCAACCAACACCTATTATCCTCTACTATTTTCAAGCTTTCGAGAAGCTTATGGAAACAAGAAGATGGTTTGATGGCCACTTATTGTATCATGTTTTGAGACAACAATAGGAAGAACAACATTGGTCTCAATGGAGGCACTATTTTCACCATCCAAGATATCCTATGACACTTAGTCCATATTTCTTTTGGAGCCCATATGGTGATGACACTCTATTCACTATATGCATAGAGGATTGGGCAAGGAGGCTTCCTAGAACCAATGAGTGGAATCATGAGATTCCAAGTATATTTTGGCCTTATGAGGTCTATATTATTGTAGCCCAGGATCCAAAACTCCAAATTTATCATAAATGGAGGGAGAGAGAGCGTAATTTGAAAAACAATACCTCTCATTTTCAGCCATGCATCCCCTACACATTTCATAAGTAGGGGATTGGTGACTGTTTCTATGAGCTATCAAGGAAGGCTCACTTTGTTTGGATGATAGCATGGAGATTGGAGTTTTTCATTGTGGAGTAAGCACCCCACATTTATCATCTATCATGCCTTTAGGACGCCAATGGACATATTATAAATCTTTCCATATATCTCCCACTTCTTCATGATGAGAGCTATTTGGTTTATTCACCAAAGGAAAACTTGTATTATTGGGAGGAGACATATCCATTGGAGATTTTGCACTGTACTTTTAGTTACTTTAGGAAAAGAAAAATTTTGGAGGGGAGGACTGTAATATTCCTAAATTAGTCTACAGCTAATGGGAATATTAAAATTTTTTTTGGTCACATATATAGGTGAATAAGTGGGTGGGGATACCCATAAAACTCCTTGTTGAGAATAAAACCACTTCTCATGTGAAAGTGGATCGTATTTTTAGCTAAATAAAGCACCCTAAGGTGTGAATAGGGGCTAAAACATGTTGACTGGGTCAACCTTGACCAAATATACAACGCTCTCATGGAGGACTAGCCATAAATGAGGGATAGCGCAGTTTTCGATGGAGATGCCTTGTGTAAAACAGGTGATTTCATTGGAGGTTGTTTAGGGTTTAAACTCTTGTCTTATAAAAGGAAGGGGATGTAAGCATTAGAAGGTTGTTGATGATATGATATTTTTTTGAGTGTATTTTCTATTTAGACATATCTCATTCTCTTATTGTTTAGCTGAGAATAATGTTGTTTAGCATTAGGTGTTCCAGGTCAGGAATCCCACCTCTTCCCGTTAAGTATCTCTTGGGGGAGTTTGTATTGCATTGTCCATTATCTGGCTTAGGGCCAAGCTTCTTCTTTCAAATACAATGTAGCTCATTTTGAGGTTTTGAATATTTTTTCAAGCTGCAACAAGTGGTGATTAGATATTTCAGATCTAGTCGATTTCAGTTCTTTTTCTAAGTGGCAGAGGGTTCTATTTCATTGGGAGGACAATATTGAAGACATTGAGCATCATTTTCATATCTTTGCATGTGGCCAACTGTATTTTGATCCCTACAGTGTAGTATAGATCCATATCTATGTTATTGTTGTAGGTGTATTTGCAGGGTGATTCAACACATCATTTGGAGAGTGATTTTCTAGGTGTTGGGGATCTTCCCTTCACTTTGGAGATATATTAGAGGAGATCATTTTTATTGTTTATATAAGATCAGATCCACTTTCCAGATCTGAATATTTCCATATATCTATAGTCTTAGATCTCATATCTACATCTTGTACTTGGTGTTTTTCTAAAAACACCAAGGGGGTTCAATAAAGGAGCTTGTAAAGTGTATAGATCTGGTATAGATCTAACATTCTTCCAACATAATTTCTCTAGATCTGATGTGTAATCTAAAACTATTGTAGAGCCAATAAAATAAAATTGTAAGGCATTTTTGGTCTTTATACATGGTCGCAACACCTCATTTTGAAGATTTCTTTCATTGGAGACTTTTATTTTCTTGTTATGCATCCTATGGGCAAATTTTTACATAAATTTTGTTGTTGTAATAACAAATGAAAGATTTCCATATTAGCCTCCTGCTATTTCCAAGATGATTTTTCGTTATTTATCTATCATTCTGCGCGGTATTGTTTCATTCCCCATTTGGGAATACTACAGCTGCATAATCCAATTGTTAATATTCTCGGCATTACTTTCACCATTACATACTGGTATATCAAATTTAACATCTAACTTAAATAAACGGTTTTTAGACATATTTCCAGAATTTTTATTGTGATGGTTAGAAGAGGAGGAAGGACTTTCATTTGCTGAAGGAGGTGGATCTCCTCCGCCATCTCCATGCACTGAACCTTTCCCTTCTAAAGCATGATCTCCTGATTTTTCTAAATTATCAATTCTAGAGAATAGCTTCTCTACTCAATCTGTAATGGTATAGAAGGTTTTGCAGAAATTGAGCTCCTCTTCATTTTTATCTTCGTCACCCATATTCCTTCTCTTACGTGCGCATCCTACTTCGGGATCAAAAGCCTACAACGTCCCTTCGCCTCTTCTTAACCTATTTATTTTTAGCATAAAAGCATGTAATTCAAATCTAGAAACACCTGCTCTGATACCAATTTATCCAAAATATTTTTCTTGAGATGTATAAAGGAATTAACATGTGAAAATTGTAGCTTTAAACAAGAAACTTTAAAGGCATAAGCGTAAAATGAGAGAAGTAATTAACATCATGCACCAGAACATAGAGTTTATATTTGAGTTCATCCATGAAGGACTACGTCTCCAGGCCCTACTCAAATAATGGGGAGGCCCTACGTTCATTAAATGGAAAAAATGAAAGTATAAGTACAAAATGAGGAATTACACCGTTGTACCTTCCAAATATGAAATTGGATGAAAGTTGCAGACCCCTGATGAAAAAATGGGAAACACCGTTGGATTTGTGGAATTTAGTAGTGTCGAATCCATATAAAACTTTCCCCAATCTTATAAACTGAAAATCTGGCCCCTCTAGAAAATGGCTTTGATCATGGTTCTGCCCCCTTCTGCACACTGCTCAAGGTTCCACTGCCTCATTTTCCATGTCCGCTCCTATCTGTCCTTAGGAGGAAAAATGAATGAAGGTTTATATAATAACTACTGGACAAAATTTACAAAGTGACCATTTTTTGGATTATTTTCATATCCAAATTGTGTGGAGGAGGTCGTGTAGTCAAACCCTGATCCCTCTTTAATGAGGCAAAAACTATTTAAAAAAAAAAACACATTTAAATTTTTTGAACAACCCGTATGTATTTTTAACCCTACTGCATTGAATGTGGTGTGAAGAGGTGTACGTGGGGGGGGGGCGGGTGGTGCGTGCCCAAATTGGGCAGCCCACCCCTGAAGTTCCAGTTGGCATCATTGTTAAGCAGTGGGGTTAATATAGTATGGGCAGCAGTGGGGTGCACAACTCCCGCCCCCATTAATACATGTTACGATCGTTTCAAGTGGGGGCTGCGGGGATGGCAGTGTTCACTACCCACCCCGCAATAATATATTTTAAAATAATTCATTGGATATATATATATATTATTGTTAGTAAAACAAAGAGGTTATTTTGAGCGTTCAGTTTTTTGACCGAAGGAGTGAAATTAATGGTCACACAAATTTGTTTGCAATCTGGCCAGGTTGGCTGAAATCCTGTGGCTGGCTTCCAGCGAATTTTTTTCCTCCTTAAGCTACCACATTACCAAGTCAACCAACAAACTTTAACTAATCCTAACTTCTTCATAGGGACTTGGAATTGAGTGTCGTTTGTGCCGTTGGAATTACAATGACGAGATCTACAACCTGAAACTAGTTCAAGAGACATTCAAACACTTTGATTTTTGAGCCTTTGTGCTTAAGCTATATGTACTTGTACCTATTTAATCCACATAGATCACCTCTTTATGTTGCAGACGATCCGAGATCAAATGATTTCCATGGGGGTTAAAGTGGAGGAAGATGTCATGGTTAGGACTACTCTAAATGCAGTCTCAGATGAATGTGAAACATTTATCGAAAGAATCTTGGCTAGGAAGAACCTTCCAAGATGGGACAACATGTGGGCTATCCTCTGATAAGAGGAAATCATTCGGATTACCAGGAGACAAAACAACACCGGATCCAGCAAAGTGAAGGAGGAAGAGGAATATGCAACTATTGCATCCAAGAAGCAGCAAGGGAAGAAGAAGAGAGATATATCGAATATCCAATGCTTCAGGTGTGGTGAACTTAGACACTTCGCCACCACTTTTTCTCTAAGGAATAAGGATAATGAAGCTAGTTCTAAGGCTGCGGCAGTTGAAGGAGATGATGGCTCCGATGATGATGTAGCCATGAGTACTCATGAACCTAGAGATAAGAGGTGGGGCGATATTGATATGTAGAGTAGCTACAGATGCGAGACAAAATCCCTGAGGTGCCTAACTCTTGGATAAAATACGAGCTATGAGATCCTTAAGACAATAGCGGGGTGAGTGGAATAGTGGGTGCAAAAGATCATAGTGAAGAATAGGGAAAAGTTGTGATGTTGTATATGGGAAAATCATAGTGAAAATGCAACAACAACGCAAGAGCAACAACACAGAGGCTGATGGGAATTTAAAAACATAGAGGGGAAGCGCTCACATAGTATAGAGCATCAGCAATATAGTGGCTTCATGGTGATAGCAAAGCACATAACCCAAGGGATATTCGGTGATGAGTTGCAACCCAAATGACTTGTCTTTCAGTGATTGGGAAGGGGTCCTTCAGTTGCTTACTTCTCAAAAAATGAGTTGCAGTGCAGTATTTAGTAGTGGTAATGGTATGGGCAACATGATGTAGCAATTTCAGATGGAGCTACAGTATAGATGTGGCACTAGCTGTGGCATAGTCATGGGAAGCAGTACAAAGAGAAGAAAAAAATAGTGATGGAGGGCAGAATGCTAAGCATCTATGCGGGGACAGATGCCAGACACGAAAATTATTCAATGTGGAAGTATTCATAGAGAAAACTCCTTGCTAATATAGAGTGTTGAGATTTTGGGGTAGAATCGAATATGCTATAGCTATAAAATTTTGTGGAGGACCTAGAGTACATGAGATATAAAAGACCCAAAAAGCATTTGGAAAATTCCAACTGGTTTGATAGTTATTCAAATAATTAATCTTTTTAATTAAGGATCCTAAGTCTAACTCAGGAAAGTTAAAATATTAAAGTGAATTAAATTAAAAATATGATTAGAATGTTCTAAGTGACGTGGATCAAGAAAATTTTAATCTTAGCCGTTCATTAGAGATTAGAGCATGGTCGTTGGTTTTCCAACGAGAAAATTATAAGAGAAGGGCTTGGGTTAATTTGGAGAACGGGCACAATAGCAGATGCATTGAGCTAAGTCAAAATTCTAGGGTGGGGTTTTCTAAGAATTTTGAAGTGATTTTGTAGTGTAGTGAGGGACAGATATTGGAAATCGATGATATGATCCGAGGCCAAGAAAACAACAACAATAGAGAGGCAGTGTACTAGGCAGCACATAGGCCAGCTAGAGATACATAGTTCAGCCAGAGCCATGCAGAAGGCAACGCGGAGGCAGCAACAACCCTTCAGGGTTGACGCAGGCCCAGGCAGGGTAACATAGGGGCAGCATAAGCCCAAAGAGGCTTACGCAGGGCCATCCAGGGAAGTGCAGAGGCTGGCGTAGGATAGTAAGGTTGATGTAGAGGGCTGGGGGACAACACTGGGGTTTCCAGTGGTCCAGAAACGGGCTTGAATTCTATAAATCCCATTTGAGGGTGTGAATCAGCCATATTTTCTATATCCGAGTGAAATAGGTACTACTACCAGGTAATTTATCTATAGGGTGAACCATTTTGGGGTGTATTTATTTTTGTATTCAGATTCTTCATAATAATAAAACCTTCTAGAGCTTGCTGCATTGGTTTTCCTATAGTGGGTTTTTCCAGGAACATTTGTCCAAAAAATCTGTGTGTCACTCTGTCATGTGTGCGCGATGTTCAGTAAATGATTTGTAAAATTTGTAGGATACAGTTGTGTTTACATTGCTGATTTTCATGAATAATTCAAAAACTTAACTTGTAATTTAAATCAATTAGGGAAATTAAATCAAGGCATTGCAGTAGGATTTCTATTTCATAGGTGTCAAAAGTCAGTTTGTTGTCCCTAAACTCTTTTACAACCGTCAAAGAAGCAACTCACTAAAGAAAAAATGTCTGAGGTTCCTAAAACAAAAACAAAGCCAGTGAAAAAGAGTAAAGGCAAGGAGCCTGTAAAAAAGAAAAGTAAGATAGAGCTTCTGCAAGAACAACTGAGGGAAGCTAGGACAACGGTAATAGAATCAAAGTTTGAATTTGAGGATTTTAGAAAAGAAGTGACCAAGCAACTTGATTTCTATGATAAGGTTGGGGATGAATATAGAAGAATGTTAAAAGGGATAGAATGATGAAGCACTTGAGCAAGAGTAATAGATGGCTGCAAGCAGAGAGGATAAGGTTGAAAGGTCAGGTCAAAGACTTAGAAACACAGATGGAAATGGTACAACTTGAATTGTTGAAGAAAGGCCTAAAAATGATTGTACAAATTGATGATGCTACTCCATAAGTATGGTAAGATTACAATTTTTTTACTATACTATGGATTATTCTATTATACATGCATGCATAGGCTTCTACAAATATTTTGGAGGAGATACAATTTTTTTTTGAGGTGATATAAGAAAGAAAGTGCAAAATCTAAAAAAACTAGGTACTTCCGTAGCAACTCCCAGCCTTGAAGGGAGAAATTTTCCATGGAAGTGTTGTAGCTTTCCATGGAGATAAAAATTAGCCATAATTTCAAAAACTAGCAGGTTTAAGACATGTGTTTAACCCATCATCCTCAAGGAAGACCCTGGAATAGTTAGAAAAGTTAAAAATATGTAGAGGGTTGATTTTGACATTTGCTACTGAATTTCTTGAAATGAATATTTTAGTAGTCAACTTCAAGCTCAATTTATGACCAAATGGAAAGGGCCATTTTCTTCAGCAAGAGCCCATCTACAAAAACCTCTCTCATGTTTTTCACAACTATCAGGGTTTAGAAAATAGGCACTCATCCTTGAGACCTATTTTTATAAAATTTTACAGATTTGTGCATAAATTTAAATTTTGACATGGTGGAGGTCCGGATCAGCATGGTCAACATCCACATGGAATAATGACACATCAACAATCCATTACATCCATAAAATAAGTTGGTTTCATTTGATAAGGTTTATTAAAATACATTTTTGAGCTAATTAATGATAAAAGAGTCATTTTTTTATACAAAATCTCCGAAATAGAAAATATCCATAGAAAGCCTCTATGTGATGTAATTCTATTAGAGATAGGTCTTTTAGGTAGGAATTTGAGGCTGGCCCAGGCGGAAGACCATTGTATGAAGGCCTCACTCTATATATAATGGATATTTTCACTTTCTGGAGTTGTTTAATGTGATGAGGAAGCTACTATGTAAATTTTCTTTATCAATCTAATACACAGTTTACATCAGTTGCCTCCAAAACCTAAGATTCTTCTTGAATTATTTTTTTTGTCTCTTAAGTTTGTATATTTTCATTAGCTTCATGGTATTATGATTACCTGGAATTCATAACTTATGCTCCAATTTCCTTCATGTACTATGTTTTGTTGTAAAAGTTATAATTTAAGTCAATTTTCCTAAGCTTCGATGAACGCATATGCTAGTAATTGAATCTCCTTAGTTGAATCCAAGACCAATGGTAGCCATAATACATTATTTCACCTACAAAAAACCACGTAAAGCATACAAATATTTAGCCCTATACATATAGATCTTATCTTGAGTAATTCATTATTTTTCTTTGAGAGAGCCCTCTCTGATTGGAAGGGCTAACTTCCAGTCCAAAGTGGTTTGAAATAGTTGTGCTAGGTTGATGGTTGAAAAACCCAACTGGTTCTAGCCTAGTAATAACACGGGGCATTGAGAGTGATTCCTAACCCCAATCCTTTATGTATTTGTTCCAAAATTAGGGAGTAAAATTTCCCTTATCCATCATTTCCCAATCCTATAATACCTTAAAACCCCATGGATTGTAGTTTGAACATACATTTCCCATAGATTTTTCCTTTCTTTTTCAATTAGTGTGGGTGCTTCAAATAAAGGTGTCTCTCCTTCACCATTTTGACAACCCACAACATGGGGATCTCATATTTTTCTTCATCTTCATCATATTCCTTATCAATTCCCTAAGATATTTTAGATAAGTTATAGAATTATTCATCGTGAGGCGTCTACTCATAAAAAACATTCTTGGCACCAATATATTCCCCCATTCTACATAATTCTCACATCTATGTTTTCCTAAGTTGACTTCTAATAACTCCTTATTTATTTCCTTAGTCAAGGATATAATTTTATGTATGCTTCCATAGCCATGATGTTTCATCTTTGTCAAAACCTTGATTTCTAATGAAATTTTTTGTTACATTCACAATTTTAATTGATATTAAATTAATAAGAGAACACACATTGTAGACTAATACATGAGAATTGGGAGTTATGTTGATGCTTGTAACATATTAGCAATCAATTATGAATTTCTACATATGCAATACCTTCATGTATCACAAAAACACACCTTTGACATCAAATAATGGAAAGGAAGAAAAACATTTGCAAAGGGTCCCTACATCTAAACAATATACTACTTTCATTTTTTTATACAATTTAAACCCACTAACATGATCTTGAGTCATATAATAGGTATAAACAATATATTACTTTCATTTTTTATATAATTTAAACCCACTAACATGAGCTTGAGTCATATAATAGGTATAGTATTTCCCAGTAGATAAACCCCTTTGTTGATATTTGTTCCTTTATTTATAAATGTTCTTAGGATTTTTCATGTGCCTCTAAATTTTATGAGGTATGTTACTTTATATTTATTTTTGCAAGAGATATTGAATTATATAGAAATAACATTGATTCTAATTTAATAGGAATCTATCTCCATTTTTTAAAATTTTAGATAATTTTTAGTTGAAATTTAAGTGAAATGTAATATTTATAATGATAGTATAGTCATTAATTCAGATAAAATTTTATCAATAAAAATAGTTTATATCAATTGGTTGTATATGGTTCATTTAATGTTCAACATATAGTTATCACAATAATATAAATTAAATGGTTGGTAAACATTGATAGACATCATAAATATACTTCATGATCCATCTCATATTACCAATATTTTTAAAAAGTCATAACTAGCAATTGCACCACATGTTGCAAAGGAAACATTGTAAGGAAATATCATAGGGATAGGCAACAATAGAGAAATGGGTGTTTCATAATTGTTGACAGGTGTACATATCCTTTAGAAGCTCCGAGAGGAATAGAAGCAACTAAGCTATGTTGCAATCCAAACCATCAAAAACATCACATGCATGCCATTCCTCTTGTATACCTAAGAGTTCTAAGAAATTTTTATAGCTTTCAGCCTTCATAACTCCCTTGAGTACTTTAATAATTAAAAATAACTTATACAATAAATATAAAGATAAATTTTCCTAGCTATATTTCCCATGTATATTTCTCCTTGACTTCAACTACATGCATATCTAAATAAAAGTAACAATTTAAAAAACATCATCTTACAAAATGGAAAACTTCTCTAGAAATGGAGAAAATTTCATTTATAAAATAAAACCAATTTCATTCACTAATAGGATTTCCTAGCCTATCTTCTATAAGCAAGAAAAAACAACTTACATTTCATTGATTACCAAATCCGAAATCCAAAACTAGAGATCATGCACACTCTGGAGTATCCTACAATTCTGAAGATAAACACGAGAGAGAAAAAAAATATTCTCCATTGCAACCTCATCATATAAAAATGGAAACACTAAATAAATCAACCAAGGAGAATTTCCTCCTTGATTTATTTGAACAATCACATGAAAATTTCTCTCTTGGTGTTGCAGTATCATTCACTATCACCTTTCCAATGATGTGAGCACCAAATGAAAATTTATTGGGTAAATTTCTTTTCAAATATCATAGTAAATCCTTATTCTTGAAATATAATCCTTGGGTTGCCCTGTGTCCATCAATAATTCTATCAATATTATGGCATAGAGTTTCTTGTCACTAGTTATTTTTGGGAACACCTCTTTTTCAATTGAAGTGGGTCTTAGCTCAATCGTATTTAGAACATTGGAATTCAGAAATTAAATCCTTGCATTGATGTTCTTTCCAACAAAAATTTTAGGCTTCTCCACAAATCTATCAACTTGACTATTTTCTTCATTAAGAATAACCACTCCATACTTTGATGGTTCATCGACCCGGGACAATTTTTATTTTTACCATTGTTCATAGACATAAAAAATACCTCGTAAATACATGTTTCACTATATCTTTAAAGACAATTCACGTGACTATACAAAAATAAAACTATAATACAAGTTATCTGTATTAGATAGGAATCCAAAGCTTTCCTTCAGATGCCTTCAGAAAGATCAACATCACCTGCATTCAAAAATTGTATAAAACCAATTATATCAAATATTTCCCTTGGAAACTCCAATCCAGATAATTAAAGATGAGAAAATAGAAATATTTAATCAAGTACCAAAAAATGCACTAGTATTTATTACACTGTAATTATTCCATCGCAAGGCTATATTATGCAAAACCATAAAAGAAGAAAACCAACATAGTGCAGATCAGGAGAGATAAAATGGTTATGCACGCTCATCTATGCACCTCAGCCTCGTAATTTATTTCCAAAACAACTTCATCAACTCCAATTGCTTTCAGAGCTTCAATCTGCATAGAAAGTGTTCTTCAATTTCTTTTTATTATACATTTTAATATGATCTAGGCAATCAAAATGCAGGGATCAAAACCCAGTAGCTCCATACCTAATCAAAGGTCATAGGCTTATGAGGCCCACTCTTCTTTTAGAGAGCTTATTCACTTATTCATTTTTTTTGTAAGCTTTCCTTAAATAATATTGGCCTTCATTTCAATCCCTTCACATTAAATAAGGGTTGGAAGATTAAGTCTCAAAGACATATTAATTACTCTTTATGAAAGCATGTATTTCCATTCAAGAAACTCAAGTTCCTAGTGTCTCTTGGTAGGAGGATTTCTATCAGGTTGGGAGTGTAGAATGGATGTTTTGAGATGGTGTGCAAGCTTAATTTCTCCATCATTCAAAGGCTTCATCTCATCATCAATTTCGATTTGATGTGGTGTACATGGCCTTGATATTTGCATGATATGCATAAATAAATTCCCTTCACCTACAATAGCTCTTAATAGGATGGATAATTGTTATTTTATATACATAACTATCAGGAACTCTTCATATTTCATCTTCAAAATATTAGTCATGACACTCTTTTCTTCTGGAAACCTTTTCATACACATCACTCTCATTATCAAACATATTTTGATTACTAAAGTGCTGAAAATATTTGATGTTAAGTCCCTATATTAATAGTGTAGTCCCCTATCATGTTAGTGTAGATCCGCTTATTGTTATTGTTGTACCCCTATAACCACCATATTTTTATTGTTTTTCCCTTACATTATTATTTTTAGGTAGGCTAGAATTACATTGTGGCCCCACTTGGATTACATTGTGGCCCCATGGACTCATATATATAGAAAGGAGGTTTTTTCATTTGTATCATCCAAGAATTGTTCACTCATATAATGTATTGGAGGTTTCCCCATCGAAGTGGCTTATTTCTAAGGCATTGATATCCCCATTCTTCTATTTTTGGAGCTGGTTTCACAACATTTGGTATCAAAGCATTGGATTCTAGGGTTTCGCTGCTCCAAACAGGTCATCGTGAAATTTTTTCTATATATTTTTTTCTACGACCTTTCAAAAGATAAAATGTTTAGAGTGCAAAGCTGAAATCCCAAGGAAAATCTTCGAAAAATTTCAGATCTTGGTTCACAATATTTTCAGAGATATGATTTGTGGAAGTTAGGTATTTTTCAGGCTCCCGAATTTCATCTGAAAGAGGTGATTGTGGGAAAATATTCATAACTCTCTCTCTAAGCATTGGATTGGAATTATGTAAAAAAACAACTGGAAGTACACAGACTGTAGTGTTCAGTCTATAAATTTCAGAGCCAAAGGAGAAAACAGTGACACATGGAAAGTCATACAAGTTTGCTCTACTGAACCAGTCCATAATTAGGTCATTGTGGGAGATTGGACATAAATTTGTCTTGAAAAATCCAAATCAAGTCAGACCTACGACATTTAAAATAAGCTTCACATGACTACCACAGGGGTGGAATTTAGATATTGAGGATCTGCAAGTATAAATATCAGTGAATTTCAATATCGAGCTCCTCAGAAGAAAGTAAAAGGCATGTACTTTTTTTTCCGAATTGCATAAGTCTTGTTTGAAGAATCAAGTTAAATTGATTCCAAGGGCATATTGTAGAATAGATATCAGTATTGGCTTCTTCAAATGACCCCTAAAATTAATTCAACACCTATTAAGCCTTTAGAAGGCTATACTATGACTCATGAAGATGAAGAATGGCAACATGACATATCAAAATTACAAGAGCAAATGAAACAAATTTCGATCTTACGAAGAGCAACCGAATATGACATAGATGGTTTAAAAGCAGAAATGGAGGCTAATTTGGATGTTTTGAAGGATCAAATGATAGCTAATATGGTTGATAGATTAGTGGAAGATCACATCGAGCATCAACAACAAGTCATCCAACTCTCAAAGGATAACCTAACTTTTGTACAAAATCTAATGAAACAACAAGAAGATCAACATCACATCGAAATAAGTTCTAAAGCAGTCATAGAAACAAGAACTCGACAAGTATGATCAATTTCAGAGTATCTTAGCAAGTGGAAGAACTTTCCTGTAGAAGATTCCACATGGGAGGATGAGAATTTTATAAAGAAGCATCAAAAAATAATCAAGTATTGAGGACAACACTTGTTTGAAGGAGAGGGGCATGTTAAGTCCCTATATTAATAGTGTAGTCCCTTATTATGTTAGTGTAGCCCCCCTTATTGTTATTTTTGTGCCCCTGTAACCCCCATATTTTTATTATTGTGCCCTTGAATTATTATTGTTAGGTCGGATAGGATTACATTGTGGCCCCATTAGGATTATATTGTGGCCCCATGGACTCCTATATATATAAAGGAGGTTTTTGTCTATTTTTGGAGCTAGTTTCACAACATTTGATTAGGGAACCATTTTTTTCAAAGTTTTTATAACCCCCAAGTGTACGTTGGAAACTCATACTTCCAGAGAAATTCATTTGGTGTTCATCTTCATCATCACCAGAGTCATCAAAAATTGACTAACTATCTTTATGGGATAATATTGTTCACTTGAAATTGATTCTCTGCCACATATTGACTTCTTTAATTGGGGTTTAACCTTATCCCAGAAGTATCATTAGTTTCATAATATTCTTGAAGATGTATGTACTCATCATGATATTGTTGGTAGGATTTTTTCACACAAGATGGACCATCCTTTCACAAAGAAACTTAATCAACCAAACATTCTTATCCAAATTCAAAATACGAACTTTCTTTTTGAATGGGATGAATTGTTTCACTTAGGTTTTCTGTACTATTTTTGTAACTCAATGTGCTTACTATGACATATCAAATATTTTATTTTTTTCACTAAACATTTTTTTTTTAATTTTTTTTATTTTGAAGGTAGGAATTTAGTTATTAAATTTAACTAAGATATCATCCTTTGGAGCAACTTATGCACCTTAAGTGCTAGAGATTTTTTTTTTTTTTTTCTTGTTATTCATTTCCTTATTAAATGTATCATATTTTCTTTGTAAAATGTGAATGCATTTATGGAATATCTTCTACTCTCTATTTTTTTGTGCGATGGGGGATAAGATTGTTAACTATAAAATATAAGCCCAAACCATAAAAGCTAAAATGTATAGAACGGGAGCATTGATTTTTTTTTATTAAGATGGACATGGAATTTTTATTTATTTATTTATTTATTTATGATAGAAATTGAAGTATTTTTTGTTATTAATATTTTTTTGAAGGGCTACTTATCATCTTCACATTAATTATTAAAGAAATTGGACATAAATCTTAACATGAAAGATATAATCTTTCTCCCTATATATATTTATTCACTTTTGTTGGGCATATTCCGATAAAATGAAATATATAAAAAATTATACATATATAATCATTTACTTTATGACATGACAAAATATTCTATTTGAAATAGAAATTGAAATATTTTATTTATGAATAATATAAAATATTTTCTTGCTATCAATATTATTTTTTTACAAAAATTATATGTTGTTTTGATATTGCAAAATTAACGAAGTTACAAATCTTCCTTACATTATTTTTTCAAAAATGTTTAATAGCTTATTTAAGATAAAGATTAAAATGTTTATTTATAACTTAAATTAAAATAGTCTACGAAGCCTTGGATAGAAGGTGGTTAGGTGCTATGTTAAGAAACTCCTTGATGTGAAGTAACTCTTTCAATCTTTCCTATATTACTTTTTCAAAAATATTTAATATTTTATTTAATTTAAAGATTAAAATGTTTATTTATAACTTAAATTAAAGTGGTCCATAGGGTCTTGGATAGACAGTGAGTAGATAGTGATCCGATCCGATGCTCTGTCAGGACAGTGTTCCGATCAGTGCTGCTCTGTTAAGACAATGTTTTGATCCTTTGCTCTATTAAGATAGGCATTCATTGCGGTGACCTAGTGCTTTCTGAAGACACTCCTTGATGCGAAGTTCAATCTTCCTTAAATATTATTTTTCAAAAATATTTAATATGTTATTTAAGGTAAAGATTAAAATGTTTATTTATAACTTAATTTAAAATGTTCCATGGGATCTTGGATAGACGGTAATCGGGTGCTCTGTTAAGACACTCCTTGAAGTAAAGTCAGTGGTTCAATTTCTCCTTGCTAAGACACTCATTGATATGAATTCATTGGTTCAATTCTGTGCACCTATTTGGGTGATAAAAATGTAGTTCTCCAAGATTACCAAAAAAAAAATCAAATTGAAATTATTTTTTCATTATCAATACTTTAATAAATATTATATATTAATCTGACATAAAACTTCAGTTTTTATAACATATTAAAAATAATAAAAAATTATTAATTCATTTTCTTATTACACACTTATCTAATTACAAATCATCTTATATTTACATTTAATTAATTAATTAATTACATATTTTTAAAATCTTACCTATTATATTTATTTGTAATTAATTAATACTTTATTAACCCGGTTGTAGTAAAATTTTCATTTAACTAATTAATTTAATTTTAAAAACTAACTAACGAAATAAAACAAATACACAGCAGAATCACCCAGAAACGTGAGACAAAGCTCACACAAATCAATGAATTCAATTGCTCAATTACATCACACTTATATAGGAAACTGCACTCACCTAATCTTCCTGAAGAAGAGGAAACAAACCTAAATAGATGGAACTAATTTCTAAATGCACACTCTCGTTCAACAAACCAAAACTAAATCTATTTCTAGATTATTCTCACATCCTCCCTTAATGGAGAAATGGATTTTCTACAATACCTAACTGACTTCTAAAAACTTAAAATTTGATTTTACCAAGAGGCTTAGTAAATATATCAGCCATATTATCCTTGGTATTACAAAATATTAACTCAATTTCATTCGACTCAATTTTCTCACGTACAAAGTGGTACTGTAACTCAACGTGTTTTGTTCTAACATGGTAAATTGGATTATGTGCTAATTTGATAGCATTCTGATTATCACAATTGATACATGTTGAACCACTTTGCGCCTCTTCAAGATCTGCAAGAATTCTCCGCAACCAAATAGCTTCACAGGTGGCATTGGTCAAAGGTTTGTACTCAGATTCTGTTGATGATAAAGAAACAGTTGGTTGTTTCTTACTACTCCAAGATACGACTCGTGATCTAATATGAAATGCATAGCCAGAGGTAGATCGTCTGTCATCTGGATTTCTTGCCCAATCTGAATCAGAAAAACCTATCAGTGCAACATTAGATTCATCAGTATACATAATACCTAAATTCACTGTTCCCTTTAAGTATCGGAGAACTTTATTTGCACCATTCCAGTGATTTCCTGAAGGCTTAGCCATGAATTGACTAAGAATACTGACTGAGTATGCAATGTCTGGTCTGGTAGTGGTGAGATAGTTCAAACTTCCCACTAACTGACGATATAATGTTCCATCTGCCTCTTTAGTTCCATCTTCTTTGTACAACTTTGCATTCTGTTCTAAGGGAGTTGACATAGCTTTGCAATCTGTCATATTGAACTTTTTAAGAATTTCCTTTGTATATTTGCTTTGAGTGATCAAAGTTTTACCAGGCTCTCTCCATACCTCAATTCCTAAACAGTAATGCAATTCACCCAAATCTTTCATTTCAAATTCCTGTGACAGCTGAACTTTAATTTCTTCAATTAACTTGTGAGCACTGCCTGTTATAATGAGATCATCCACATACAAAGATATTAAAGCAACATTTCCTTTTCCATCTTTCTTAACATACAAGTTAGGATCATTTTTTCTTTTCACAAATCCATTCTGAAGAAAGAAGGTATCAATCTTTACATACCATGATCTCGGCGCCTGTTTCAAACCATATAATGCATTTCTTAACCTGCGGACTAGATGCTCCTGTCCCTGTTTGACAAACCCTTCAGGTTGAACCAAATAAACTTCTTCCTTTAAATCACCATTTAAAAAAGAATATTTGACATCCAATTGATGTATATTCCAATTATGTTTTGTGGCTAAGGAAATCAGTAATATAATTGTATTCAACTTAGCTACTGGTGCAAAAGTGTCTTCATAATCAATTCCCTCCTGTTGAGCATATCCTTTTGCTACTGATCTTGCCTTAAATTTATCAATTGTACTGTCTGATTTAAATTTTGATTTGTACAACCATTTGCTTCCAATTGGAACTTTATTTTCAGGAAGTTCCACTAATTCCCATGTTTGATTTTTCATAAGAGAAGCATACTCATCATTCATAGCATTTATCCATTGTTCATGTTGTTTAGCTTGCTCATAATCAATTGGTTCTTCAAAATTCATTATATTAGACATTAAGGCATAATCTCTATACCTTGCAGGAAGCTGAGTTTGTCTGGTTGACCTTCTTGGTGCTTCAATGCCTGTGGGTGTTCCATCCATGATTCTTCGGCTTTGAGGTGAATCACCCTCTCGTGATGACTCACTGCTGCTGGATGTGCTCATACTGCTCTCATCCTGATCCTGTACCTGTACCTGTACCTGTTCCTGTTCCCGCTTAATCAAAGTATCAATTTTGACATGTGCATCATTAGATATATGCCATGCATCATTCTTTGTATTAATTTTATCAGCCTGCTCATGAAACAGCACATCACGACTTGCAAATAGTTTATGCGAACTTGGATCAAACAATTTATAGGCTTTCTGATCCGCACAATATCCAATAAAAACACACTTGATTGACTTGGCATCAAGTTTTCTTCTGTTAGCCTTAGGAATATGAGCAAAAGCAGTACATCCAAAGACTCTGAAATGACTCACATTAGGTTTATAACCATGAAGAACCTCAAAAGGAGTTTGAAAAACTAATTGCTTAGTGGGACATCGATTCTTCAGATAAACAGCAGTGTTAATGGCTTCTGCCCAGAAACCATTAGAGATGTTCTTACCTTGCAGCATTCTACGAGCAGATTCCACCAAGGTTCTATTCCATCGCTCAGCAACACCATTTTGCTGAGGGGTATGTGGTACTGTGAACTGTTGTTGAATTCCATTAGATTTACAATAGGTGTTAAATGCTTTTGACTTATATTCACCCCCTTGATCAGATCTGAGTATTTTAATGTACTTACCTGTTTCTTTTTCAACCATAGTTAGAAACTCTTTAAAATACTCAAATATGTCACTTTTCCTTCGAATGAAATAGACCCAGGTATACCTAGATCTATCATCAATAAAAATAACAAAGTATGAAGCACCACCAAGAGACCTAGTTTGCATAGGTCCACATACATCAGTGTGAATTAATTCAAGTATATCATACTGTCATTTCTCGGTATGAACAGGAAACTCTTCTCTATGCTGCTTCCCAAGTGCACAAGCTTCACATGGTAAATGTTCACACTTCATAACAAGAAGACCTTCAACCATTGATTTCCTTTGCAACAATGATAAATCATTGTAATTTAGGTGCCCATACCTGTGATGCCATAATTCTGTTGTCGATGTCTCTTTGGATGTCAATGCAACATGGCGCTTCACTGTCACATCCAATCTGTATAATCCTCCAACTCTGGTACCTGTTCAAACAACCTTGTAGTGGTCCTGAACATCTTTCACAATACACCCCAATTTACCAAATTCAACTTTTAAATGATTATCAGTGATAGTGGAAACATATATCAAATTCTTTTTGAGAGCAGGTACATACATCACATTATGAATTTGTCGCATTTGTCCATTAGGTAAGTACACATTTATTATGCCATAGCCTTGAACTTTAAGTGACCTATCATCTCCTAGGTAAATGTGTGTGCCATCAGATTTCTCATAATATTTATCATACCATTCTTTATTACAAGTCATGTGTGCTGATGCACCAGAATCTATGAACCAAGCATTCTCATCATCAGTTTCAGCAGATAATGCAGCATCAGAAAGAAACAACTTAAGATTTTTAAATCCATCAGTCACTGAGGTGTCTCTGTTTATGAAATTTCCATTATGCCTTCTATGTCTTTGATTTGATTCATTATTCTTTCTTCTATAGCAATCTTTAGCCAGATGTCCAGGTTTTCCACAATAATCACATTCAATGTTCCTCTTAACATAAGAATCAGGAGGTGCCATACCTTTCTATTTTGCTTGAAACCGACCTCTGTTCCTGTCCCATGGTCTCCCTCGGAATGGTATTTTTCCTCTTGCAGTCAAAGCCAAATCAGAACCATTTGACTCCAGTTCAAAATTTTTCATTCGCTCTTCTTCTTCAAGAAGAATTCTAGCCAATTCTTCAAATGTAGGAGGTGTCGGTCTAGCTGAGAGTGCTGAAATAAAGACTTTATAGTCTGGGACTAACCCCTTTAAAGCAACAGTTACCAAGTCTGTACTAGACACCTTTTCACCAATATCACCAAGCTTATCACTCAAGTCTTTAATTCGGGAAAAAAAGTTGCTAATGCTTTCATTGGCTTCCATTTTGATAGATAGAAGCTTTGTTTTTAAAAATAAAATACGGTTTTCATTAGTAGTTTCATACAAACCTTTGAGAGTTTCCCATGTCGCCTTGGAAGTTTCACAGTCCCGAATGTGAGGAATAATATTGTCCTTTACTGACATGCGTAGCAGCACCTTTTCTTTCATTTCATGGTTATCCCAATCTTGAGTGGTAGCAGGAGGTGTAGGCTTGGGCTCGTCACCTTTGACAATCGTCCAGAGATTGTATGCCTCCAGTACTGTGATCAGCTTAAATTTCCAATTTACATAATTTTCACAATCAAGTTTAGTGGATTCATTTAAGTATGAATCTGCAAGGGGATTAGCCATTTCAACAACAATGACCAAATTCAAAGATCTAAGTTGCAAGATTTATTGAGTTCAACGATGCACACCTCGGTCTTCAAGCCCACGAAGACAAATCAATTTTCAAATAAAGTGCGAATAGAGCTTCATATAATAAAGTCAAAAAAAAAATCCTTTAAAAAGGTATTTTTTTTAATTAAAAATTCAATCAAAGTTTTCCACCTTAACTTCAACGAAAGTTACTAATCAAAGTTTTCACCGTAACTTCAATGTAACTTACGTAACCAAAGTTTTCACCTTATCAAAAAAATACCATATGGCTTTCACCTTTTCACCATTCACGTTTTCATATGGTTTTCACGTTTTCATAACAATGATATTATTCATGCTTGAATTAAAAACATGCTTTCACCTTAACTTCAAGCTTTCAGCGATGGAGAAAAAGTATAGTTTGAGGGATTTGCACGTGCAGGTAACCCAAAAGAACTTAAATACCAAACAAAAAACGCGACCAGCAAAGACACAATACGCTGGCAGAGATGGCGAAGGGGGGCAACGGTGTCAAATTCCCACGGGAATGAAATTAAGAAGCACAAAACAATTCTGCAAAACAACGCCGGCACTTATGATCCAGAATTGCTCCAACGCAATGTTATGCCATACGTTCTATCCAGCACAAATGAATTGCAGCACGCACGTTCTATCCGGCGTAATCACCGACGTTGCTCAACTTAATAGCAAACACCACCGTGGGCAAAAGAGCAGAGATTGACTACTGTGTATACACCAACGCACAAAACAAAGGAATTGTTGGAGCCTTCACGTTGGAAACTTCACACAGGTCAGGCGCATTCAGTTTCACACTGCGCACACTCTAATGGCAGATTCATTCACTTCCCGCGAAGAGGAGAGAGGCGCAGACAAAAAGCTCTGATACCAAAATAAAACAAATGCACAGTAGAATCACCCAGAAACGTGAGACAAAGCTCACACAAATCAATGAATTCAATTGCTCAATTACATCACACTTATATAGGAAACTGCACTCACCTAATCTTCCTGAAGAAGAGGAAACAAACCTGAATAGATGGAACTAATTTCTAAATGCACACTCTCATTCAACAAACCAAAACTAAATCTATTTCTAGATTATTCTCACATAACTAAGTTTCTAACGGCTAGTTTTTAATATCTAGTCTTAATGGCTAGTTCTTAACAACTAGTTTTCAATGACTATTTCTGGGCAATGACACATCTCCCTATTTAGTCATCGAGATCTATTAGTCACTCCACCTTGTCTTGAGGATAAACCACATTAGTTGGTTCGAAACATCGACCTAATCATAATGATGTGATTTATCCAAAAGTACTTTTATCTACATTATAAACTAAAAAAAAATTAAGGTATTATAAGGAGGTCATCAACCCCACCTTATAAGATCAAAAGTATCTCTCTATTTTAAGTAGCTTAAAGAAGAAAATTAATATAGCTAAGATTAGAACAAACTCTCATGAGCTCCATAGTGAAACAGGTTGTTGGACAGTTCCTAAAACACCATGGATGGAAAAGATTTGCCATCTTTGTGAGAATATGAACATCGAGGATGAAAATCACTTCCTCTTAGAGTGCCCCATGTACAAACACATTAGTGTTCAATTTCATAATCTTTGCTGCAATACTGACCTTCCTAGCCTTTTAAGATGTCAAAATTATAGCGAGCTCGGGAGGGTTCTCTCCAAGCTTTTTGAGCATAGGAATAAAATCTTAAATCAAATTAAACAACTCTTTTCTTTAGGTCCAATAGACCAAATATTGTTCTTAGTAGACGTTAACCATCATCGTCATCAAAGTATACTTTATTATATTTTAGAGATAAATTGTAGACTTTTCATATTAAGAAAACAAATTCGAATGCAATTAGCATTTATATAAAAACTAAACAAACACATTTATATAAGAACTAATAAATAAAAAAATCAAGTTTTTAAAATCCCACATTTAATTTTATGAATTACACCCTTTTCAAATTCAAAGCAATTCTAATAAAAAAAATCATATAACTATATAAGGACGTTCTGGATGAGATTTGATGTAAGAATTTTTGTGGTCATTTATGCATCATTTATTTCACACCGTCCTTTAAATCTTGGGCGCTCCTTGGCCAAGATATTGAAGAGACATCAGGTAACTCGGTCTTTTCCTTGGTTTCACATATCGCTAGTTTATTTGCTTCCATGGTTTCCTAGACGAATTACAGTGGATTGGCATTTTTAAACCGTGGGCCCTACTTGGCCAAGATATTGAAGAGACATCAGACACTCAGTATTTTCATTGGTTTCACATATCTCTAGTTTATTTGACGACTTAGAGTGGATTGGCGTTTTTCAAATATTTTGGTGTTTTTTTAAATTTGTGTATAGAATTTATACATTGGTTGTTTAAAATATTTTTTTAATTGTATTCAGAAAGAAAAACTTTCCAAAATATCTGCAGATTATTTATATTTGAATATCTACAAAAATATATTTAAAGAATTACCAAATAAATATGAAAAAACAATCCAAAAAATCCAAAGTAATTATAGTAGGAGTAGAATTTTGAGATAATGTTATTTAAAACCAGAAGAATTACCACTATCCAGAAATAGATTTAATAAACTACCATGTGATTAAATTTTAAATAATTAGGCTAACAAATACAACATTGTTTTTCGCTATGAAATGTGCCCAAATTTTTAATTGTCTGGCATTAAAATTAAACAAATTTTATTTCTTACACATATATCGTCCAATTTTCCTTTTATAGGTCACCAAAATTGTAACGTACTATGGGCACTCATATGAATTTGTGCCTCAAAGAACGTATTCTTATATTAGCTAGCATGACTTACACATTGCTAGAATTACAGTAAGGGAAACATTGGATTTCTAAGGGCATTGTCAAGGTCTTGGAGAAAAATAGAGAAATGGGTGTAAAAATACTTATGTTGCAAGATGTTGGGGTATATTTTGGCAATTGCTTTAGCTTTTTTAGAATCTTTTTAGGCATGATGGTTGTAGCTCCGATTCCTTTAGCTTATTTAGAATATTTTTAGACACCATGGTTGCAACTTCGAATAATTCTCTTGGTGATTGAAATAAAACCCTATGTTATTAGACAAATTATTTGGAAGAATTATGTTGAAGCTTAATTGTGAAAACCATTAACCCCTAGTACCTAGGAATCATTTTAGGGCAACATATTAACTGAGTTTAAAAATATTTGCACTGCAAGATGTTTGGCGATCCTTTTTCAAATACTTGAGCTCATTCAGAATCCTTTTATACCTCCCAAGCCACAGTGAGAACATGAGTTCCTAGTAAGAATGGAATAACAATCGAATCCATAAAATTCCCCATACATAATGAGAACATGGGTGCCTAAGAATGAAGGAATTACATTCAGGCCATGACCTTTGGCAGCTCAAAATTAAGATATTGAAGTTTGGGAACTATTGATCAAAGAGGATGAAATTTTTACGTCTATTTAATGAAATAGTGAAACAAGAAAATAAATAGGAAAGGTTGAACGCACATATTCAAGATCAGATTAGTAACAAAAGATAACGGTTCCTCCAATAGGTTTGCTATGTTCCCCAGATTCATGAAATGTTTGGTTCTAGTTCATGAAATAGAGAAAAAAAAATAAATAGCAAAGGTTGAAGGCACATATTCAAGATCCAATCAGTAACACAACATAATGGATCCTCCAATAGGTTAATAGACAATCCCTCTAGGAATGGTATGGTTTGTAGAAATTTATAAACAAAATAATGTATTTCTGGATTCTCCTGATCTAATAATTTAATATTATATTAAATACAAAATCCTTCCACTTAATTCTTTGCGGAAATTAAATCTCCAATCACAAACATATGAAGAAAAATCAATCGCACATAACAAGATGTTTTTCCCAGTAAATCTTAAAGCTAAAAACCCAAACTATCATATATTAGGTATATCAATGGAACATGGAACCATATCATACAAAGCTCAGCTCACAGAGCTCTAAGTACGATATACAATCGTCACACACTATCATGCATAAATTTGCATATCTATGCACCAATTTCTTGCCTCCTGACAACATGCCTCCATTGTGCAATCATTTCTAAAGAATATCCCTGAATGAATTCGATCTTGCCTTACCTTCACTGTGAACTCCTCATTGGAATCTCCAATGTTTGTGTAGATGCATTGAATGCATCATTATAGTCATAACTGATAGTCAAACACACCCTTTCACCTATCTCTCCACTGGATCTCCTCTAGATCTGACATGCAACTAGTTAACTATTGTTTTTCTTCAGTTGCAAGTAAGAGAATACTTGTGAATTAATTAAATAATTAATTCGCTCATATTTCACTAGTGTATCTTTCGTTACAACTAGCAAAATTGAGTTTAACTCACTTAATTGAGTTAAACTAAGTAACAACTCCCATAGCTACTCTTCCAACTCTGTTAAAAATTGTCACAATCATTTATAGCAAAGTCCTCCATGCATGAGTCATCAACCACCCTAGGAGTTGCATAATTCCTTTAGCCCACTGATGTGCCACATATGTTCATTGAAATCAAGCACTCCAAGAGATTAAGTTACTATTTATTGTCTGATTATTATTAATGGCTAACAATAATCGACATGCATTCTATTTTCAGATTAGCGATCTATAAATATACTTTTCCCATATTTTAAAGATAGAAATTCATCCAAAGTTATAAATTTCTTAGACATATAGAATCAACATCTTGCTAATTTTAGAATATGCTCACCATTCTAAAAATAAACATACACCTAAAAATAGCCTGCGGGCCCCGCCTAGTGAAGGTGATTAATTTTCATTAGGATCATCATCTTGTTGAATCTCAACACTCCCTCTCAACTAGATAGGGATTATCCTTCACCCCAATCCTGTCTCTATGGTATTCGAATTTTCTCCTTGTGAGCGCCTTCGTCAGAATATCTGCATCCTGATCTTCCGTAGGAATGTATTAAAGCAACATGATCTTCCGCTACACACAATATCTGATATGATGGTACCATATATCTATATGCTTCTAGATATATCATGAAACACATGATTAGTCGAGAGTTCAATGCAACTCTGATTATCACAATGAGTAAATATAGGATCTAAATGAGAATCGAACAAATTGACCAGGATCTTCCTCATCCAGATAGCCTCATATGTAGCTTGACTTACTACCATGAATTTCGCTTCTACTGAACTGGGTGCCACAGATCTCTATTTCCTACTATACCAAGAAACAGTTGTAGATCTGATACTAAAAACCCCTCCTGGTGTGCTCTTTCTGTCCGTTGGGCTACCTACCCAATGTGCATTTGTGAATCCATGAAAGTTCACCTCATCCATCTATCTGTACCATTAGCCATACTCAGATGTTCCCCTGAGATATCTCAGGACATGCTTTCCATCCTTCCAAAAGATCTTTGTAGGCTTAACCATCGCTTGACTAAGTTGGTTCACCGCATAGCATATGTCTAGTCTTGTATTAACTAAATACTTGAGTGAACCCACCAAATGTCAATAGAAAGTAGCATCCACTACCTCTGCTGATGTAGCATCCTCTCTCCTTCAGTTTCCTGGAAGAGGATTATCCATGGGTTTACAGTTCTCCATGTGAAACTTACCGAGTATATCCCGAGCATACTTTCCTTGAGACACAAACAGTTCACCTTCTCACTGCCATATTTACAATCGAAGGAAATAATGAAGGAGGCCCATATCCTTCATCTCGAACACCTTTGCAAGGTCCTCCTTGCATGAGTGTATTAGTTGTTCATCACTAATCAGTATTAAGTCATCAACATAAAGAAAAATGATAAAAATATTACCCTCCACCACACTTTGGTATAGGTTTGCATCCGCCTCACTCTTGGTGAAGCCAAGTCCAGTGAAATAGTTGTCGATCCTGGTGTACCAGCACATGGTGCTTTCTTCAACCCATACAACGCTCTTTTGAGCCTGTACACATGCAAATCGCTGATGAAGATCTCAAATCCTTCAAGCTTCTCAGTGTACACTTCTTCCTCAATGATACCATTAAGGAATGCAGTCTTCACATCCATCTAATGAATGTGCCAACCTATCTTTGCTGAGAGAGAAAGGATGGTCCTTATGGAAGAATATCGTGTGACGGGTGTAAAGGTTTCTTCATAATCAATCCCCTTGATCTGTGAGAAGCACCAGGCAAAAAATATTGTCTTATACTTCTCAACACTCCCATCAATAGCTTGCTTTACCTTGTAGATCCATCTTGAAGCTACCACTGATTTACCAACTAGCTTTAGAACAATCTACCAAACACTATTTCTGAAAACAGAGTCATACTCATCCACCATGGAATCTACCCATGTGGGCTTCTGCATTGTTTCCTCAAACGAAGATGGTTCTGTCATGATACACTTGCTCATGAGAGCCATGTATCCAGTGAATCAATCAGGAGATTGTCTCTGTGTGCGCTATGAAGTAGGTGCTCTTACATTCTGTGCTGCATCAAGATTCAGCCTCTCACCTTCTGTGGTACACCTTATGTTAGTTCTAATGTTTGGTTCTACGTGAGTGGACTCATCCACTCTATGATATTCCACCCATGTCTGATCCACATCTTGAGGCTCATCTTTGGGAACAGGCACTTCCTCCTCTGCATGCAAATGTAGCTCCCTCTCAAGCGAAAACTTCAGGGTTTTCTCCACATTGAATTTTATATCTCGTCACACCAAAGTCATCCAAATTTTTGGAAAATACACACGATAATTATGGGGTGTTTTTGTGTGCCGCAAAAATATCCCAACTTCTGCACTCGGCTCTAGCTTCTTCTTGGCATTCATGGTCAGATGAAGATAAATAGATGAGCCAAAAATATTTAAATCAGAAACATCTGGTTTCTTACCAGTAAAAGCTTCTTCAGGTGTACTCATGCCAATTACTCTATGAGGACAACGATTTTTGACATAAACCATAGTGTTGCATGCTTTCGCTCACAAGTGCATTGGTAGGCCTTGATCATGCATCATAGCTCGTGCAACACTCACAATCGTTCTGTTCTTCCTCTCCGCAACCTCATTCTTTTGTGGGTTATTAGGCGCTATGAGTTCTCTTTGAATTCCTTCTTTGCTACAGAAGTCTTTGAATTCGTTTGAGATATATTCACCACCATTATCACTCCGCAGAGCCTTCACTTGATTCCCCGACTCCTTCTCAACCAATGCTTTAAACTCACATAACTTCGAGAATATTTGATCCTTCTTTTGCATGAAGAAGATCCATCATATATGAGAATAGTCATAAAATAAATAACATAATACTTTCATTTTCCTATTGAAGCAACCAAGAATGGTCCACACACGTCTATGTTAATTCTCTCCAGGATCACCGAGGCACAGTTCTCCTTTACATGAAAGGTCGTCTTCACAAACCTACCCATAGTACATCCCTTGCACTGATATAATTGCGCAAATATACCCTTGGGATGTCTAGTAGAAATCTACTCTAAAATCTTCAGGGTGTCAAGGTGAAGATGGCCCAATATCCTGTGCCATAATTTTCCCTCATCCCGGCTCACCACTTCTTCTTCTTTTCGCACCGTTGCAGTGCATCCATCTACCTCCTTCTTGTAGATATTCTTAACTTGAATCCCTATCCTCTTGTTTTTACCCATTGTTTTGTGCCAGGATATATTTTCCCTCACTGAAAACAACGTCATAACCTATGTCCTCCAACATCATGACTGAGACCAAGTTCTTCTTCAGACGTGGAACACGCATAACATATTTCAATAAAAATGGTTTACCTGACTCCCTCTAAAAGGTAATGGTAGCAATTCTGGTTGCACCGTATCATCCATCGATGCTCATCTCTATATGCATTTGGAGATCCTTCTTTTCCAAGTCGCTGAAAAGATCCTTATCTCCCGTTATGTGGAAGGAAGCACCACTATAAAGATACCACACTGGTACCATTGTGCTTGAAATCAAGCATGTGCTCAAAAATAAATCAAGTTCAAATTGTGAGGCAAGGGCCTCTCCAGCTGCAGCTCTGACAACCTTCTTGTTCTTCTTTTTCTGTGGGCAGTTAGTGGTGAGATGCCCATGTTCGTGACACTGAAAACACTTCACCTTGGACAAATCTAGCTTCTTGCCTTTAGCCTCAGATTTTGGATGGGATTTCTTCCCCTTCCCTTTCCTTGCTTTGGCAGCCAAAGCACGATCCTTTTCATCGTCATGTTTTGATGAAGAGCCATCATTGGTACTCTGCCTTATTTCCTCCTACACTAGATCCGACCAAAGTCGCTCCCAATATGGAAGTTTCTCCTACCCATTGATAGAGTCCTGATAACTGTGCCAAATCTTTGAAAGTCCAAGGAGAGAAAAGCTCACCAAGTCATCATTAGCAACTATAATTCCCACACTCCCCAGCTCATCCCTACATTGGACAAACTTTGTGAGATACTTTGGAATATTGTCGCCCTTCACCATTTTGATTTTTCTAAGTTTATCTTTTAGCACCAACTTCCTATGGTCGTTGCTACTTTGGAAAAGATCTGTCAAAGCCTTCTAAATGGAAAATGGAGTGGCTTTCTTGTGAAGGCTTGACACAATATGGTCTTACACACCTTCAAACAGAATTCTCCAGTGATTAACACTGCTCCAATACCATGTAGAAATCTATAAATGAAATAATGTATTTATGGATTCTCCTAATACAACAATTTAATCTTATGTTAAATAAATAATCCTTCCACTTAATTATTTATGGAAATTAAATTGCCAATTGCAAACATATGAAGAAAAATCAATTGCACATAACAAGATGTTTTTTCCCTGAAAACGTAAAGCTAAAAATCCCAACTATCATATACTATGTATATCAATGAAACATGTAACAATCTCATACAAAGCTCAGCTCATATATCTCTCAGTACGATATATAATTGTCACACACTATCATGAAGAAATTTTCATATCTATGCACCAATTTTTTGTCTCCTCACAACCTTCCTCCACTGCGCAATCCATGTTGAAGAAGATTCCTGAATGAATCCAATCTTGCCTTCCCTTAACTACGCAATCCTCATTGGAATATTTGATGTCTGTGTAGATGCATTGAATGCATCACTATAGTCACAACTGATAGTCAAGCACACACTTTCACCTATCTCTCCACTGGGTCTACATTGGATCTGACATGGAAGTAGTTAAATGTTGTATTTCTTTAGTTGCAAGTAAAACACTACTTGTGAATCAATTAAATAATTAATTCACTCTTCTTTCACTAGTGTATATTTAGTTACAACTAGCACAACTGAGTTTAACTCACTTAACTGAGTTAAACTAAATAAAAAATCCCATAAGTACTCTTCCAACAATGTTACAACTTTCCACAATCAGTTATAATGAAGTCATCGATGCATGAGTCACCAACCACCCTAGGAATTTCGCAATTCCTTGATTCCACTGATGTTCCACATCTGTTCACTGAAATAAAGTGCTCCAAGAGAATAAGTTATTGTTTATTGTCTGATTATTATTAAGGGCTAATAATAATTGACATGCATTCTATTTTTAGATTAGCGATCTATAAATAGACTTTGCCCATCTTCTAAAAATAGAAATTCATCCGAAGAGAGAATTTTCTCAACCATCTAGAATCAACAACCTGCTAATTTTAGAATATCCTCACCATTCTAAAAAGAGACATACACTTAAAAATAGCCTGCAGGCCCCACCTAGTGAAGCTACTTAATTTTCACTAGGATTGATGAAATGTTTGCTTCTAGTTCATGCAATAGAGAAACAAAAAAAGAAATAGCAAAGGTTGAAGGCACATATTCAATATCCAATCAGTAACACAACATAATGGATCCTCCAATAGGTTAATAGACAATCCCTCTAGGATTGTTATGGTTGGCTTCGGTATAATGTCCAAATTTTTTTTCTCATTAAAAAAATTAATTACTAAATAAAAATACACAACCCTAAGGTTTCCACTAGAAAATGAGGGAAAGATTAGTGAAATGAGGGGAGATTAGCCACCATGAATGCTTGCATATGTCTCAAAATTCGTGGCAACCACAACAGGGTTCAATAAATCAATGACACCTAATGCGCAATGGAGTTCACTAAATTGATGGATATGGTAATCCAATGGATCATATTATTTGAATTGCCTAAAAAAATGATCTCAGGGCTCACAACTGCACACAGTGTCGCATGAGGGAGTTCTTCTCATTGCAATTATGTGACAGTAAATTTAATCATTTCAAAAATAACAGATAAAATAATGTGGTAGATATAAATAACCTATATGTACCCAAACATAATCATCAGGCCAACCAACTTCATATAATTAGTCCATTTTAACTAGTTTTGGAAAGAAATGTTGCAATATTAATACTTATCACATCATAATTAAAATCACATACATTTGTGCTTGAGAAAACTGTGATAACCTGGGCGGTTCTTAACTTCAAATCATTAAATACATTAAGTAAAGTTGCACCTGGTTAGTCCCCAAGCAAGACCAAAGTATGTTCACCTAGGGAATAGTCCTGGGTAATTGGGTGATTTGAGGAAAACATAGTAATAACCAAAGAACTGAACAGTCCAAGCCAACAAAAAGAAGAATAATAGTAAGTAACCATAGGTGCAAAAACACGCTATACAAGTATACTTCTTTTAATAAATTCATATTCCTCATTAACAACAACAAATAGAAAAAATACATTTAACTTTATAGAATGTTTGAGCATATGGGTTTAAACCCTTGACTGCAACCACGTGAGGAAAGTACCATAGAACCCAACCTATTACTCATGAAAATGAAGAACATAAATCAAACATTAAATCGGAAATGAAATTATATAGTTCAGAGTAAACTATTACAAAACCCCAAACCCTTACAAATTCAACCCAGTAAGTTCAAGCATTCAATTAGCTTCCTGTGACAGGGTCGGTATAAATCTTCTGGCCATAATGATTCTTATGCTTTCAAAACCTAAAACCGTCTCAGATACGAACGCAGTCACAAAAGTTAAACCCTCATTGCTAACCAAGTAAGGGATTTAAATACTTGTTGGTGTAAATTCAAATACACCAAAGTGGGGATTGTTAAAACTCTTTCATTACCAAGTGGGGTTGCAGTCAACCACCAAAGCTGGTGTATACTTTGAACACTACAACAAAAAGACTCATATTAAGTTAAATCCTTCATCATATGAGTTAAAATTACAAAAAGAGACACACAAAACTTGACTCTATTTAACCACTTACCCAGTCTCGGTAATGAGTGGGCATTTCCTTCTTTTGACCAAGAGTCGCAGTATACACCTGCATAACAGAGAAAACCTTTACCGTAAAAGAAGTTAGAATGGTGAAGACTGCAAAAGGGTGAGGGTTGTTCGTTTGGAGCCATCTCAAAATAGAGGAATGATTGATGAGTCAACTGCAAACCCTTATCATGAGTGTTTCCTGTCACTCGTAAACCAGAGTCTCAAAGACCAAATCTTCATGATAGGGCATGATCATGAAAATAGTAGTGTTAACCTCCACTTTGCGAGAAAGTACCTGCAGAGCTCTCAACCTTGCAGCCAGAAGAGAAACACATAAGAGGTCATAGCAAGGTGGAAGGGCTTGGTGAAGAGCTCTCAACATTGCAACCAGAAAAAAGACACATAGCAGGTCATAACGAGGGTGGGGCTTTGGTGAGTTAGTTAGGTAGTTAGCAGAGCTTAAATGAAGGAAGTAGTCGATCTAATGGCCTAAAACATTTCAATCATCTAACATTTGATTCAATGGCGTAGACAGGGACATAGACATAGTGGTAGCTAGGGGATTTGTTTTCAAAGAAAAACGTTTTCAAATAGAAACACCTCGCGACGTAAAAATAAATGATATTATTATTATTATTATTACCAAAAGAATTAATATATAAGTTAAACATATAGTTTAAAGAAACATGTAGCAATATTTTTAACCATGAATATTTTCACCCTATAACTAGGCTTTCTTACAATATAGTGGGTGCATATCTTGACTTACTAATACCAAATCTCCAAAAAATCATAACTCATGTTCATATGATAGATTTTTTATTAATTAATTTAATGAAAATGGTAGAAAAATAATAATTACTTTTCATTTGATATATGATTACCATTAAAAATATTTTAGAATATTCCATGAAAGTTAAATATCTACCTTCTGAGTAATACATATTAATAATTAAATTAAAACTCTAATTTAACTTTATTTAAAAAAAAAATTCCTAGAAAATACATTATCTACCATTAAATATTTGATATTTAACCTCATGTTAATTAGATATTTAACTCTCTTAAAACATGAAATTAACTTCCTCAATACTTTTGTTTTCGGACACTATCATGTTTTGAAAAATTAAATTTAAAAAAAAATTGCGAAGTAATTTTACTTTATAATTATGTTATTTCAAATTATGTTATTTGTTTTTTATTTTTTATTATTTTTTAAAATATTATCTAATATTTAATTTTTAAAATATAAATACTTTGTGAAAAAATTATTTTACTCTCTTTTACTCTCTTTTTCTATCATTTTTTATTTTTTCCTTTAATATTCCTATATCATCACACTTAACCGGTTAAGAGGGAATTCGATCCAAATTCCATCTTTGAAATTCTCACATAGCTCAAAGATAAATCTACCTCAGATATCCGTCCTGTGAGAATTGGTAAAATACACACTTTAAAACATACTTTCATTGAAATATAAAATATCTATTTATTCCAAAGAATATTTGAAAAAAATACTCGTCAACTTTGTAATTTAATTTAGTTATATCATCGTATATTTTATTACACCAATAAAGTGGTGCCTGAGAAAAATGTTGTATCATAGGTCAGCAATCGGTTAAATTTTTACCTAACTCAGAAAAATGAAAATTACTCTGCAAAATTAAACAACCGATCACAATAACAATCTAAGTTTAGCAATAACCCACTGTGCCTAACAACATCATCTTATTATTTTTGAGATTAATTAACAACAAACAACCGCTTCGGACCAATGAGGTATAGCCGAAGAACGCAAAACTCAAAACTCTAAATGCACATGGAAGGGTCTGTATGATATCTGTACTGCTCTAACCATTGTCGGGACATGTTACATAAATTGCAATTCCAATATCTGAACATGAAAAAGAGAATTAGTGGGTTTCGTTGTAGCTTTCACATATTGAACTGCTCCAATACCCTATTGTTCCATTGAAACTTCAAGTGTTGTTTAACGAATTAACATAACTGGAGGGAGTTAGGGCTAGTTTTATCTGAGCCTCGTGAGTTGTGTTCCTGAGTGTAGATGTAGTCCACATGTGCAGCTAGTGTGCGTCTCATCAAGCATTCTTCTTCCTCATCTACATTTTTGCAGCTTTCTTCAAAATCATTCATCTGTGGATCTTGATCTTCCTTAGGGCCACTTGTGGGCAACTGTAAAAACGATATCATGGTGAAAATGGTATGTCCAGTTAAGGCTCACATTGAAAAATAATCATCAATGTAAGGAAATATGAGCAGTGGACTACTTGCACTTACACTCTGCTTTGTTGTATTTTCTATCAAGAAATACAACTCTTTCAAGATATGATTCTTATCTGCAACCAGAATAATAATAACCTGCCGAACTTTACCTAATGCAAACACAGACCCCGTAACAATGATTCTTGTCAATAATAACACAATGAATCCACAAACGCAGTATGTTTAGAGCACAGTTTTATGTTATTGCAGTTTACATAGGATCTAAGTTAGTAACTATATAAAATCCACAATGGTTGGGATTCAATCTAAATATATGACACTAATGGTAGTGTGTTGGAAATATTGAACGAAACAATAACAGAGGAAATGTGTTTTCCCCAACAACATAGAGATTGCAGATAATGCGGAAATAAAAAATTCATACACACAGACAGTGTAATACACAGGAGAGGAATAAACTTCAATTTTCTATTCCTTCACTTAGTAACAAAATAAAATTACATTTGTTTTAATACAAGAATGGTCGTAGCCTAAAACCCTAAATCTAATCAATACAATTCAATTTCTCAACGTACGTTTAACAACCACACGTCCTTGGGTTGTCAAAACCAATTTCTTCATTATAAACAACACAGAGACTTTAGTTTGGTTTATACATGAAAACACGTAAAAACACGCTCAAAACATGAAAGCACGAACTTGAAATAATATGGATTTTAGCTCCGAGTCCTCATCGCATCTGACGCCTTATCATAGATCGCAGATCGGCGATCTTAACAATTAACATACGGGCGACCATGGGTAAATACAAAAACTTGCGATGTGCGATTGCGATCGCATCGCAACATAAATAACATACCCTGCAAAACTTTAATTCTAAAAATAAAACTTTGTGGGCACGATGTGCTAAAACTTGACTCCGTGTGATTTCGATATGTTGTGGTGTTATTGCATCGCAAAATATATAACATAATTGCGGACGGCGGAAGGTAAACTTAGAATGTTGCGATTGCGATATGTGATAGCAAAATCGCATTGCACGATAAATAACATAGGTTGCGATGGTGGAAAGGTAAGTGATAAACATTTTGAAGTATGTTGTTACGGGCGGTAAACATTTGTAAGTGCAGTAATGGAAATAGGTGGAATACAAAGAAATTTCATGGTTTTGCAAATGCAATAAGGTATAAGGTTGGTCCCGCCAGATATCGCATCGGCGGTAGAATAAAATATGGGAAAAGAGTTATAAGGTAAGGGCGAAAACGCGAAGTTGGGAAACACTTTTTGGCATGAGATAGAATTCGGGAGGATTTTTTAATTTCTCGGCCGAGAAAAAAAGTCAACTAAATTTCTCGGCCGAGAGTTTTCAAAACTCTCGTCCGAGAGATTTTAAATATTTCGTATTTTCTCGGGCGAGAGTTTTGAAAACTCTCGGCCGAGAGTTGTGTCACAAAACTCTTGGCCGCAAACTCTCGGCCGAGAGTTAGAAAAACTCTTGGCCGAGAGTTTGCGCAATAAAACTCTCGGCCGAGAGTTTTATTGCGCAAACTCTCGGCCGCAAACTCTCGGCCGAGAGTTTTTAAAACTTTTGCCCGGGAGTTTTCCCGCGCATAAATTGGTTTAAAACTCTCGGCCGAGAGTTTTAAAAATTTCTCGGCCGAGAGTTTTTCTCGGCCGAGAGTTTCTGGTCAACAAAAAACTCAAAAAACTCTGCAGTTTTGAGAAACCTGCAACTTTGGAGGGACAGAACACCTACAAAAACAAAATGTTATATGTCGGACCAAGTACCATTAGATTCGTCTCTAAATCTAGTTTTCGATGATGTGAGATTTATGGAGTTTCATTAAAAAATTCAATTTTTTATTAATTTTTTACTAAACTATGTCACTATGGAATTTCATTGTTCGAAAAATTGCACTGAATGAAAATTCAATAACTTTCAAACGAGGACACCAAAAAATTTTAAAAAATCATAGTGCACTTCCTCTCCCTGTCTACTTCAAAAGGGTACTCTAATTTTTCTTATTGACGATCACATTGAAAAGAAAATCAAAGGATAATAAAATGTACTGAAACATCACTGTTTTTTTGTCTTCGTCCATTTCAAAAAATAATAAAAAATAGTGATTTGATCCGAAAATTACCAAAAAATAGTCTGTGCACTAGTGCAATATATGCAGATTATGATGCTATGGTTTTTTTCCAAAAAATGAATAACCTACCCTAAAAAAAGTAAAGGATAAAAAAGTGACTATTTATGTTTTCCTGAAAATTTCAAGTATATGCAGTTAGTAAACAACAAATTTACCCCTCTATATGTCAATATTTTTTTTTTTTTTAAATATCGATATGGAGGTAAGACAATTCTCTACAATTCTTGTTTTTATGTCAAAGCATAATTTGCGATAAAAATATGAGTTTAGTGGAGTTGAAGTTGAAAAACATAGAAAATTACAATTTTCAACGTCAAAAAAGGGCAAAAAGTGTTTCCCAACTTCACATTTTCACCCGTAAGGAAAATGCGATGTGGGAAAAAGGTAATTTAAATGCGGTGGTTCAAAGAAATAAAAGCACAGGATGGCCGCACTATTTTTGTTGTGGTTGCGTGAAAACGCTTCCAGCTCTATGGATCTATGCTTGTCCTTCTTTTCAAAAAAATTGATTGAAGTGTGGGTTGTTGCCACTACTTATTCATGGCGGTTGGGAGTTAATTCCAAGACTTCCCCTTCATCACAATTGCCGCCATCAGTCATTCCCATACACTGTCTGAGGTAAACAAAACTTCTTTGTCCCAATGGCTTTATGAGGATATCAGCAAACTGTTCCTCTTTCCTACAATGTTGCAAAACAATCTCACCATTGTTAACCAATTCTGTTATAAAATGATATTTTGCATCAATATGCTTTGTTCTCTTGTGGAAAACAGAATTATTTGATAATGAAATTGCTAAGCTATTATCACAATAAATTTTGGTTAATTTTTCTTTCTCAAGACAACAATCTCTCACCATCATTCTCATCCATATTGTTTGGCATGTTGCTGTTGTTGCTGCCACATATTTTGCTTCTGTTGCTGATAATGCAACTATTGGTTTCTTCTTGGAAGCCCATGAAATGGCTCCCGATCCCAAATGAAACACATACCTAGATGTGCTCTTTCTATCATATAGACTTCCATCCCAATCACTGTTAGTGTAACCAATCAACTTTAAATTATCAATTGAGGAGTATAGAACACCAGACTCCTTTGTTCCATTCACATACCTTAAAATTCTCTTGGCTACTTACGAATGTGTTTCCTTTGGTGTTTCCATGAATCTGGAAATTAAACTTAGAGCATACATAATATCAGGCCTAGTTATAGTCAAATACATTAGACTTCCAACTATTCTCTTATACAATGTCAGATCAACATTTTTGCTGCTATCTTCTTTTCTTAACTTTAACCCCATGCCAGTTGGAGTTATTGTTTCTATGTTGTTATGCATGTTAAACTTCATCAAAACTTCTTCAACATATTTTTCTTGTGAAATAAAAATTCCCTTTTCATTTTACTTTACTTCTATTCCCAAAACCTATCTCAAAAAACCCAAATCAATCATTTCAAATTCACTCTTGATGACTGCTTTAAAATTAGCAATGAGATAAACTTTATGAAAATTAAATCATCTACATATAAAACAACAATAAGGATTTCACCGTCATTTTCTTTAATGTAGGGTGTGGATTCACAATCACATTTTTCAAACCCATTATTCATCAGGTAAGCATCAATCCTGATGTACCATGCTCTTGCTACTTGCTTCAGCCCATAAATATCCTTCTTTAACTTACATAATTTTTGCTCTTGGCCCCTATCTCATAGCCAGAAGTTTTTTCAACATATACCTCCTCTTTCAACACTCCATTCAATAATGTTGATTTTACATCCATTTGGTAGACTTTGCACTTTTGTTGTGTTGCTATGGACAACATTGTCCTCATTGTCTCCATCCTTGCAATAGGTGAAAATTTTTCTTCATAATCTCTTCCTTGTTGCTTCTTGTAGCCTTTGACAACAAGTCTTGCTTTATTCCTTTCTATTTTTCCTTCAACATTGCTTTTGGTCTTATAGACCCATTTTACTCCAATGACTTCTTTACCTTGTGGGAGTTCCACTAACTCCCATGTATCATTCTTTTCTATTGCTCCAATATCTTCATTCATTGTTTCAATCCATTTTTCTTCTTTTACTGGGTCTTCAAAATGGATTGGGTCATCAACATGAAAAAACAAAGAAAATAAAGAATTTAGACCAGTATTATTATTTACTTATTCTTGCTCATAAATTTCACTCAAATTTATGAATCTTGGTCTTTCAGTGTGATTAGAGTTCCACTTGAACTCGAGGGAGTTGCAGATCCCTGTGGTGTGCCTTGAAAAGCACTTCCTTGATTTTGCATTGCTTCTCTATTGCTTGCTTGCGGTGTTCTCTGCTGAGCTTGTGTAAGTGGAGGAGGAGCCACCATGGAGGGATTATTTTCTGCAAACAATTCCTCTCTATCTTCATGTGAAATACATGCCTTCACATTTACAGTCTTATCTAAACTTCCATCCCAAGCTTCTTCTTCAACGATCTGCACATCTTTGCTGATTATTACCTCCTTGGTTGATGGATTATAGAGCTTGTAGGCCTTGGATTCATCATTGTATCCAAAAAATATACACTTCTCCCCCTTGTTGTCCAACTTCTTTCTTAGTTGATCTAGGGCATGTGCATATGCCACACATCCAAATACTCTCATGTTAGTGACAAACTTCTTTGTTTCACTCCATGCTTCTTCCAGAACTCTGTTCATAATGCCTTTGGTTGGACATCTATTTAAAATATATGATGCAAAATGGACATCTTTTGCCCGTATTCATTTGGAATTTATTTTTCCTTTAACATACTTCTGACCATGTCCATGATGATCCTATTTTTTCTTTCTGCAATATCGTTTGATGTGGTGTATATCTTGTGGTAAAATGTTTGTGTATGCCGTGCTCCCTGTAGAAACGTAGGATGTCTTTGGAGATATACTCTCCCCCCTCTGTCAGTTCTTAAAACTTTTATGTAGTGTCCATTTTTCCTCTCAACAAGAGATTTGAAGTGGTAGAACTATTCAAACACTTCAATTTTCAGTTTTAAGAAATAAATCCATGTCTTTCTTGTATAATCATTTATAAATGTCAAGACATAATTGTTGTCAGCTAATGATGGCGTTTGCATTGGTCCACACAAATTTGAGTGGACTATGTGTAAGGGTGCTTTTTCCCTTATTCTCTTTCCTATTGGAAAGGATTCTCTGTGTTGTTTGTCCAAGATGCAGCCTTCACATAGGCTGTCGAGTTTCTCTGTGAGTGGTAATCCATTTACCATCCCTTTTCTATATCAGAGGTTCGTAACTCCAAAATTGAGATTTCCAAATCTCAAATGGAATACCCAGTTTTCTTATTTCATTTCTTCTTGAAGGACTTCTTATGTGAATGCTGCTACCACACATCCTTCCTTCAAGTTTGTTTTGATCTTGAGAGGAAACATTCTATTACTTGTCAGATGCTACACATATCATTCTTAAATAACACATTGTAGCCCTTATTCACGAGTTGTCCGATGCTCAGAAGGTTACATTTTAGGCCAGGTACATAATAGACATCCGGCACAAATTTCTTCTCTCCCTTCCTTGTGAGTATTGATACTCTTGCTTTCCCATTAATAGATACTTTACTATCTACCACTGTTGTCACTTCAGATTTCACATTATCATCTAGATTGGAAAACATTGCTATGTTTCTAGTCATGTGGTTACTACAACCTTAGTCTAAGAGCCATACATCTTCATGTTTTTCTTGTGCTACATTACATGTTAAAAGCACATTACTCTGGTTCTGATTTTCTCTTGGAAAATTTACATTTTTTCTATTACTCATGTCATGTTGTTTCTTTCTACATTCATTGGAATAATGCCAATACTTTTTACAATAATGAAATTGGACTTGGGATTTATCATACCTTTGTCCTTGTGCTTGATGTTGGCTTGAGCCTTCACTTTGATTCTGGTTGCTACCCCTTCCACTTGTCCTTGCAGGGCTATTTCTTCCACCTCTTTGTGGACTTCTTCCTCTTCCTAGATAGTTTTATATCCCTCGATCTCTACCTCGACCAAATGAATTTTTTTTCTTGAAATCATGTTCCAATGAGAAGTTCGTTGTTTTGTTCAGTCTATGTTCATGAGACATCAGGGATGCACAAAGCTCATCCACTAAAAACTGTGAGATATCCTTTATCTCTTCTATTGTCACTACTATGGCATTAAATATTGAAGGTAGACTTCTTAATATTTTCTCCACTATTCTCCTTTCCTGAAGTGTCTCTCCATGAGATCTTATCTGGGTAACCAAACCAATCACATGTTTTAAGAATGAGTCTATGTTATTAGACCCTTTCATAAAGAGAGTTTCAAAATCTCTCCTCGGCATTTGTAATTTTGTTGTCTTTACCTTCTCAATGACTTGATAGGATGTCTTGAGAATATCCCATGCCTCCTTAGACTATTTTGCTGTTGCAATCCTTGGGAAAATACTCTCATGTACTGCTTGAAAGATATAGAAGATGGATTTGGAGTCCTTCTTCCTATTTCCTTTCAGCAAGTCTCTTTCTGCTACTGTCAAAACAATGAGTGCTGCTACATTTGCTGGTTCTGGAAAGCCGTTTTTGCCCATCTCCCATATATCTTGTTAAGAAAACAGGGCCCTCACTGTAAACAATGTTACCGATGAAACAAGAACTACTACCTCAAAACAGGAATTCTAGCCCAAAAAGACTCAATGAACATGAAAAAAATGCCCCAAAAACAAAAAGTGTGTATTCCAGAACGCATTTTTTTTTCTCAAAGTCAAATTTCACTTTTTTATAAAATTATGCTAAAAACGAAATTGTCTCTTGAAAAAATGATTGAAAAAACACCGTCAAAACAAAACGAGTTGATGCTGGAACAAAAAAAAAAACATTGTGTCACACTTTTGAGACATTGTAATAATGGAATTAAAGACAACATATTAGGACATTGAAAAATCATAAAATTCTAAATTTTTTGATAGATGATGTTAAATATAAACAAAATCATGTCTGAAGGGCTTATCATTTCGAACAATTTTTATCCATGTTGTTAAACATAAAATATCTTGACTCTAAACAACCCTAAAATTGTAATTATTTTCAACCATAACATTAAAGATAAAATTTCGCAATGCATAAAAACCTTAATGATAAGTTGTAAATCTCGAGCTTTTAAATCTTAAGTTTTCAAGAAACCTGAACCATGAAATTATGGAGAAATTATATGACTTAAACAATTTTTAAAAACGAACAAGTAACTAAAAAATTGATTATTCATATATTTGTTTGTTTACATATAAAAACATTTTTTTTAATTTTTTTTATTGTTTTTCTATATTTTAAATTATAATTGTTTTAGTTTTAAGAAAAAAAAATTTAAAAATTAAAATCTTCTTATATATGTTTGTTTATATTTTAAAACATATTTAATTTTTATTTTTTATTGTTTTTTTTTATATTTTAAATAATAATTATTTTAATTTATCTTATTTTATTTTATTTTATTTAATATTTGTTTGTTTATTTTTTAAAACACATTTTCTAATTTTTTTTTATTGTTTTTTTATATTTTAAAATTTTAATTGAATAGTTTTTTTTTTTTTTAAATAATTTTTTTCTTTATTATAATAGTTACTGTTTTAAAAAAAATTAAATTTTTGTAAATAATTTGTGTTTGAAAAAAAATAATAATAATAAATTAATTTGCCACTCGTCGAGGCTGGTGGCAAGCTGGGCAACCCTTGACGGCGTCGCCCGGCTGGCTTTTGGCCGCTGGCTGGGCGAAGGGAGATTCTGAAAATCACCCCCAGCTAGGTGGAGGGCGATTCATAGAATCACCCTCTGCTTAGCTGGTGGTGATTCTTGGAATCGCCCTCCGCCTAGCCAGGGGGTGATTGTTAGAATCGCCCTCTACCCAACCGGGGGTAATTATTGGAATCACCCTCCCCCTAGCCAGGGGTGATTCTCAGAATCGCCCTCCACCCAGCTGAGGGCCAGAGGCAAGCTAGGCGATGCCGTCAAGGGCTTCCCAGCCTACCTCTGGCCCCCGGTTCGGTGGAGGCAGGCTGGGCAGCCCCCGATTGCACCACCCAGCTAGCCTCCACCCCCGGCTGGGCGGATGGAGATTCTCGGAATCACCCTCTGTCTGGCTGGGGGCCGGAGACTGATCTAGTGGCATCGTCGAGAGCTTCCCAGCCTGCCTCCGGCCCCTGGCTAGGCAGAGGGAAATTCCCAGAACTGCCCTTCACCCAACTGCAGGTCGGAGGTAGTGCGGGTAGCTCTCGACGGTGCTGTCCGGCCTGCCTCCAGCCCCTGGGTCGATAGAGGGTGATTTCGAGAATCACCCTGGCTGGGCGGTGGGTGATTCCGAGAATCATGCTCGATTGAGCGGAGGTCAATTCCAAGAATAACCCTCAGCTAAGCGGAGGGCAATTATGAGAACAAGCCCCGGCTGGGAAGAGGGTGATTCTTGGAATCGCCCATCGTGGAGGGATACCCAGCCTACCTCCCACCCACGTTTGGGTGGAGGGCGATTCTCGGAATCGCCCTCCGTCCAGCCGGGGGCCAGAGGCAGGCTGGGTAGCCCTTGACGGTGCCCACTCGGCCGGTCTCTGACCCCCTGCTAGGCGAAAGGTGATTTCGAGAATCTCCCTTCGCCTAACTAGGTGGTGCCATCAAGGGCTGCCCAACCTGCCTCCACCCAGCCTGGGCTGGATGCAGGTTGGGCAGACCTCGACGGCGCTACCCAACCTGCCTCCCACCACCGGCTAGGTAGAGGGTGATTCCAAGAATCGCTCCTGGTTGGGCCGAGGGTGATTCCGAGAATCACCCCTAGCTTGGTGGAGGGCAATTCCATGAATTTCCCCTGGCTCAGTGGAGGTCGGCTGAGTGGAATCTTCGAGGGCTGCCCAGCCTATCTTTGACCCCTGGCTGGGTGGAGGGCAATTCTCGAAATTTCCCTCCGCCCAACTGGGGACTAGAGGCAGGTCGGACAACATCGTCAAATGAAGGAGATTGGGTTTTGGATCTATTTTTAGGTTCAGGTAAGTTTTATTATACAAATTTAAATTTAAATATTTTATTTTTTACTTTTTATGTCTTTATACTAATTTTTTTACTTATTTCTTTTGTACTTGATGATTAGGTACAACACTAGCATGTTGCCTACCAAAAGGAAGAAATTGCATTGCATTTGAGAAAGACCCAGTGCAATGAAAATTTTTTCAACGAAGAATTAATGCTCTTGAATTCCATCCAAATGTAAAGCAAGAAGTTCGTTTGAGGAAAGGGGATTTTAATGAATCACGTGCGGCAAAAAAAGCAAAGGAACCTCAACCACCATTATATGGAATGACTAGAAAGGGACACTTTGGAAGATTTGCAGACATGAAAGATCCATTAGAAGATGATAATGACCAAAATGAAGTAGAAAATGTTGCGGAAGAAGCCATCGATGATGTTTTAGAAGATGTTGAACATGTACTAGTTGATATTGCTGAGGATCTTTAAGTTATGCTTGCAAACAAAGCTCATTTTTTGGATCTATTAATCAATTTTACTTTTATTGTTTAGACTTTGATATTTTATGAGAAAAAATCTTATTTTTTGCAAAAAACATGTGATTACTATTATTTTTTAACATAAAATTCAATAAAAATGTTATTTTCTTAACTTTTTTTTGTTAAGGTTTTCCCAAAAATTAGTTTAATTAACATGTTTTTTTAAACAAAAAGTCTTTAAAAGTGTATTTTTTGCATTCTATTTGTATGGAAAATTTGCATTTTTTTGTCACACCATTCAAAATATTGGTTTTATAGCGACAATTGTTTGATGTGCATTGAAAAATTAAGTAGCAATACATAAACTTGTAGAAAATATAAACTTTATAATATTAACCCTTTTTTCATTTTTTTATCTATGTGAAAAAATGAAGATATCATTACAAATTTTAATTTTCATTTTTTTTTTCTTTTTAAAACGCAAGTACATAAATGCACTTTAAAAAAACATCTCATGGAAGAAGAAGACATTAGAAAATGTATAGTGTCAAAATAAATCCTCTAAAAAAGTATTGGTGATGATACGTCACCACTATTCAAAATCAACATAAAAAGCATCACAGAAAAAAAAAACCAAAAAAAATTCAAAGTGTGAAAAACATGTAAAAAAAAAATTATTCTGCATCACCACTTTTCAAAATCGGGTGTTTTTCTTGCTATGTCAAAGAGTAGGTACCAGTGCAGTTACCTATTTCATCGGTAACAGTGTTTATAATGACCCAATAATCATAGTTTTTATGATTGAACTGTGGTAATTGTGGATTTTTTAGGCTTGTACACGCTGCTGCCATTCTGACTGTGTAAACATAAACTTTCTCACTGTTGTAAAATCTTTCTCACTGATTGAGAATTATGCTTCTGCAAACAAACAATCTTATAGCTTCTTCAGTAAAGAGAGATTTTTCTTTTACTAAGAGCCTAGACATGCTCTGATACCATTTTTGAAATATTGAACGAAACAATAATAGAGGAAATGCATTCCCCCCCCAATAACACAGAGACTGCAAATAATGCAGAAATAAAAAATTCATACACACAAACAATGTATTACATATGAGAGGAACAAACTTCAATTTTCTATTCCTTCACTTGGTAACAAAATGAAATTACATTTTTTTTAATACAAGAATGGTCGTAGCCTAAAAACCTAAATCTAATCAATGCAATTCAATTTCTTAACGAATGTTCAAAAACGAAATGTCCTTGAGTTGTCGAAACGCATTTATTCATTAAAAATGGCACACAAACCGTATTCTGGTCTATACACAAAAGAACGTAAAAACACGCTCAAAACATAAAATCATGGACTTGAAATAATATAGATTTCGTCTTTGAGTCCTCATCGCAACCGACACCTTATCGTAGATCACAAACCGGTGATCTTAACAATTAGCATATGCGTGAACATGGGTAAATAAAAAACCTTGCGATGTGTAATTATGATTGCATCGCAACATAAGTAACATACCCCGCGGAATTTTATCTCTAAACATAAAAAATTGTAGGTGCGATGTGCAAAAAATTAACTTTGTGCGATTATGATATGCTGTGGCATTATCGCATCACAAAACATATAACATAACTGTGGGTGGAGAAAGGTAAAATTAGAATGTTTCGATTGCAATTTGCGATAGCAAAATCGTATCGCACGATAAATAACATAGCTTGTGGTGGCAGAAAGGTAAGTGATAAACATTTCGAAGTGCATTGTTTTGGGAAGTAAACATTTGTAAGTGAGGTAATGGAAATATGCAAAATACAAAGGAATTTCACAGCTTTGCAAATGCGATAAGGTATAACGTGGGTACTGCCGGATATCTCATCGGTGGTAGAATAACGTATGGAAAAAGCATTAAGAGGTAAGGTAAGGAAAATGTGATGCAAGAAAAAGGTAAGTTAAACGCGGTGGTTCAAAGAAATAAAAGCAGTGGATGGCTGCAAAACTCGGTTTGCTGTGGTTGTGTGAAAACGCCTTCGACTCTATGGATCTTTGCTTGTCCTTCTCTGCAACAAAATTTATTGAAGTGTGGGCTGCTGCCACTGCTTATTCAAGGTAGTGGTTGGGAATTAATTCCAACATATTGGAACAATAAATATTACTAATTTACAACAATTTCTAAATAGATATCGATTTAGATTCAAAAATAACTAAACATATGCATAAAAAATGAAAACCAACACCAATTAATTTTGTATTTATGAGCAGTGTGATTGGGGATATTACAAGAAAAAAAATTTACACAAGTATGGTGAGACAATGGAATGAGTGAGCGAGAAAACCTACAGCGAGGGATCGAATCGTGTTTGCAGTGCTAATAAATAGAACTGCACATACATGATAAATAAGTATCCTACGTGTTAGAGAATTAGTATTTAGTTAGATGTAGGATTAGTTATGAGAACAATTTGATAGTTATAACTGCTTCTGACTTGTATATATATATATATATATATATATATATATATATATATATCCTTTAATAAAACGAATGTAGTGCCATGTGCTCTCAGCAATTGGGATTTTTGTTATTTTGTTGTTTTGTCATATATTTTTTTTTCTTTTTTTCTTTTTCATGGTATTAGAGCCACCGCCTAGTCTAACTGTGTGGATTAGAGCCACTTCTCTTAGTTCATATTTGCTGTTGGTGGAGAAGCGTGTTAGCGAGTGAGAAGGAGTGGCCTTTGTGCTGGCCATTTGAACTGTTGGTGTTTCAACCTCGTGGATGATGCCACCATCGTGTGTGTGACGTTGTTGTGTTCAACTTTTTTTAAGCTGTTGTGTTCGACTTGCATTCAAACCCATCTATCATTGGAGAGAAGTTTGTCGGTTTCTATATGCTGCCACGAGATATTGTTCCTATTTTTTGCCGCCACATAGAAGAGTGCAGAAGTTTGTCGTCTTCTATCAGCTGTCATCACAGAGAAATTTGGAGATCCCCCGCAAATGGCTTTCGAGAATCCCAATGAAAGGTGACACTTGTTACGATATTTTTCTGTAAAAATTTCAACGAATATCCTAGATCTGGGAGAGTGAAAATCCCAGCCCTTGTTGCCTCCGATGCTAAGAAACTGTAATTGACACAGTCAAATGGGAAAATAGCCCATTTCTTATTAGTCACATAGTAAAAGATTCGTTAAATGGGACTTCATTTTTAAAATTAAATTGAACAAGGTTGTTGCTTTCTGATGTAACACATGAGAGAAGCTTATTGCTGATAGTGAGAAGGGAAAAGAGAGTGCACTATTTTCAATTTTTTTTTTTTAGTTTCTTATTGTTTTTAAATATGGCTTCGTCAAGTTAGTTTGAAATTCCCATGCCATTATTTAGTGGAATTAAATATGATTTTTGGACTCTTAAAATGTAAGAATGCTTAGAAGTTTTAGGTTGTTGGGAATCAGTAGAATTGGGATTCACAGAACTTGATGCAAATATAATTGCTAGAATGAGTGTTGCTCAAAGAAAAAAATTGGATGAACTTAAATAGAAAGAAGGTAAAGCAATGTCGTGCATTTTTAATTCCTTAAATGAATCCATTTTTCCTAAAATCGCTGCTACTAAGACTGCTAAATCAATGTGGGATATACTTAAGGTTGCTTATCAAGGAAATGATACAGTAAAAATGGTAAGATTAAAAACTCTCAGAACACAATTTGAAACACTTAAAATGACTGAATCAAAAATTGTTGATCAGTTTATGACTAAATTTATAGGTTTTTTTAATCAGCTTTAGATGAATGGTGAAGAACTAGAAGATCAAAGAATTGTAGAAAATATTCTTAGATGTTTGCCTGAAAAAAATGTCATGATAGCTATTGTTTTTGAGTCGAGAGAACTAACAAAATTGTTTGTGAAAGAATTAATTGGTTTTTTTTTGGCTCAAGAAGCAAGAATTAATTTAGATGTCAGTACTTTAGAGCATTCTTTCAAATCTAAAGCTTCTATGGATAGAGGTAGAGGCAGAGGTTTTCGTGGTAAGAGAGGAAAAGGTAGAGGATAGTCTCAGTCTAATGATAGATCTCAGGTAACTCAAACACATTCAAAGTAGTCTCAAACTAATCATGTTCGTAGGTGGATGGATAAATAAAAAATTCAATGTCACTACTGCAAAAAATATGGCCATTATAAGTCTGAATGTCGAAAATTACAGTACGTTTTAAGTAAAACAAAGCCAATGTCAGATGCAATGAAAGTGAAACATCATATGCTTTATTTTGGGCATGCCTAGTGACTGTGCATGTACCTAATAAAGATGTTTGGTTGGTAGACAACAGATGCAGTAATCATATGATTGGTCATAATGATTTGTTTTCACATCTTGATACATCTTTCAGTTACTCTATCGGTTTGTGTGATGATCGCTAGCTTAAATATCTAGGAAAGGGTGTTGTAACTGTCTAAACCAAAAAAAATGTTGTGAAGAATATCTATGATGTTTATTATGTATCCAATTTCAAGCATAATTTTTTGAGTGTTGGTCAGTTAGATGCACATGTTTATGATGTTAGCTTTCACAACACTACTTGCATGATTTCTGATAAACATAAGTCTCTTGTTGCAAAGATTTCTATGACAAGGAACATGCTGTATCAATTACAATTGAAAAGTGAGAAGTTTTAAGCACATAATGTTTCAACGCCAACTGACTCTGACTTGTGGCATTTGCGAGAAGGTCATTTGTCTATCGAAAGTATGAGTTTTTTTGCAAAGATAGTCTATGGTGAAAGGTTTGCATCCTTTCTGTGATCATATCTCTTCCTGTACAAGTTGTATAATGGGTAAACACAAGTGAGATAATTTTGCTTCAGCCTCTAATAGAGCCAAAGAACAACTACAGTTAGTGCATATAGATTTGTGTCGTCCAAAAGAAAAATTAGTTGCTGGTAGTCTCTATTTTCTTACTTTCATTCATAATTTTAGGAGGAAAATTTGGGTGTCTTTCATCAAATTCAAACTTGAAACATTTTCCAAGTTTAAGGAGTTCAAAGCCAAGGCTAAAAAATAGAGTGGCAAGTTTATTAAATTTTTGAGGTCTGATAAAGGAGGTGAGTATGAACCTAACGAATTCATTGATTTTTGCAAACAACATGGTATTAAAAAACAAATGACAAGTAGTTATACTTCGCAACAAAATGGAGTCGCAGAAAGAAATATTCAGACGATTATGAATATGGCTCAAAGTTTTCTCAAAACATGAAATTTTTCTAAAGATTTATGGGTTGAACGAGTTGCATGTTCGGTATATATTTTGAATAGATTTCCAACTTCGAGTGTTCAAAGTTTTGTACTTGAAGAAGCATGGAGTAGAAAAAAGGTAACTGTTTCACACTTTCGCGTATTTGGTTGTATTGCTTTCACTCATGTTCCAAAAAAATTGAGAAAAAATATTTATGATAGGAGCGAAAAGTATATCTTTATAGGATATAGTGATTAATCTAAGACACACAAATTGTTTAATTCTATAACTAAGAATTTTGTCGTAAGTCTAGATGTCAAATTTCTGCAAGACAAGTCTCGCAATGAAATGGAGAACAATACTTTTCCTAATCCTTTTATTCTGTTAGATGAACATCAAGAACCTACAACAATCACTTCAAGATTATAGGTTCAAGAAAAAACCAGTAGTATTTCATCCAATAGTAGTAGTTCATCATCTTTTGAGTTTGATTCTAATAATCCTAAAATGAGAAACTTAAGTGATATTTATGCACAAGACGATGTTGATGATATTATATGATTTTCATTTCTTTCATTTCAACCTAATTGTTTCGAAGAGACTATAAAGAACAAAGAATGGGTAGATAGAATGAATAATGAAATCGATGCTATTAAAAGAAATCAAACCTAGGATTTGGTTGATTTACCTCATGATAAAAATTCTATAGGTGTCAAATGGGTTTTAAAAAAAAAGGTTAAATGAGAGAGGTGAAGTTGATAAACACAAAGCAATATTAGTTTCCAAATGATTTTATTAGCAACGTGGCATAGATTATGGTGAAACATTTGCACCTATAGCAAGAATTGATACTGTTCAATTTGTATTAGCTATTACAACACAAAACAAGTGGTTGATTTACCAAATGGATGTAAAGTCCAATTTTTTTAATGGTTTTTTGAATGGAGAAGTGTATGTTGATCAGCCACCCGGTTTTGAAATAAAAAATAAAAAACATAAGGTGTACAAGTTGAATAAAGGATTGTATGGCTTGAAGCAAGCTCCAAGAGCTTGGTACAAATGAATAGACCATTACTTGCTGAATAATGGTTTGAGAAGGAGCGACAATGAGCCCAATTTTTATATCAAGAATGATCATCAAGGTAATATTTTGATACATTATCTTTATGTTGATGACATCATTTATACTGGTAACATACAGCTCGATGAATTTAAAGCTACAATGAAAAATGAATTCGAAATGATAGATCTTGGATTAATGAGATACTTCTTAGGTATGGATGTGAAAAAAACACACGATGGTATGTTTATGAGTCAATAGAAGTATGCTACTGAAATTTTGAAAAAATTTAAAATCAACAGGAGTAAACCGGTGGATACTCTTATTGAAGTTGGTACAAAGTTAAGTAAAGATGATTTGGGTACTATTGTTAATGCAACTTTATATAAGCAACATGATGGTCGTATTATGTATCTTACTTCTACTAGACCTGATATAACATTTGCAGCTAGTTATATTTCCAGGTTTATGGAATCTCCTAAAGACTGTCATTGGAAACATGGAAAAAGGGTGTTAAGATACATTGCATGTACATCTACTTATGGTTTATCGTATGCAACCTCTACATACATTAACCTTGTTGGTTATACAAACAATGATTGTGTAGGTTCTATTGATGATCAAAAAAGCACTTCTAGCTATGTTTTTCTATTTGGAAAAAACTTGATCTTGTGGTCATCCAAATAGCAACACATAGTTGCGTTATCTTCAATAGAGGCTGAGTACATTCCAGCAAATTTAGCAGCATGTCAAGCAGTATGGTTGAATATACTTATCTCTGACTTCGGTTATACAAAAAATGAACCTATATCAATATTTTGTGATAACACTTCCGCTATTTCCTAGTTAAAGAATAATGTATTTCATCAAAAAAGAAAACATATCAACACTCATTTTCACTTCATTGGTGAACTCATCAAAAATGGTAATATTGTTCTCAAATTTTTTGATTCTAAAGATCAGTTAGCGGTATCTTCACCAAACTGCTAGGAAAAGTTAATTATGAATTTCAATGTCAAAATTTAGGTATAAAACAATGTAACCCTCAAGATTAAGGAGGAAAGCTAGAGAATTAATCTTTAGTTAGATGTAGGATTAGTTATGAGAACCGTTTGATAGTTATAACTTTTTCTAACTTTTATATATATATATATATATCCTTTAATAAAAAAATGCAGTGCCATGTGCTCAGCCGTTGGGTTTTCCGTTATTTTGTTGTTCTGTCATCTAAATTTTCTTTGATTTGCTTTTTCACTAGGCTAGTTTTTAGTAGCTACAATTTCCGTTTAGCACTTCATAAAAGGAATATCTCTATAGGGCTGAAAAAACATGGGAGCTCTTTGTGCTTCGACTGAGAAAATATGCGACTCCTACTTCTAGTGAAACACCTGAGATTTCAAAATTAGAACAAATACTGAGTGATAGGAAACATAAAGGAACAATAAACAACAATATTAGAAGGCAGATTTGTTCGGGCTTTTGACAGAATGCATGGGATAGAAATTATATAGCAGAGCCCATCTACCATGGCGTCAATATCTTCAAACTGAATACAGAAAAGTAATGTAAACTTCTAGGCAAGAATGGAATATATAGTTCGGCATATTTGACGGTATTTTGAGGCAATATCTGCATGCGAGGGAATAATTATTTCACCGTTGCTTTTCCTGACCTTGATTACTGCCATTTTTCTGGTTAAATATCATTACTGTTAAAGAGCCTATAGTTTATAATATCTTTCACACCACCCACGCAGATTGTGCCACCCCTCGCTGAGATTTCCAATTTTTGGGTATGGGGGTGTCGCAAAGAAGCTTTGGTATTCCAAAACCGCCATTCCACGGAACCCACCTTCTCTACTAGATTGGAGCCACGTTCCTTGGGACTGGGGTCCATATTGCTAGTCGAGATTTCACCATAGCTTTGACGTGGACATCCACGTCTGACACATGTTGTTTCCTCCACCGTTGTTGACATATAAAGTTCATGTTTTTTAAATTATAAATATTGCGTTTGTTGATGCCACGATGTGGATGAATCACTAGTTAATAACCAACCTGCCATAGGGCATTAATGCTCCTATGGTGGTTTTATATGGCCATAGCCAATTTACCTATGCCCATGGGAGACATGAGAACTCTCCGATAGCCAATTTCCGATGGGCGCTCCTCCTTTATAAGCTCTGTGAGTGCCACCGCATTTTCATTTCGCAAGCCATATTTACGAGGGAATCCATCCTCCTCTCATCCTGATGCACTCTCTGTTAATGACTATCCTTATTAATTGAATGTGAATCCAGAATTTGAATGTTGTTCCATCCATGGGATGACTACGTGAATGAAGATTTAAATTTTGAAATTTGAATTTTCCTTCCTGAGCATTTTATATTTAAAAATTAATATGATTTTGAAATCTAAAATTTCCATAGAATTATATATTTAAAAATGAATGAGACTCCATTTCAATATAGCGGGCAATTAGTTCACACGATCACAAATGGAAACTCAAAAATTATGGACATGGGAAGAGCAAGTTTATTCAAGTTTACAGGCCCATCGAGCACTGGTGGGTATCAGTTGAGCTGGCGTCATTATACGCACTTGAAGTTGTGGCTAGAAATGGCAGTGTTATAGTGTGTATTTTCTTTAATAATGGGTTGATCAGCATTAGCAAGAAGAAAAATGAAGGCAAAGTCCTTATTACGCCGAGTATTATGCTACTCTATTTTGATGAAGGCTCAACCGAGTAGAAACATTACGAGTTTGATATAACAGTTCTGCCACCAATTCACAGGTCAATCACCTCCAACAATCTACCGGGGAACGTCGATTCCTACTGACATATGAAATTTCTAACAATCTAAACCAATCCCTTTTATATGGTGTATTTTTTAAACACATGTTAAACTAAACCAACAGCCATTGTGGCACATCCACTGACTGCTGTGAGATGTATAGGGACATGAAAATTGAGAATATGATATTGGGGATAGTTCCATAGATATGAAATTTGTTCCCAGTATTTTTCTCATCCATGATTGGAATTTTAGTACTATTTTCAATGAAATCATATTTCCTGATTGTGCAATTGACGAGAGAAAATATAAGGCCCATACTGTTTTATTTAGTCCATAGGTTTTTGGGTTTACCATTTCATTAGCATAGATAGGTGGACTTGCTGGCTCTACAAACTCCTTCCCATATGTTCTCTTTTATGGGGTAGCTTTACATTCATAGATGGGCTATGATGAGATCCTTTTGAAAGAAAGTGATGCAGTTGTAATTGATATTTAACATATACTCATGGACTTGTGGGTTAGGACCCACATAAACTTCTTATACAGAGTGGAATTACATTTTAGAGTTAAATAAATTACATATGCACACAATCAAATAACACTTCCTTAAACAACCCCAGCGGATTATTTTACGCATACTACACACAAAAACCAATACAAATGTAAACACACAGGTTTCTTACCTAGAGGGTCCCACAACACTCTCCTGCAATTCCAATACATCGCAACTTCTCACCTGCAAAATTAACTCTTTACCAAATGTGATAAACCACAAAGTCTGCGAAGTGCGCTATTGCCCCCTGCTGACACGTGGCCTTCCCTCATCACATCATAGTTTTCAAGTCTTACGCATCATGCCACAAAAAACTTACCTTGTTGACTCATAAATGGTAACCTATAGCTTTTTAGAAATGCAAAAATGTGATTCAACGTCCGCCGTAGATCTGCTGCACAATCCAATGGTCCACGTCTTCTCCCCCCTCTCATCGCATCTCGTACTGCCTAGTTCGCGAAGTTATCATGACCATCCATATTTTATCCTCGGATCTACGACTTAATCACGATCGTTTGCTCAACCTTCTCGAATCTTCCTCACCTCTTCTGTCTGCTCTAATCTCTGCCATCAAATCTTGAATCCTTGACTCTTTGATTCAATCATTCTTGTTGATTCCACTCTCAAAATTCTTCTAAGTATTTCCATCTTTAGTCAATTTATCATCTTTTAGCTGTCCCCTCTCTGCATTACTGATTCCTCCACGCTAATCCTCCATTATCCTTCTGAGCTTGTTTGGAATTCTTCAATGCTATCTCTCTTGAGTTGTGTGCAGTCTGCAAATGCACAAATTCCCTCTTGAGCCTGTTCTTCATCTCTCATCCCTCGATCTCTACCATAATTTGGTCTATGCGAAGTTCATAGGAACTTCATCCTCTTGCTCCATCTGTCTACTCCTTAACATAAATAATACACATTTAAAATAACACATAAATGAAATACTTTATTTCGAGAGGGAAATAAAAAAAAATGGTTAAAACAAAGAGCCTGATCAAAATCCAAAACACTTGAAATTATTTTATAAATGAAAATCACAGAAGGAAGCCTTGGGATGGCTAGTTTTTACATTTATTCATACTCTCTGTTCAACCCTCTTTCACACCTATTTCCCTCTCATTCTCTCTCTTTTTCTCTATGGAAGGAAGAACCCCACAATGGTGGATTTGATTTTGTTTCATGCCTTTCCCAAAGTTCCCATATGGTTAAGAAATTGTTATTCAATTTCAGAATATTTTATTCGACTAAATGCCTAACTAATCCTAATCTAACTATTCTTTTAAAGTACAGATTACGATGTCTATGTTAGCCAAAATTATCATTAAACACAATACTTTAAAACTAAAGTCTTCAAATTATTAGGACTGCTAGTCCTCTTCCCAAGCCACATGTGACCATCTTGTCATATTGCCGACCCTACCTTAATACTCCTGCATCAAAAAGATTCAAAAAATTCAAATTATGCGCCTCGAGAAAAACATGCACATAAATTAAACATTCAAATTAACTTGTGTCCTAAGGGGCTTCCATCCAATTCGTAGTCCTTTGGCGAATTTTCCAATCAGAGTTTTCAGATTACATCCTCAGTGGTAACATTTTGGTAATAGCAATGGTAACAATTTGGTAATAGAAATTTTTTTTCATTACACATTAACGTGGCATTTTAAATTGGATTTGCATTCATTTGAAAATGTATTCAAGAAAATTTCCATGGAAACATTCCTATTTTTCCTAAAATATTTCAGCATTGATTATTTTCCATTGGATATGTTCTATTTTATTTCTTCAAGGAGGGAAGGGGAAGAATGTTATTTAGAATAAGATGTCCAATTACACCTTTTTCCTCCCATAGAACTTTGTTCATACATTAGAGTTCCTCAGTATTTGTTTAAACAAAGTCATTTATTGAAATGGTGGGTTTCTTAGTATTTTGATTAAGAAATTATTTTTATTGCCAAGATGTCGATGGTTCAATTCCTTTCTTTTGTGTATTGTTGCTGATGGTTTCCTTGTCCTATCTTATGATCCACTTGTCCTCGAAAAAGGATATGTGGAAAATATTTTTCCCCTTTTCCCGAGGTAATATTGGACTACTGAATTAGTGATCATCTATCTTCTTGTTATTTCACACATCACGCATGGTCATCTAATTTTTTCTTCTTAATAATACCGATGTTTCATTTTATTTTGCAGTTTTTACATCCTCTCAATAAGCTCATGTTGATATTAAAGGGAAAATGTGTGGGGCCAACTTCAAAGTAGATGTGTTTTCCAAAAGGTAGACCAACATGCCTAGAGTTGGCAGTGAGGCCAATTGGGAAAAGGAATTTTGATATGAAGAAGGCTAATTGGGCTAATGAATTCTAATAGGAACAATTTTATATTTAAAAATATCATTTTTCTTTATATTTAACATTAGTTCATTTCAGAATCAAGATCGATGAAGATGAAAAGTGAGTCAGTTTTTAAGGATTTCAGAAGTTTTTGGTTAGCTGTCTACAACGTTGGTTATTGAAACCTTTCAACTTGTCTGATTGATATTTATGGTTGGCTTGTTAGAATTATAGTAACCCTTGAAAATGGATGGAATATACTGATGGAAATTAAACAATATACTAAACAAAGCATGATAAGCATGATAAAGAAGTGAAGAAATCCTACAAATAGTTTACATAATATCTTATTCTCATTTTATTCCTTGGTTATTTATTATTATTATTATATTTATTTAATATGAAATTATTATTTTCTATATTTAAAAGTATCCAAAATTATTTTAAATAATCCAAACTCATCGTTTTTCAATTAGAATTATATTTTCTTTTCTTACTTTTCAGTGAGTTTGACTTCCTTCATATTTTAGAGGATTTTTAAGTTATTTAAGTACAAGAAATTTATTATATATATTATTAATTGGATTCCAAAACCAACTATACCATTTATAACCAATAAAGGTACAACTTTTAATTGTTTGATCTCCCTTAATCTTATTTTCTTTTGGAATATGTGAATATGCACCAGAACCAAGAGATATGACATTTTTGAGGCATATGGAGAATTTCCCATAAGAGCCGAGGGTGATTAATTTATCAGGTAACATGTAGTATCCACTAACACAACAAAAAATTCATATTTGATCTTGACACTAATGAGTATGGTCATTATTTTTACCATTAATTTCCTATCATCCTTTTTTCAAACCTATTCTATTGAAGTGTATATGGAGCACTATTTATACTTACTAACCTAAACTTCTTACAAAATACCTCTTACAAAATTCTTTAAATTATTTTTTTTGAAATGCCCACCATTATCTATTCTTAACACCTTTATTTTATTCTATATTAAATTCTCCAAAATAACTTTAAACTCTACAATTTTACCAAATACCTCTTATTTCTCTGGAAGGAATGAATCCATCCGTTGCTCAATAAGCCATCTACAAATGAAACATGGCACATAGATTTACCTATTGATTTTTTAAACACAAGTAGAGACATATAATTTTGTACTGGATTTATGATTTCCTTTTCTCTTATAATATTATTTTAGGATATATCCTGATTATGTTTACAATATATTCAATGTTCATATAATTAAAAATATATTGTGAAATTATATATACTTTGAGCCATGCAATTCTCATGCAATGCTCAAAGCCTCTTGTTTCCAAAATTTCCTACTCTTTGATGTCATAACATTATCATTTCTCTAAAGATAGTATGGGTTCTATCTTCTTCATTTGTAGCTTTATGAATAATAAAAATATTACACTAATTAATGATTTTCCTACTCAATATCAGATATAGAGTTCCATTCAAAACTCCCTTCGAAAAACCATTTGTCCTTACACCATTGTGTATGTTTCCTTTCTAGATGTAGAACACACAACTATATCACTCACTTCCTTATGCATATCAATTTTTATCTAGCAATGAAAAGTGAAAATTAGTAAGGAATAAAAAAATTCTTTAACTCTATCGGTTCTCTCCTCGAATTTTCATGGCTCTTCCTTGACGAAGCATTACTTCTTTTATAACGTATTTTCTCATATAATTTTGGTAACTATAGATAGAATATAGCCAAGGAAAATAGTAAGTTACACATCGCCATGGAAACTTTGATTGAGGGGCTCAAAATAACATTATTGTTATGGAGTTATGTCTTTTGGGGTATCCGGTTATGGGTCACTAATTTGGTTTCCTTGAAACTCTGTTACTCAGTTGATCATAGGGGTGAGTTATTAACCGTAACTCACCTAGGATTGGTGAGTACTCCATTCCTCTCCCTTTGGTCGAGCACTTCGTTCCTCTCCTGTTAGTGGAGTCACTTAATGTACCTATCCCTCTCCCTTATGGTCGAGCGGCCTTACGACACCTTATGGTGGACTCACTTAATGTACCTAGTGTTCATTTCATTACCTAAGTCATGGCAAGGCCCTTACATGTTATATGAAAACCTACTTGAAGAGTAAGCCCCCCATGATACTGGGTGTGAAAGGTCTTATAAGGTCCTCGGTAAACCTAGCCAACTAGTAAGGTCCTGATTAACCCTCTCATTTTTTAACTTCGTCTTGATTGGGCCCTTGATTTCTTCCCCTTAAAGAGCTCGAAGAGTTGGTCCTTCCTATGCCAGTCAACCCATTCTAGCTAAGGTAAGGTCCTACACATATTTGAGAATAAGAAATGGCCTACGTATACCTTACTTTTCGCTAGCCTTACGAAAGATAAGGATAATCGTTTTCTATGGGAAATTGATAACACTTCTCTATGCTCAAGGGAGATCCTTCCCTTCTTTATGCTCGCTCAAGCGTACACAAATTCCCACCTACAAAAATTATAGAAGAACCGGGATAACCGTGTTATGTAGAATTGTACAAATAATGTAAGTAAATATTGCTTGGAATGTTTGGTGGAAGCCACACAATGGAAATGGAGTGGAATCTAAGCCAGTGCGAAAGCAATGGTCGACGAACGAAATATCTTATTAGCGTCAATCCCTGGTGGGGGGCATGAAATGCCCAACCCTGCCCAAAAAGAGGTGATAGGAGGCAACCTAACCTAGTAGGTTGCCCCGCGATGCATAAGTAACTATTTCATGCCAAACCTCCTGTCTATTTTGTTACACTATATATCTGATAATGCCGATGAGGGCTTAAAAATGATTCTCCATAGAGAGGAGTTATTTAGCGCTCGGTATACCACTAAAGATGATGATAAAGGCCCGAAATTATAGCCTCCCACTTCTTCCCACCAATATGTGTTCTACAACCCAGCTAACTTGATTTTCATTGTACCCATCTTTCCTTTATCTCTCGACTACTTAAATTCAAACGCATTTTTTGATTGAAATATCTTATCCTGAATAAAACCCCTAGCAATTAAAGGAGCATCACTGACCCTACCTATTCATTTATATTGGTGGGGACGAAAAATAGATCGAGATGACGAATTAGGTGCCTACAGTAATTACCTGGATCGTGCCATTCGTATGCCTTTCGTGTGTGTTCTCCATGCATGAAAAAAGTGCACAATTATTTATGCATGCACATCTCTCGCTTGCCACATTATTGAAAAAATAGATAATCGTGATTGGAAGATGCTTTCTCCATCAGTCCGTATTGGACAACGAAGGAATAATCCATTTATTGTTCATCAATTCCTCTCCCGTGATGACTAGAAACAAACAAATCAAAAATTTCACTTCGAATTTCCTACCTCAATATCCTTCTACTCATGGTGTTTCATGATCAGTATTGGAAATGAAAAGAGAAGTGGTGGAACATGCGAAACCGCATATTGGTTCACTCTAGTGCAGCGCGAAGCCACTGATGTTAAGTCGATTCGTATATCGCTATCTATGCCCAGCTCGATCACCTATCATGGGTGGCACATGCCACTTTTGTAGCGCGTCATTAGCACTGAGAGAATGACAGTTGAGCCACTCAAGTGGGGTGAACCATTCCTAAGGGAAAGAAGGGAGATGGGTGCGAAGGTGGCCTCGTTATCCACATTGTAGGTATGGGGAATGGGCTACATCCCCCACCTTGGTTGGTTGGTTATGCACGTCTTGGGTTTTCTCCAAATGAGCATTGTCGGGTCTGGGAGTTCTCGTCAAGGGCGCGCATAACCTAAGGCGATTATCACAACTTGCACCATAAGATTGATCATTTTGGCACATTGGAATGTGTAACCTTCCTATTGCCCTATTCAATTACACTTTTTCCTGTCATTGCATACCTAAAAAAATTCACAAGGGAAAAAGAGAAGTGGGATCAATTATTGGTTGGAAAAAGAGGGGATGATGGCCCTATAAATGGATCAATGATTATATAGAGGAGTTGTATGGTATAATAGACAACACACCAATTTTATTCCAAATTTACAACAAGAACGCACACATGAGATAGGCTAAATTTCACCAATGGCCACCCACCTACTTTGTAAGTAAAAAATGGCATGAGCTGCATGCGGGGATACTCACACATACAATTGTTAGTGGGAAAACACTTATGCCCACCCGGCTAGAGGCACAAAGAAACTAATGGAATACAAAATATATCTTCAAGATCTACCTTATTTTTATCATTTATACGGCAGTCACAAAGTCACTGAATGAAGTCCTTCGTTTCTTCCAGAGGTAGGTGTTGCAGAGACCCACAACGAGGAAGATATTATCCAGTGACACATAGAATATGGCAACAAAAACAACATGTCCTAGAAGGATATATGCAGCCACCATTGGCTCGACATACCTACAATTACATCCTCGAGTGGTAGTGAAATGGGTATCATGAATGTGAGATTCCAGTGGAATGATCGACCAAATGTGCATGCAGGCACTATGACCTACTGCGTCCTCCCTTGTGTATCAAATATCTAGAGCGAGTGCAGCAGAGAGGAACAGGAACTATGCATAACTAAGGCATATTTGCACACTTACATGATCTTTGCCAAGAAATGGAGAATTCAGTGGAACCAGTGAGCTACACTTGCTTCCGGATAGATGTTTGGGACAAAGGACTCGTGGTACCTTCTGCCTACCCTTCCACTTTGGAAACCATGTGAATGGAGAGTGGGAAGATGGGAAGGAGGTCCTCATATGGAGTTTCACACTTGAGTAGTGCGAGAGACCTAGATGAGGAATGGGTCGGTGCATCGAACTCCATACTCTACCCCTTGGAGATGGAGAAGAATCAACACTCACGAGGGATAGAAATTTATTTATTTCTTTATTTCAAGAAAGTTCTGGTATTTAGTCAAGGGAAATAAAGGCGAAACAATGACTACATTCTTCTGAAACTATTACTTCTAGTGCTATTGCATTCCAATCATTGCTACGTAAAAATACCAGAAGCGGCTTGTGGTCAGCTCGGTTCTAGTTCTAGCCAACTGCATCTGATATAATATTTGTTGGAAATATTGTCATTGATGGAAAAGGAAGTGGCAAAGGAATTGGCATCTGAAACAGTAACTAGGAATAGAGAAAAGAATTGTAGCGGAGAACAAAGGTCAGTAGAGAAGAACAGAGAAAGAGTGCATCTACAGAGAGAAGTATCAGTCAAGAAGAAAACTGAAATCCGTGATAAGTAAGAAACCCTATGAGGGGATTAATGGTGCTCTGCTATTAGTAAGGAGCTGACTGGCTATCATGGAGAAAGGAACAAGGAGAGAGAGCAAATTAGTTATAATTCGGAAGATTTGGCATTGAACTCTCGATGGAACATACACTAACTCTTTGGAATCATGAACGGAACCTGCAAGGAAAGAGGTAGAATGTAACAAAAGGAAGCACAATGGAACCCTGCGTGGAAAAACGGAACCATGACCAAGTGAACAGTGAAGGCGGTTTCTGGGTTTCATCGCACCACCCTTCGGTGATAGGCAGTACTTCCTGATTGGGGAGAAATTCCATAGAAGCATTGACATGTAGCAAAGGTGGACCCACGAAAACCGCTATCAAAGTGCGCCATCGCATGTTAACATTCGACTAAAGACGCCGAGAGATATTATTAAACGCCATTGATCTGACGGACGGTGTTCATTTGCTATAGATGCGTGAAGGTTACCCAAGGTACGATGCCCCATCACACGTTATCATATGTGCATCATCAACGAACGATATCCGTTAGATCATCTGAAGACTGAGCAATGTGCTCTTCGCCGTCGGATGGAAACGATCATTAACAATGGGCCCCAGTTTTTAAGTTATATTCATTGAGCCGTCGATTATGTATGTGGGGTTGGAACCAAAGGTCTATTTAAAAACCATTTGATAAAAGCGTTGGTTATTAATATAAATTTCGATTATATAAAGGTTGTGAATAATATTTATTTATCAAATTCCACGAATTTGATAAATAAAATTCCAATAAAAGAAAGAAAACCATCAGCGACACGTTAATGTTTCTTAACCTTGGCTATATTATTATTTGGCGGAGATAAAGATTACCTTTGGGACAATTCGTGTATGAAAGAATAAAGATTGGGATTTCAATTTGGATTGGTTCAAATTTTAATATGAATACCATTAGTGGTTGAGTGGTTTTCTACTCATGGTATTGATAAAAGCTAAACTATATAAGGAAAAGAGGATTATACTATAGTGGGTGCGTAGATTAAGGGGTTTTTAATGATTAAATTTTTTTAAGATATATCTGCATGATCGAACTCTATCTCTGATGAATCTGAATCTATGATGCACCCGTGGATATGATCTCTAGATGATGAATCTCTAGGAAGATTTGAAAATGAAGTCATGAAGATCTGACGCAAATCTGATGAAGAAATTAAGAGAAAGTTGATAGATCTGAGGGTTGAAGCCTTTAGTGCGAAAGTAAAAGCTTTCTACAAACTTGTGTTAATTCAGGGGGTTGGAGCTCCCTTCTAGTGGTGACTATAAAATGAGAGAAGGTGGTAGCCTTCTACAGGTGGGTGCCTACGTGCTGGTATAAGTCTGCGCCAGCATAAAATTGTAAGAAGTTTTCTTTATAATAAATATTGAAGACTGAGATAACAGCAGCGGTGGTTTTTCTCCCGAATTGGGTTTCCACCTTAAATATTGGTGTTCAGATGTGTTTCTTATGTTTTATGGTTTGTTTTTTTATTTCTGTTCATGCTTACTGCTTAACATCTGATGAATGAATGATGCAATGATCTAAGTAAAGACATAATAAGATCTATGAACATACAAGTTGGATTCAATAAAGTAGCATATGGTTTTAAGAAAGAAAAATTAAAATTTCTCAGTCAGCTCTAAATACTGATTCACCCCCCCCTCTCAGTATTTATTCCAATAATTGGTATTAGAGAAGGTCCTTCTGAAAAGCTTAGCCGCTAGAAGGAAGATAAATCAAGATGAGAAATCAAGATGGAATAGCATCTATCAGGCCTCCGCTCTTCAATGGAAACAATTTAATCTTCTGGAAAACAAGGATGAGATCCTATCTACAGTCTCTAGGTGTAGATGTATGGGCCATTGTTGAAGCAGGATATCAATATCCAGCTGCAATACCAACAGATCCAATGGAAAGAAAGAATTATGAAACAAATGCAAAGGCGGTTAATGCTCTATTGGGAAGTCTAACTGATTTAGAATTTTTCAAAGTCATGCAATTGAATACAACAAAGGAAATATGGGACAAAACCATTCTAAGCTATGAAGGTGATGCAAAGGTAAAAAGTGCTAAACTCCAAACTCTTAGAATTCAATATGAGAACCTAAAAATGCATAATGAGGAGAGCATTGCTAATTTATTTTTACGACTTGATGATATTTTAAATCGGATGAGAAATCTGGGAGAAACAATAACCAAATCTACTTTGGTTGAGAAATTTTTAAGATCACTAATGATAAAATTTGAGTCAAAAGTGTTTTCTCTTGAAGAAAAGCAGGATCTCCAAAATCTTACTATGGTGCAACTTCATGGCATACTAACTGCATTTGAAATGAGAAGAGGAGGACCATCTGAAGTCAAGAAATTTGTCTTTAGAGCTTCTACAAAAGGGAAAGAAGTACAAGAGACAGAAGGATCAGGGTATATCTCAGAAGAAGATGAGGTAAATTTTGTAAAGAAACTCCAACTTGGTACAGGACGGTTCAGAGGTAAGCTTCCTTTCAAAAGTTTTTCCTGTGGAAGAGCTGGTCATTATGCTGCTAAGTGTCCTCACAAAGAAACACATGAAAAAGGAAAGGAAGTAGCAAGAAGGAATAAGAATCGGTTTAGCACTAGAAAAATTTACTATACTCATGAAGACAGTGATGGGTTATCAAACAGTGAGGAAGAATGTGAACAAGATCTTAGACTTCTCATGGCATTTGAAAAGGAGTCTAGAGAAGAAAAGGATACTTTTATGGATGCTTTAGAGGACAATGATTTTCTTGATTAAATCAATAAACTAAAAATATTCTTAGAAGAAAGTAAAGTAACCATAGAGACTCTGAAAAACCAACTTCAAGAAAAGGAGAAACACAATGAGAAATTAGAATGTGAAATAGTAAGTCTAAGAAAAGAAATTGAGAAAGTAAAGACTTTGAATCTTAGATTTGCTAAAGGATCTGAAACCTTAGATGAGATTATCAAGATACAATGTTCTCCTCTTCCAAAGACAGGTCTTGGATATATCGGAGAATCTTCTCAGGCTTCGGCACCAAACTATCTAAAAGCAACTACAGCCAGTACACCACAGTCTGCCCCTCAACAAGGGAATAAAGAATCTTTACAGATAAAGCATGATCATCTCAATTCAAAGAACACTAACAGGAGTACCTTTCAAAAAAACACCAATCAACAGGTAAATTCAAGTAGAAGATTTTATAATCGTAGAAATTTATTCAATGGACAAAGTTTCTCATGTCACAATTTTGGTCATAAAGTTGTTCAATGTGTTGCATATAAAACCATCACGACAAGAGAAGCAAGAAAGCAAAGGATTGATATTGGAACAAAGAAGAATACTTATAACAACTTTTCTCCTCTTCAAAATGAAGTTGAATGTGCTTATTGCAATAACTTTGGCCATGAAGAATCTGAATGCAGGAGCAAAATCTAGCCAAACGAGCATCTTCCTTCAAGCTCCAAAGTATGGAAAAAGAAGGAATTACAGGTTGAAAATTGTGGCATAGATTTATTTGCAGAAGGAGAAGAATATCAATGGTACATTGATAGTGGATGCTCAAAACACATGACAGGTGACAAAAACAAACTTCTTGCATATAGTGCTCTAGAAAAGGAAAAGAATGTTACATTTCGAAATGATACTCCTGCGGTCATTAAGGGAAAAGGGTCTGTTTTTATAAAAGAAAAGGTGAAAGCTAATAATGTCATGTATGTGGATGGATTAAAGCATAACCTGTTAAGTGTAAGTCAAATGTGTGATCAAGGAACTGAAGTTGTCTTTAGTTCAAAAGAATGTGTGGTACGTGATCTTGATACAGGTAAAACAATTATAAAAGGGAAAAGAACTCCAAACAACCTATATATATTGAAGAACTACAAAGAACAATGCTATTTGAGTAAATCTTCAGAAAATTGGCTATGGCATAGAAGGTTGGGGCATCTGAGCTTCTCTCAAATCAACAAATCAAGCAGACTTAAAGTTGTTCGTGATCTTCCCAATATTACTCTACCTAAAAATATCATATGCAAATCTTGCCAATTTGGTAAGCAAACCAGAGTACAATTTAATGCCAAGGAAGGATCATCAAGTAAGCCTCTTGAACTCATTCATACTGACATATGTGGACCTGTAAAGAAAAATTCACCACGTGGTGAACAATACTATATCTTATTTATTGATGATTTCTCTAGAATGTGTTGGATTGGGTTGCTTAAACACAAAGATGAAGCATTTGAGAAATTTCAGATCTTCAAAGCACTAGTTGAGAATGAATTAGATCTAAAAATCAAGTGTCTTAGATCTGATAGAGGAGGAGAATATACATCAGATGAATTCCTTGAATTTTGTGAACAACATGGCATAAAAAGATAGTTATCTGTAGATGGCACTCCACAACAAAATGGTGTAGCAGAAATAATGAATAGAATAGTTCAACAAATGGCTAGAGCTATGCTTGATGATTTCGGAACACCTGACACTTTTTGGGGAGAAGCAGCACATACAGCAGTAAACATTCTCAACAAGGCACATGTTCGTGTAAATAGTGATAAAACTCCATATGAACTCTAGTATGGTAAACCTCCCACTGTAAAGCATTTTAGAATTTTTGGAAGCAAATGCTTTATCAAAAATAATGATGAAAATCTTGGCAAGTTTGAACCCAGAGTAGATGAAGGAATACCTCTTGGTTACTCCTCTAGGAGTAGAGCATATAAATGTTACAATAAAAGATTTCGGAAGATTTTTGAGTGTATTGATGTTGTTATTGATGAGTCTCCTGCAACTCTAAAAGAAGAAAAACAAACAATAGATGAAGATGATGATGACATATATCCTTCTACATCAAATAGGAATGATATATATAGTGAACCCAATGAAGAACTCGAGGATGATTTATCTAAAAAAGCTCCATCCAGATATGTTCAAAAGAATAATCCAGAATCTCAAATTTTGGGAGAAAAGGGATTAGGTGTACAAACAAGAAGGACTCTTGTGGGATCTTCTAGCAATCTGGAATTTCTGTCCACTATTGAACCACACAATGTCAGTCAAGCTAGCAAAGATGAATGTTGGATTCAAGCCATGAATGAAGAGTTTGATCAGATTGAAAAGAATCACACTTGGGAATTAGTACCAAGTCCTCATGACAAAAATGTCATTGGAACTAAATGGATATTCAAAAATAAGTTAAATGAGAATGGGGATGTTATAAGAAATAAAGCTAGACTTGTTTTCAAGGGGTATGCTCAACAAGAAGGTATAGACTTTGAATAAAATTTTTCCCCTGTAGCTAGAATTGAAGCCGTAAGAATGTTTCTTGCTTTTCCAAGCTTTCAACAAATCAAAGTTTATCAAATGGATGTTAAATCTGCTTTTCTCAATGGTTATCTAGAAGAATAAGTTTATATAGAACAACCATAAGGACTCATTTTGGGAAATGATGAAAAACTTGTTTTTAGACTTTAAAAGGCTCTATATGGTCTCAAACAAGCTCCAAGGGCATGGTACTATCGTCTTGACAAATATCTTCATCAACAAGGATTTTCAAAAGGGTCAGCTGATAGCAACTTATACATAAAAACTGAAAATGACAAACTATTGATTGTGGTTGTATATGTCGATGATATCATTTTGGGAAGTAATGAAGAATCTCTGAGTCAGAAATTTGCTTATGATATACAGCAAGAATTTGATATGTCTTTACTTGGGGAACTAACATTTTTTCTTGGCTTACAAGTGCAGCAAGCAACATATGGCATATTCTTATCACATGAAAAATATCTTAAGAAAATCTTGAAGAAGTATGGCATGGAATATTGCAAACCTGTAAGCACACCAATGATAACTGGATGTAATCTTAGTTCTAATGATGATTCCCCTATGGTGAATCAACCAGAGTACAGATCTATGATAGGAAGTCTACTTTATCTCACTGGGACTAGACCAGACATTATGCATGCAGTTGGGATTGTGGGATGATTCCAAGCTAATCCAAAAGAGTCTCACCTTCAGGCTGTCAAAATAATATTCAAATATGTGCAAGGAACTCAAGAATTTAGACTATGGTATCCAAAGGATGCTGATATTACCCTTCATGCTTACACTAATGTATATTGGGCTGGAAATTTTGATGATTAGAAAAGCACTAGTTGTGGTACATTCTATATGGGGCCCCGGTTAGTATCTTGGTTCAGCAAGAAGAAAATCTCTATTGCCTTATCTACAACAGAAGCAGAATATGTCGCTGCAGCATCATGTTGCACTCAACTTCTTTCGATGATGCAAACCTTACAAGACATTCAAATCAAATTTTCACCTCCTATATCCATTATGTGTGATAATACAAGTTCCATCAGTATCTCAAATAATATTGTTATGCATTCAAAGAACAAGCACATTCCCATCAAATATCACTTCTTACGTGAACAAGTGCTTGAACGAAAGGTGAAATTGGAGTATGTTCCCTCCAAAGAACAAGTTGCTGATATATTTACCAAACCTCTACCCAGGGAAGTGTTCGAATATCTCAGACAGAAACTGGGAGTAGACTCTTCCATGCAGAAGATGAGATCTACTTAAATATAGAATATTAAATTGGTTGTGAGGTGCTATTGGGCATCTCTGAATGCACAGGCTAAGGGGGAGCATTGGTCATATGAAAAGGATGCATTGTTGGCATTTATAAGTCATTTTTGTAATATGATGTTTGAATAAGCAGCATGATCTTAAGGGGAGCATGGTATTGTCAGTTGAAAGGATCTTGATCAACTCTTTGCCATTGATGTCAAAGGGGGAGGAAAAGCAAAAAAAAAGGGCTTATATAAGACAATCAGAGGAAGAGTATTGCCATCAATGCCAAAGGGGTAGATTGTTGGAAATATTGTCATTGATGGAAAAGGAAGAGTTAAAGGAATTAACATCTGAAACAGTAACTAGGAATAGAGAAAAGAATTATAGCAGAGAACAAAGGTCAGCAGAGAAGAACAGAGAAAGAGTGCACCTACAAAGAGCAGTATCAGTCAAGAAGCAAATTGAAATCCGTGATAAGTAAGAAACCCTATGAGGGGATTAATGGTTCTCTGCTATTAGTAAGGATATGACTGGCTTTCATGGAGAAAGCAACAAGGAGCGAGAGAAAATCAGTTATAATGCGGAAGATTTGGCATTGAAATCTCGATGGAACACGGACTAGCTCTTTGGAATCATGAACGGAACCTGGAAGGAAAGAGGTAGAACGTAACAAAAGGAAGCAAGATGGAACCTTGCGTGGAAAAGAGGAACCATGACCAAGTGAACGGTGAAGGCGGTTTCCGGGTTTCATTGCACCACCCTTCGGTGATAGGCGGTATTTCCTGATTGGGGAGCGATTCCATAGAAACGTTGACACGTAGCAAAGGTGGACCCACGAAAACCGCTATCAAAGTGTGCCATCGCACGTTAACATTTGACCAAAGACACCGAGCGGTATTATTAAACATCGTTGATCTAGGAAGGGGTCATCAGATGATGTTCATTTGCTATAGATGCGTGAAGGTTACCCAAGTTACGACACGCCATCGCACGTTATCATACGTGCATCATCAACGAACGATATCCGTCAAATCATATGAACACCGAGCAATGTGCTCTACGCTATCGGATGGAAACGATCGTTAGCAATGGGCCCCAGTTTTTAAATTATATTGATTGAGTTGTCGATTATTTATGTGGGGCCAGAACCAAAGGACTATTTAAAAACCATTTGATAAAAGCGCTGGTTATTAATATAAATTTTTATTATATAAATGTTTTGAATAATATTTATTTATCAAATTCCACGAATTTGATAAATAAAATTCCAATAAAAGAAAGAAAACCATCAGCGGCACGTTAATGTTTCTTAACCTTGGCTATAGTATTATTTGGCGGAGATAAAGATTACCTTTGGGATGATTCGTGTATGAAAGAATGAAGATTGGGATTTCAATTTGGATTGGTTCGACTTTTAATATGAATACCATTAGCGGTTGAGTGGTTTTCTACTCATGGTATTGATAAAAGCTAAACTAAATAAGGAAAAGAGGATTATACTATAGTGGGTGCGTAGATTAAGGGGTTTTTAATGATTAAAATTTTTTAAGATATATCTGCATGATCGAACTCTATCTCTGATGAATCTGAATCTATGATGCACCCGTGGATATGATCTCTAGATGATGAATCTCTAGGAAGATTTGAAAATGAAGTCATGAAGATCTGACGCAAATCTGATGAAGAAATTAAGAGAAAGTTGATAGATCTGAGGGTTGAAGCCTTTAGTGCGAAAGTAAAAGCTTTCTACAAACTTGTGTTAATTCAGGGGGTTAGAGCTCCCTTCTAGTGGTGACTATAAAATGAGAGAAGGTGGTAGCCTTCTACAGGTGGGTGCCTACGTGCTGGTATAAGTCTGCGCCAGCATAAAATTGTAAGAAGTTTTCTTTATAATAAATATTGAAGACTGAGATAACAACAACGGTGGTTTTTCTCCCGAATTGGGTTTCCACCGTAAATACTGGTGTTCAGATGTGTTGCTTATGTTTGATGGTTTGTTTTGTTATTTTTGTTCATGCTTACTGCTTAACATCTGATGAATGAATGATGCAATGATCTAAGTAAATACATAATAAGATCTCTGAACATACAAGTTGGATTCAGTAAAGTAGCATATGGTTTTAAGAAAGAAAAAATAAAAGTTCTCAGTCAGCTCTAAATACTGATTCACCCCCCCCCCTCTCAGTATCTATTCCAACAATATTAACAACTTATAAAGGAATAATAATTTGAAAACAACTAACCACTTATAAATATGTTATACCCTTATTGAATGGAATGAAATCCCCTACCAGTCTTGATTTCTTGAGTAAATAAATAACCTAAAGAAATAACCCAAAGAAATATCGAAAGAAATCCCGGTGACGCACCCTCAAGAAAGTGCTGTCTGGAAATACAATAAAGGTATGAAAGCGAATCTTATAACACCCACATAGATTAATATGAATTACAACATTAAGAACATTGTGGTAGCAACATGCATGGGGCATGGCCTTCCTTGCATCACGGATCAACAACAATTATTTTACAGAAAGGTCCTGCCTTCCTGTTACTTGGAGGTATCCTTTCGCAGAGGGGTTCCCCTTAACTCAATTAGTAAATTTATAATACGTGGTTTAATATTGTTCCCTTATTTTTATTCCAATACCTTCCACATACGGTAATCTATTTTCTCCTTGTCCCGTAATGCATCGGCCAGTAGAGATAGCAGTCTACAAAATATATAGAAAAAGCGCTTAATACATACCTCCTTTGTTCACCCTCCAATTAGCTACTCTATTCTCCCTCCCTCTTATCTTCATACATATCTCGCACCATAACATTCATGACGTAGAGCTTCTACAACATCTCTTTATAAAAGAGTTTTGCTAAGGAAGATTGACCATAAATAATGCTTAATGAAGATGCCATCACACCTAAAATGCATACAAACTAAGCTATGATTTGAGAACTGAGCTTTCAATAATGACCATCCCCTTCACACATAAACTTGCACACAGTTAAATTCTCCTTGCACAACTTAAAAACCAATGCCTAATTCTTCTACGTAACCTTGGCTAAAATGAGCTTAAATTTTCTCTGATACCAACTTGATCTGAATATGGGAAAACTAGTTTTGCTATGCTAGCTAGCTCATTAGTTAAAAATAAATGTGTTTAGGATCGTCTCGAGTTAGCCAATTGTGAATGGGTTTATGTCTCAAGTTTTTAAGTGTCTTTCATGAGAAATTTATGTGTAAATTAGCCTTTAAAAACTCATGTAAAACAAATAAAATGCAGGGAAATAATACACAAAAAAAACATATTACACTGTAGTCGATAATGAAGTTCACTCCTCTTGGGCTACATCTACATGGACTTGCTTCAACTTGCTAGGCCCTCTTGGGATTAATGGTCAAATTTATAATTACGTGCACCTAAAGTGATCCAATGGATTTGAAACCTATTCCATTGAGTTCATAAGACCCAAAAACCTTAAAATAAACTATGAAATCTATGAAATGGTATCGAGCTGATCGAGGCATGACCTCCTCTCCTTGTGGCCCTGGGCTTCTTTAATCTTAAAAGTGGAAAAATACTTCCAGAAGTGCTCCAAAACCTCTGCAACCTATTCAATTAGCTTCATGGCATCAAAATCATCTAATAATGACTCTTCTTGAGCCAAAATTGGTTGAAAATAACAAAATTTATGCTTCATTCAATTTTCGCTAGGAATATCCACTAAAACTGGAGTAACTCCAGTTAAGGCCGCCAAATCTGGAAGTGGCGCCAAATTTGGCAGCTCTGCCAAACATGCCAGCAAGTTAACGGTAATTTAATTAAATTTGAAGTGCATAATTAATGGAGGTTTAGTGCATTAAGCTCAATTAACCAAAAATCTGAATTAGCAATTGGATTAACGCTTAATTTTTTTGGTTAAGGGATAATTAATCCATTTTTAAAATCTTAAACCCTCCATTAACAAATGGCTCCTTCCTTTTTTTGCATTGTATGGTTCTATGGAATGTGCATTAAGAGTGTTCCCCATGGGGCTGGGCCCCATACCCCTCCACCCAAACATATTTAAACCTTTAAATAAATATGAATGGCATATATGAATAAGAAAAAATGTGGAGGAGAGTTGGTAAGGCATATGGATTGTGTGGGGGAGGTCACGGGTTCGACCTCGACCTCTGCCCAAAATTTTTTCCACCAAAAATTAAATTTGAAATTTCTTTCCAAAATTTAAATTCAAATTCTGCCAAAATTAATTCAAATTTGTCCTTGGATGGGGGGCACATGGCGGCCTCCAGGCTAGCCATGTCTCAGCCTCCCATTGGTTCATCTAAAACAAATGATATTGTGTCATATGCCGAGAAATATGGGCCATTCAAAATCCTACAATTATCATCCTGTTATTGGGCGATATTGGATAAATATTCACAAAATTTGACCTTTGACTCAGTTTGACCCCCTTCTTTAAAAAAATCGCATATTTGATGCCATGATCAAAGACCTCTAACTTCCTCATACATACTTCATTTTGAGTGAAAAAAGTTGCTTCGGATTCCTGGCAATGGGTTGGATCCAGTCATTTTGGTTTGGTGCAATTCTGAGAACTTTTATTTTTTGGCAAATTTTTTCCTCGAATCTAGACTCTGACCATGCTGGGTTGGAAAGAGAAAAGTAAGAGAGATTCTCTAGAAATGAAGGGGATCAACGACCGTGCAATAGTGATGATATACCTCACCTGATTTATATCGAGCTAATATATACTACCTGTTTGAGTTTTAGGAATGTGTGTTGAGTGAAAGTCTCTCTACTACTTAGAAATAAGTCCCATTCTGAGGAGCCATGATTATTAGAATTATGAGAAATCCTAACCTTAACTTTAGGGAAAGCTCCATAGATGGAGATGGGGAAAGATCCCTTGCCCCTACTTACCCTATTTAAAAGGAGCCATACTTAACTGAGCGAGAGTAACCCGAGATGAGATATATTATTACCCCTTTCTTATTTCATTATCATCTGAGTAGGTGTACCTTTCCCTACTTGAAATGTAGTACCAAAATTATCAACTGAGCTCATGGATACTTCCCTAGACTAGAGGGGAAACAAGTATACTTCTTATACTTCCCCATAGGCATCTCATGGATGCTTCCCTAGAGCTAGAGGGGGAAAGTTTATTATCTCTTTGACTTAAAAAGTTTAATGTTGACTTAAAGGGAGAGTCTCTTCTCTCAGCTCTTCTTGGTCATTAACAGGCCCTCCCTTTCAATAAGTAATCTGATGGTAAGCCAAAACCTATTTATCTCATGAGGCAAGCCAATCCACCTCCCTTGTGACAGTCCAATAGTTACTCACTCCCTTATTACATTCAAATAGTAACCTCTCCAACACTGACTCATAAGGGGCACTAATCTCCTGGGGTGAAGGGGACTGCATAGAGCCCTGGGGAAAAAGAAAGAGATTTATATGGTTGACCATATGATACTCATCCCAGCTTCAAAGTCGCCTAGATACCTATATAGATTTTCTAGGAATTTCCCATATATAAAGTATGTTTAAGGGCCCTTTATTTTCCTTGGAGGGGAAGCAATCACTTAAATAACACCTATATTTACTAGGAAATCACATATATACCGGTAATTTTAAAGGTTTTATTTACTTTTGTCTTTCTTATTGATCTAAGCTTACTAGGAGAGAGAATGAATTACTGTTTTGGAAAGCCTCCTTATTGGTAGGGCAGAAGCAGGCTTCACAAGGCGGTCTTACTTACCGCTATACACTGAAATGACTATAGACACTGGTTGGCCATTGGAACTACATTATACCCTGGCTGGTTTGACGCTCAAATGACTGTTGCTTGAATTTATATACATGTCGGCACAAGGCCCACGCTTGCTGGATTTCCCATGTTGGTTCTACAAAGCATGGGAACTAATGAAATGGGAAAATTATCTAAGCCTAAGGGGTTTTTGAACTTGTTGGGTGGATTATGGGCCTTCAGCTATGGAAGTGGCCTTACAATAGAGATATAGAAGTGAGTCTTTCTATATAAGGGAGATACTTTCTTTCCTTCCTAGAGATACTGACTGACGTTCCTTTCCCGGGAGAAAGGTGAAAATACCTTTCCTTGCCCTCCTATTGTCAAGAAAGTTGGAGCTCATGATAACTACTTATCCTTGGCCTTATAGACCCAATTAATTTTACTTATTGTCTGGTCCCTCTAAAATAAGTAACTAAAAAAGTCTAGTTCCTTCCTCTCCTGTTGGTCAATCTTGCTCGTGCACCTCACCTTCGTAACATCAGGTGGGCCATCCTTCCTCTCCTGTTGGTTGAGCCTACTTTCAGACCTCACCTTCCTAGCATAAGGCAAGCCATCCTTCCTCGCCTGATGTAGGACAAGACATCCTTCCCCACCCCATGTAGGAGCCATCCTTCCTTGCCTGATATGGGACAAGCCATCCATCCTCTCCCATTGGTCAAGCAATACCTTCTTTGATTTCTTCTCTTTTTATGAAGTATGTTTACCTAGAAGGACTGGCCTTGGAAGTGGGCTTTCATTTATTCTATTTATGAGCACCCACACTTGAATCAGGTGGATAAAAGAATATCTATATTTCCTTCGAAGGATGGGGACCTCTAAGAGCATCCCCTAAAGGGGAGGTGTCACCTTTTTATGAAGGATGGGAACCTCTGAACTAATTTTGTTAATGAGGAGAGGACCACTCTAAGATATATTAGCACATATGTATGCATAAGCTGTTGAAGGGGAATGTTAAGTACAGTAGGTAAATCCTCTAGTATTATGCGACCCGATAGACTGTGGTGCGTTGTTGGCATGTAGTATGGGTATACAATTATTCCTTAGTGAATAAAATTATAAAGGAAAGTCACAATGACCTCGACACAACCTAATCTCCCTCTCTGAGTGCCCTTATAGAGAATTACCTCTCCAAAATCAAATATCCCTCTTCGAGTACCCTTATAGAGTAGGTCCCCTATGAGAGTAAGGTGCCTATTAGATAACATGAGTTGTAGGAAGGTTAATAATGTTGATCTCCTTTTGATGGTGGCTCATAGGTATAAGCCTAATGTAGCGGGTGGGAAGTCAATAATGAAGAATAAAGCCTATGGTGATCTAAGTATGTTAATGTGTGTTAGGATTTACTCCTGAGTCTGACGAATAAAGATAAATATCTCCATTTGGCATGTTTGATATATAAAAAGATTCAGTGGGTAGATTTCTATATAAATTCCTCATCTCAGTATCTGAGGGATAAAAATATTGATTTATAACCCACTTGTGAAAAGTACTTGGTTATCTACACTTCATACACTTGAGTATAACTAAGGGCTTCCTCTTGTGATTGGGAATATCAAGAGTGAAGTAATGAAGTATAGAGAGTAGTAGAAAACCCAATATAAGAAGCACATCTGAGTTAACTCTCTCCTATAGTACTATAGTCTAAATAGAATAGTGAAATACGTTTCTCTGATTCCCATGAATATAAAGAATTCTCTCTCTCTCTCTCTCTCTCTCTCTCTATATATATATATATATATATATATATATATAGAGAGAGAGAGAGAGAGAGAGATAAGGTGATTTATCTACTAATATAGGCCACGCATCAGATAGCTATATATATATATATAGCTATCTGATGCGTGGCCTATTTGGGAAGATAAAGAACCTTATCTCTATTTGCTAAATGTAGTAGAGAGGCTTATGTGTGAAAGTGGGAAAGTGGGATTGCCTTAAGCACCCCACCTAGCTAATGAAATGTAGGTTTTGCCTCTGATGCAGAGCTAAGAAATGAAGGTATCCTATTGAGTGCTCTCTTAGGCCTTAGTGATAAAAATAGTAGTGATGGTTGGATTCAGATAAAGAAGCTTATAAGAAGTGGAAGTATAGAGTGCCTTTCTGGTTGAGGGTTATCTGAATCTTGGTTAGGTAGGCTTCCTCTAATATCCCTAAGTGTGGAAGATGGGAAGACTGAGTATCCCCATAGTCTCTGGAAGGAAACTAGCTCTCCCAAGGTATAGAATGCGACTGACTCTGAATGCACCCTATATAAGTGCGAGCCCAATTTTATCTACTTGATGTTATCTTCCCTATGACTTAGTTGATGAAATAACTTCTGTGACTGATGTATAACTAACCGATAAGTACTATTATTATTAATATCCTCCTCTCATGGGCATATAATCTCACCTTCATAAGCCAACCTCTTACTCTTGTTCACGAGGTAGAAAGCACCCCCTGGGGTAAGTACCAAAATGACTAGCACAATCCCTTATTATTAGTACTTTCCTCTCCCTTGGCTGGGGTAGAGTACCATGAATAGTAATTTCAATGATTAGATAGTTATAATATTCGCTCTATAGGCTGGTATTAGGTAGGTAATATTTATATATCCTTTCCTTTCACTGTAGTTATGTGGAAATATATTTATATAAGTGAGGGGTGAGTTTCCAAGTGGCTCTCTATAAAGATCCTAGATAGGTTTAGACAATTAAAGGGAACATTTTTCATAATCTAAAATGTACAAATTATTAGGTCCATAGAAGCATGTAAGGTGTTTCCTTTGTTTAGAGTCTTTCCTTATTAGTTGAGAATATCTATGTAGATGGGTAATATTGGTGGTTCTTCGCCCTTTGGCTTGGGCATATCTTGGCTATATCTTCTCCTTCGGCCACGATCTGTAGTAAGCGAGTTGGGTTCACTACAAGGAAAAGACCCTCTAGCGGAGGTTATAAAGGAGGTTTTTAGTGTTATAAAATTGGCCAAAATTTTCAAAAAAACATTTGCTACAACATCTATTTATGGTTAGGGAGGTTTTGGTGGATCTTTTAATGGAAATTAAACATAACTAAAAAACTTGGGCAGCCAGAGATTATTATAGATTTTTTTTCATCGGTGTGCTACTAAGGTCATTTAGAAGGTGGCTCGGGGTGGTCGAAGGTGCATGCACTGGGTCGTCAAGGTATAAAATTGCACCGGGCACAGTGTTGGTTATACAACGCATGGGGTCGTTCTAATTGGTCTAGGGATTTGTGTGGTGCCCATAGGTCGTCTCAACGCACCGGGACGTAGACTTATAGAAATTCATCGGTGCACCGTATCAGACAAACACACTGAGATTTATAATTGCTATTGGTATTTGTGCGGTTCCCATAGGTCGTACAAATGCACCAGTGCATAGTATCACACAAACGCATCGAGATTTTTAATTGATTTTGGTATTTGTGTGGTGCCCATATGTCGTAGAAACGCACCGGTGCATTGCAACATACAAATGCATCGGTGTACAGTAACTGAAAGTCACCAGTGTTCATTTTGTATTTTTTAGAAACATTGACCTGTGACAGTGCAATTATTGTGATTTTTAAAAATTTATTATTCATAAAAAATTGACACATCTTATAACAATATTCATATTAATTAAATTTTTATTAACGCATTTGAATGTGATGTTTGGATTAATTTGTAATATCATATCATATTTATTGTGATTTTTTAAAATTCATTATTCATCAAAAGTCGACACATATATATCTTATAAAAGTATTCATATGAATTAAATTTTTATTAGTGCATTTGAATGTGATGTTTGGATTAATTTTTTATATCATATCATCAAATTTCACTTCTCTTCATTATAATATTTAATCATCCATAAATTTAATCAGTGATGTTACATTTCACAGCGACACTGGAGAAAGTAATAGGATAAATTAAAACATATTCAATATATATATATATATATATATATATATATATATATATATTTGAATAAGACCGTTTTTTCATACAAAATGGGACAGTTATTGGTATCCCTTTGTCTTTCAATTTGGACACTATGTCCATTACATTAAACAAAATTTCTTCTTTCACAGACAAATATTTCAAAAGATACAACGCCTAGCTTTGATATCCAAACATAGTGATCATTATTCTTCGCTTGAACTGTTATCACTGTTAGAGCTACTTCCATGACTTGGGTTATTTTGAGGAATGTTTTGTTCGTCGTGTTGATTGTTTTATTTTTCTTCACCTTCCATCTACAAACATAAAAAGAAACTGTAATGAGTGTATATACATTGGTGAGAATAATGAAAATTGAAAATTAAATAATATACAACAATGTAAATCGAAAATAAATGATATGCCATAGCAACAATTGACTCATAAACTATACACATTCTTTCAAAATCATGTACCATGCCATCTTTCAAGATTTCATCTATTGGCACAGTTCCATACTTTGTTTCCTGCAATTTTTATACCCATAACAAATCATATATTTAATATAGAAGATTTTTTTGTTCTACTAATTATAGACAGAGCTAAGTAAAACAAGATCGATATATGCTTACAAATTCCGCAATTAATTTATGATATGACAACATATACTCACAATCCATATTTAACCCAATTTTAATGAATTCGTCTAATGGTTCTTCTTTGTATGTTAGCACCTGTTTGAAGACATTCAATGATGATTTTTGTAAAACGCCTTAAAAAATACAAAAATGAAATCCAGTTAAGTTTTTATAAAGAAGAAACAATTACTCACAAACTTAGATATCAACCCTTTTCGTCCTGTTTTATGTGCTGAATGGGTTCCATTTTCTTTTCTTTTTTGCAAGAAAATATTTGCAAATTAATATTTAATGCTAAATTTTTTATTTATTGTACCTAATGATCGAAAAATTCAATGATTACATATTACATTTGAAGCATGTCGTTGTTGAGATGTCTCCACTTGTGATGCAATTTTGTCAATTTCTTTGACCATCTCCTTGTACACCTTTTTGGGCACTCCTACTGGCATATTTCTGATATCATCTCATTCAAATTTTGAGATTTTCCTAATCTTCCTGAAAATGTAACATGACAATAAAATATTTAATTTTTATATTTATATATGAAAAGTAAATATAATAAAAGTGATATTTATAAATAATTGTAGAGAAACATTTAAAGGAATATTACTTTTTCATTCTGTTTTTTTGGTACGTTTTTTCTATTAAAAGTCTGACATGTATCATTGACCAATTCTCTGGAAACTCTTCTTGTAGTTTAGATAAAATTTGGTTCTTGGAATCATTGTATTGATTTCTGTATTGTAAGTGGAAAGAAATTTTATACATTCATTCCATTAGATCCCTCAAACTTTTGTAGAAGTTTTTCCCCCTTTTGCTAACCTCCAACACCACTCTAGATGAGCTATAGAGAAATTCATTTTCATTTGCATGTTCTATTTTTTTTCTTTCTTAGAAAAACATTCCTTCTCTAAATTGTTGGTCCGTATAGAAAATTAATCAGATGTGAATTAATATATTGTTTGACACATGTTATCTAGCAATTTTAAGTATATTATTAATGAAAATTAAAAAAAGAAACTCATATTGGATCGATAGTATTTTTTCATTTACCTGAGTCATCCTTTTGCAATTTTTGCATCAAGTTTTTTCGCTCTTCTGATCGTAGATTAGAAATAATCTTCTCGATCTTCATCATTTTGTGGTTGTGCATGATACATGGTAAGAAATACATATTAGTTAAACTTACATATAGTTCAAAAATAATATTTTTTGTAAAGAATTTACAAAGAACTTGCCTTTTTTTCTTTTCTTAATGTGTTATCAGTATTTTTGTTACTTGATCTCTTGTCAGGAATTTATTTATCAATATTAAACCTATACCATATCATTCATTAATATATTTATAAATAAATTATCAACTTTTCAGGTAAAAAAAAAATCTGAAGAAACTAGTGCATAATTCATGGTGTACGCACCGATGACGGTTTGTGGGAGTCTTATAAAGGCACCGCATAAAAAATATAATAGACCATATGATGCTCCATGTCAACAAGGAGAACCGGTGTGTTACATGTTAACCACAACACCGATTAACAAAAAAAAAAAAAAAATCGTCCAGTCTTAGTTTTTGTAGCATAAACACCCCGCACAAAAAAGCGACCACCATATGGTGCTCTGTGTAAACTAAGGGACCCAGTGAGGTGCGTTATATGTTACTTGGTGCACTGATTAACACAATGAAACAAATTTTTGGCAAACAACACGTTCGTGGTGTGCCATAATGAAAGAGCACACCAGTGCCCTATTTTACAGATTGTGCACCGATTAAATTTTTATTTTTAATTTTTTAATTTTTTATTATATAGTACTTTTGTAGTGTGCTTGGATAATACAATGCACCAGTGCGGTAGGTTACACAAGGTGTATCGATTACAAAAAAATAATCTTTTTTTCAAAAATTCCAACAATTTCCGACATGGATTGGGATTTGACTATGCAAGTCGTCCCGTGGGTTGGATGTCAATCTAAAATGAGAAGCCCTAATTTTAAAATCACACAAACATGGATAAGAAAGGGAAAAAACAAAAAGAATGAAGGATTTAGGGTAAAAATGGACTTTTTTTTTGTTTTTTTTTCTGAAAATGAAAAACAAATTGAAATATTTTTCTTACTTCGTAAAAAATCTACAAAAAAATTTAAAAAATAATCAAATTTAATCATGAAATCATTTAAAATTATATGCTACATGGTTTGAATCACCAGAGGTTTGGAATTTTTATTGTCTGAATAATTCTGTTCGAATGTATTTTGTTTCTCGACAGTGCTCTCGTGCTCTCTTGCTCCAGGTGTGTTTCATGCAAATCTCTGGCTGAATGTTTTTGCAAAAATAGTGAAATAATGAAAAGTGTTTAATATTTAAAGAATTTTTTTTATGAAATTATATTTTCGAAAATATTTTGCTGCCCATTTTTCAATTACCACTTTTTTTTCACATAAAGAAAATAGAGTTGCGCTTTTTTTATTTGCAATTATTCGTTACCGGTGCGTCACTTAATAGCACCACAATGGTGAGTCCATTGGTAACATGACACTGATGTGCAGTATCTAAAACGCACCAGTGCGGTTATATGTACAGTAGCACTGATTTGTAGTTAAAGCACTGAAATTACTTTTATGTGTGTACACCAAAATTTAGTGAAATCCAACCATAGAAATTGAGAATTATAATTTTGTTTATTCTTAATGGAAATATGGAATTAGAATTAGAATTTTGTTTATTCTTGAGAATTAAAATTAGAATTTGAATTGGATAAATTCTTGATGTAAATAACTATTTTTCTAATGCATATTTTTTTTTAATTGCAGGAGTTCTCCACTCATTATGTGGAGATAATGCAATGTGGGGCGTCTGAAGATGTAGTACCAGAGGGCCCAATTCAGAAATTGTGGCATCTGAACCTGTGCTATACTAAGACGTGGCAGTTTTAAAAAATGGTTGGGAAAGTTTTGCTTCTGAGAAATTTATTGAAGTTGGAGATATTTTAGTTTTTAAACATGTTGGAAATGTACATTTTGCTATGAAAATATTTGGGCCATTTGTTTTCAGAACTACACCTCTTCTTCTTTGAGAAAAATAAACTTGAACCTTTCCATAACCTGCAACAAAAAAAGGTGCCAACAGGAGCCTCTGACATGCATATTTATTTCTTCTGTTGAGGTCTCGAACGAATTGATTATGGCCAGTCTACTTCACTGAGGAATATGCTTGAATTTTCTTTGGTTCTACCGAAGGGTGTAGTTACTAATAGATGCATGATTGTAAACTTCCTCCAACACTCATTAAATTGCACAATATGGATAAAATTCCATAGAAATGCCTATCATTTGCGTAAAATTCCTAGAAACACAGAATGCAGTGTTTTATTTCTTGAAAGTTGTGTGTTATTATGGTGAAACAAAATATTCTTTCTATTTTATGCTAATATGGTGAAAAAATGGAATAGTTCTCAAGTATATGACAACAATCTTCAATCATATTCTCAAAATATATGGGTCCCTTGTTAAATGCATAGCTACAAGATTCATTCATATGGATGCTAGGAAAAATACAACTGAAATACTAATACGGCAGGGTCGGTACTATCTACTGTCCCATGAACCTATAAACCCTGCGAAAAAATCTCAAAAACCTTTTAATAAAAGGAAAAATAGTATAAAAATGTGTTTTTTTTTGTGTATTGCATTCTTGATACTCAAATTATTCTAATTTATATTCATGGAATTAGCATCCATAAGAGGCAATGCAATGGTAATATACTCGAATTCTTCTAAAATCTGTTCAATTGAATTAGTACATATGAAATAATACATGTATTATTTCATCAATATTTATACCTTTTAAGATGGATTTCTACAAAAAAGCGGACTTAGTTACCTTATACCTAATAAGACCATTTTTTTGTAAACACTATAATATGTATTTTGAATTAATGTTAAAATCCATATTTCAGCTGATAATTTGCAATTATGTTGATCTCAATAAAAATGACGTACTGTGTAAAGTTATTTTTTTGTTATTGGTGAGATCATAATAAAATAATGAAAATTCTAAAGTACATGAATTTATTTACATTATTTTCTAAAATTTATTATGTTACAAAAATTCATATTATTCTAGATTTAGTATTTTACAATTATTTACAAATTTACAAATTTACAAATTTTAATAAAATCATTTCACATTAATACAATTAAAATTTTACAAATATTTTACATACAGTTACAATTAAAATTAGAATTGGAATTAGAATTATAATTACAATTTTACAATTTCACATACAATTGCAATTACAATTACAATTACAATTTTAGAATTTTACATACAATTACAATTACAATTACAATTTTAGAATTTTACATACAGTTACAATTACAATCATTTCATAGTAATACAATTAAAATTTTACAAATATTTTACAATTACAATTTTAGAATTTTACATACAATTACAATTACAAATTTACAAATTTAAATATATACTATTACAATTACGATTTTAGAATTTTACAACAATTAGAATTACAATTACAATTTTACGTATATACAATTACAATAATTTCACAATAAATTAAATATTACAATTAAAATTGAAATTTTACAAATATTTTACATACAATTACAATTAAAATTACAAATACAAATACAATTAAAGTTTTAGAATTCTACATACAATTACAATTACAATTGCAATTTTACAATTTTTCATATATACAATTACAATTAAAATCACAATTACAATCATTTCACAATAAATTAACTATTACAATTACAATTAAAATTTTACAAATATTTTACATACAATTACAGTTAAAATTACAATTACAATTTTACAATTTTATATACAATTAAAATTAAAAATTCAATTACAATCACGACATAATATTTAATAAATATCATGGTCATTTAATATTAAATTAATTAATAAACACCACAGTCATGATAACCATTGTACAAACATCATATTCGACTAAAAAACACATTCAAATTCACTAACATCATCATGATCATAATCATCTAACAAAACACAATTAGCATCATATAACATCATCACAACACAAACATCAAATATACATCCCATGTGAAATAATTGTTATCACATACACATCTATCTGCAAGCTGCACATTAAATGAACATACCTAACATCACCCAACAATATACACATCATGATGATCACCAACATGTAAATTCAGTACAACTGCAACATGAACATAAAATACATGGACCATATATATATATATAAATATAAATATATATATATATATATATATATATATATATATATATATATATATATATATATATATATATATATAATGTAAAACATATACAAGTATAATATAAATGTCATGGATCAGCTCGCGATACATCATCAATAACAGTACTAGTCGAGGCCTGCTTAGTCAATGGTGCAGATTCAACAAGCTCTGATTCATGTTGATCATCATGTGCCTGTTGATCTGGATCAACTGTCGACTGCTCATCGTGATGACTCGACATGGTCGATGGTCCATCATGCTCATGATCATGGGTATTCCTGGATGTTGTTGGCTGCTGACTGGATGTGGCTGACGGTCCAACCTGCTCTCCTGATGATTGTTTCTCGATGCTAGTGGAGGTTACTCATATGGCACGAAGTGAGGTGAATGATCATCAGATGATGCGTCGCTTCTCGTGGACTATCGATCATGTGTTGCGTCTCAAACACTCCTATAATTTGCAACGGTCCTCCTTAGCTACATAACTAAGGTCATAGCTCCTACGACATCCCGCATCAAGTTGTACATGTCACACGACATTCCTCTCCACATATGTAACAACCTACCATTGGTCTATATGTCTCTCATAGTATTGGACCTGATGCCTGCCTCAACAATAAATCCAGTGAGTTGGTCGCCGAACTCCATCATGTATCTGCTATGAAGCCTACTGCGCCTAGTAAAAGGTAGTACTAGCGCACCAATAGGAGCAGGTCTCTCTACACTGGCCTCTTGATGATCCTGGGAATCTGGGATACCTTGATCATCATCAGGATCCACACCTGGATCATGTGGTGGTGCAGACATGTCCTTACCATCAAAAGACCCAATGTCTGCAAAATATGTACAAGTACACAAAAATAATTAGACAATTTCATTACACAATTTAATAAAAACAAGTTAAAGAACATGTTAGAAAAAATTTAAATAAAACAATAATATTACCTCTATCATCCGATGGCTCATCATCTGTGAAGAGGATGTTGGCACAACCTCGCCAATCCAAACCAACATAAGGACATGGGACCATAATGAAGGGATGCTTGTCAACACTCGCTAGCAACTCCAGTGCATCATGCAATATCCTCGTTGGAAAAATGGTCTCGCCCCTCTTGGGCATCATTTGCCCCCACATCTGCATCCGTGCCTCGAACATCAACCTACGAGGTTGTCGAACAAAAGTGGGCCTTGTCTGTGGAAACCTCTCAAAAAATAAACAAAAATTCTCTGAAACAAAAGGGAAGCTGACCCTCCCTTATGCATGAGCACGACATCTATCTAAGGTTGTATAGAACTGACGCAAAAAAAAAGGAAGACCACCTGACAAGTCATGGCTCCTATACTAAAGAATCAACATAATATAGAAGTGAGCAACTAATGCGTTGACCATCACTGGTTTTGTGTGAAATGGTCGAAATCTAAAGTGAGAGGCAGTTCACCTCCTCACTACCAAATGCAACAATACGTAACTCACCTCCAGAGACCTGAAAATATGAAGGAGACAGTATATTTGCGCTAATGTATCTCTAGGAGTACACCAATTGACTTGCTACTGCATAGCCAACTGTAATGTTTGGGAATGAGGGAAAATACACCTCTATCCTTGATAGCCTTGTAATGAAATATATGTCCTCCTTAGTGGGTGCGTACCACTAGTTAGGACCAACCCGGAAAGCTTGTATGTGGGCATTCCACCTGCGGATAAGATGTCTAAAAAATACACCATGGCCCTTTAGGGAAGTAACCTCCTCATAGAACTTCAGCAAGCCTACCTGCCTTAGGAGCCCATGTGTAGCTACTGCAATAGTGCGAGGGTACGCATCTCTCTCCCTCTCTCGTGCCTCCCACAGGCGAACCGTGTTATACTGGTCCGCCTGTTGTTGTTGTTGTTCCCCCTCTTCTCTCCTTTCATATCTTTGAATGATTGACATATTAAATACAATTTTTTTATTAAATGAGACATGTATTTATGAATATACATATATAAATTTTTTAGGAAAAAAGAAATCGATGGTGCACCACAAAAAACAAGCATGCACAGGTACTGGTGTGTCTTTTTTTTGTCGCGCATCGGTTTTGGTGCACCAGAAAATGTTGAACGCACTGACTGTAGTGTACCTAAAAATTTTTAGTGCACCATTTACTATGGATAGTGTTGGGAGTGTTGTGCATTGAATAAACTATACATCGCAAGGTGTATATCTCGGTCAGTGCACTGACCTCCTAGAATAAATACATAGTCAATGGTGCAGTCCTTTTTTAAGTCACACCATTGACCCTGTCGAAATGTGGAATGCGGTGCGCTGACAAAAATATATGCCCCGGGTAGGATATTTAAGTCAACGCATTGCATTGACGCTATTGCACATCATCAAATGTGTGACTGGGTAACCGACCGCACTGCAATTTTTTTAATTTTAAAATAACATGGTGCGCCTTCGGTACTACCCCAGAATCGGTGCAGATATCATTCGCATCGGTTGTGGTGCAGCCTATAAAATTACAGGCAGCACCGTGAACCAGTGTGAGCCAGAGGGCTTGAACGCACCACGCGACAAATATAATTTTTTTCTTTTAAATGGTTAATTTTAAGGTAGTTTGAAATTATAATCCGCTAAAAGTATTAATTATGGAAAAACAAGAAAAATACCTGTACATTTCCCCATCGAGGAGGCATATTGGCTGTAGAATTTGCAAAAGAAAAATTTCCCACAATTTTTCAAAATTCAAGCTGGAGATTGGTGGGCAATGCACAACAACAGTGCATGAAATGGGTGCAATGGGAGCACTGATGTGAAGGTGGCTCAGACAAGGATAAATTCCATCATTTCTTGAGAGCTCTGGAGCACTGAGAAAAGTGAAAAATGCAGTTTTTTGGTGGTAATTTTTTTTTTTCGTTTAACCTTGTTCCAGTACACGGTGTTTCATAGGCGCACCGGTGCAGTTGCTTAAGACCGCACCGGGAAATTTCTATTTTGGCGCGGGGTTTTTCGATGCACCGGTGTGAAAGAATTGTAAAGAACTGATGCACTATAGTAATAATATGCATCGAGTGAGTGTGGATAAAGTGCACGGTGTCGGGTGTGCCAATTTTTTTTGCGCACTGGTGGTTTCTCTTGTTGAACGCACTGGTGTGGTTTAGGATGATAAGCACACCAGATGAAAAACATCTGCAAAATCCTCCACCTGCCAACCTCCTCTCGTAACCTCTGCCAGAAATATATGTCTGGGGTATTTTTAGAAGGGGTTCTTCAAAAACATCTACTCGAGGGTATTTTCCTTGTAGTGGCTCCTTGGGCACCCAAATGGATGCTTTGAAGGGGGATCTGTAGTTCACTTCACAAAGACTAGGATGGGTAGATTTAGGGAGTCTAGTTGATGTTTCGCTTTGATCAAGTAATCTATAATAAATCACATCCTTATTAGCTCCTGGGCTCAGATGAGGTGAGGCCTTGAGTAGTAGCTCTCCTTTTGGGAACTTTGTAAGGTAGTAGTAGTCCTTCTTCCTGGAGTAGGCATATCAGTAGGTAGGCCAGGATGAATAGAGTAATATTAGTACCAAGGTGCAATTCATAATAATTAGAAACTATTTTCACCATTTTTCCAACATTAGGAGAGCAATAAAGAAGGTTAATCTTGTGGTAGTATTCTTAAGATTACCTAAGTTACTTAGCGAATCACCCATATCAACTTCTTAGTTTTCACATGTCATTATTACTGGTGTTGCTAGCTCCATTTCTCCTGTAACTAAGCTCCTCTGCCCATAAAAATTTCTTCAAACTACTTGACCTACCCATTATTTGCCCTGCCTAACTTTCTAAGCACCCTCTAAATACCTTGAATCACTCTCTATCCTTCTTGCCTCTACGCCTTTTGACCCAAAATAAGTGTTGTTATAGAACACTGCTTCCTTATCAAAGAGGAAAAATTTATCACTATAGCTTGCTCCTCAAAACCACTTCCCATTAGGAATCATTTATTTTTATAATATGAAAAGTATAATGAAAATTATGTATTACTAAGATATTACTCAATAAATAGAATAATGTTCCCTACTATTTTTGACATTTCATTTCTAGTTAAAAATTGAAATGCACAAGGAAGTGAGTATTATAGTTGTGTGTACTACATCTAGAAAGGAAACATACACAATTGTTTAAGGAGAAATGGAGTTGCTAAGGGAAGTTTGGAATGAAGCTCTATATCAGATATTGAGTAGCACAATCATTAATTAGTGTAATATTTTTATTGTTCATAAATGTATAAAAGAAGATAGAACCCATACTATCTTTAGAGAAATGATAATATTATGTCATAAAAGACTAGAAAATATTTGAAAGAAGAGGCTTTGAGCATTGCACGAGAATTGCATGGCTCAAAGTATATATGATTTCACAATATATTTTGAATTATATGAACATTGAATATATTGTAAACATAATAAAAAAATATTCTAAAAAAATCTTATAATAGAAAAGGAAATCATAGAGTAAGTAAAAAATTATATGTCTCTACTTATACATGGTGCATCTTTAGGTAAATCTATGTGCCATGTTTCATTTGTATATGGTTTATTGAGCAACATATGGATTCATTCCTTCCAAAGAAATAAGAGGTATTTGGTAAAATTATAGAGTTTAAAGTTCTTTTGGAGAATTTAATATACAATAAACTAAAGGTGATGAGAATAGATAATGGTGGACATTTCTTAAAAAAAATAATTTAAAGGATTTTTTAAGAATTATTTTGTAAGACATTTAGGTTAGAAAGGACAAATAGTGCTCCATATACAGCTCAATATAATAGGTTTGAAAAAAATATCATAGGAACTAAATAATAAAATAATGAACTTACTCATTGGTGTCATGATCAAATAGGAATTGTTTTGTGGTGATAGTAGATACTACATATTACATGATAAATAATTCACCCTTTGCTCTTATTGGAAGTCCTTCATATCCCTCAAAAATATCATAGCTCTTGGTTGTGGTGCATATTTATATATTCCAAAAGAAAATAATATTATGGGAGAAATAAGATTAAGTGAGATAATACCATTGAAAATTGTATCTTTACTGGTTATAAATGGTACAATTTGTTTTGGAATCCAATGAAGACTATTTCTAAAGTTCTTGTAGTTAAATAGCTTAAAAATGCTCTAAAATAGGAAGGAAGTCCAACTTACCGAAAAGTAAGCGAAGGAAATATAATTCTAATGGAAAAATGTTGAATTTGAGTTATTTAAAACAATTTTTATACTTTTAAATATATCAAATAATCATTTAATAATAATAATAAAATTAAATAACCACGGCATAAGATGAGAATGGGATATTACTTAAGCTATTTGTGGCATTTCTTCACTTCTTTATCATGCTTTGTTTAGTATATTATTGAATTTCCTTCAGTATCTTCAATAAATTTTTAAGGGTTACTATGATTCTAACAAGCCAACCATAAATATCAACCATACACGTTGAAGTTTGCAATAACCAAAATTTCAGAAAAATAACCAAGAGCTTTTGAAATCATTAGGAAACTAACTCACTTTTCAGCTTCATTAGTTTCATTGGTCTTGATTATGAAATGAATTAATCTTAAATATAAATAAAATTTATATTTTTAAATATGAAATTAATTAATGTTAAATAAAAATAAAATTGATATTTTGAAATACAAAATTGTTCCTATCAAAATTCATTAGCCCAATTGGCCTTATTCATATCAAAATTCCTTGGCCAAATTCGCCTCACTACCAACTCTACGCATGTTGGTTTCCCTCTTGGAAAACACATCTACTTTGAAGTTGGCCCCACACATTTTCTCCTTACTATAAACACAAGGCATTAACATGAGCTTATTGAGAGGATGTTCAAAACTCTGGAGACTACTTGATGTAGAGAAAAAACAACCTACAGAGGAAAATGCAACATCAGTATAATTAAGAAGCAAAAGTTAGATTACCATGCGTGATGTGTGAAACAACCAGAGGATAAATTAGCATTAATTTAGTCCAATACTACCTCGGGTAAAAGGGGAAAAATATTTTCCACATCCTTTTCTGAGGAGATATGGATCATAAGATAGGACAAGGAAACCATCAGCAGCAGTGCCCCAAAAGAAAGGAATTGAACCATTGGCATCCTGGCAATAAAAATAATTCCTTAATCAAAACACTGAGAGCCCCACAATTTCAAGAAATGAATTGGCTTAAATAAATACTCAGGAAATATTATGTATGAACAAACTTATATGGGAGGAGAAAGGTATTAATTGGGCATCTGATTCTAAACAACGGTCTTCCCCTTCCCTCCTCGGAGAAATAAAAGAGAACATATCCAATGGTAAATAATTAATGGTGAAATATTTTAGGTAAAATAGGAATGTTGCTAGAGCAGGGAAATTTTATTGAATAAATTTGCACACGAATACAAATCCAGGTTAAAATCCATGTTAAGGGATACTGCAAAAATGTTGCTATTACCAAATTGTTAACATTGCTATTACCAAACCGTTATGACTGAGGATGGAACCTGAAACCTCTGATTGGAATATTCGTCAAAAGACCAAGAATTGGATGAAGCCCCTTAGGACACAAGTTAATTTGAATGTTGAATTTATGTGCATATTTTTCTAGAGGCGTATAATTCGAATTTGTTAAATCTTTCTTTCAAAAGGATCTCATCATAACTCATCTACGAATGTAAAGATACTCCAAAAAATATAATAGATGGGAAGGAGTTTACAGAGTCAACAGGTCCACCTGTGTATGCTAATGAAATGGTAAAACCTACCGATTAAATAAAAGAGGCAAAGCCTTATATTTTCTCCCGTCAATTGCACGGTCAGGAAATATGATTCCGATGAAAAGAGCACTAAAATTCCAATGATGGATGAGAAAAATACTGGGAATCAAATTCATATTTATGGAACCATACCCAAGATCATATTCTTAATTTTCCTGTCCCTATATGTCTCACAGTAGTCAGTGGATGTGCTGCCACAATGGTTGTTCGTTTAGTTTAACATGTGGTTGAAAAAAACACTATATAAAAGGGATTGGGTCAGATTGTTAGAAGTTGCAGAGGTCGGTAGAAATCAATGCTATTTGACGGATTGTTGGAGGTGATTGATGTTGGAGTTAATGCTTACATTCTATATTTGAGAAGTTGGTTTGTGATGGTTGAGAAATTCTCTCAACCTCTCTCTTTAAATTAGGAATAAGTTGGATCTCAGAAATTCTATTTAATAGAGTAATCTGAATGTAATCAGGGTGTGTGAGTGTGTTTACACATACACCATTTGTGTATAATATATGAGTGTGTTTAGTAATTGTGTGATTTTAGTTATTTCTATCATGGTATCGAAGCGTAGGATCAGAGGCCTATGTGTTGTGTGTGAGTGTTTTTTAGTTATTTCTATAATTTGTGGTGAGATGACTCTAGCGCATGCTTCGACATGACTTATATTCTCAATATTTCCATACGCTGAGTGTTTCCAAACACCAGCACCTCGCAAATTAAAACAAATCTTGCAACAATCATTTGGTTTACATCTCCACTCTGTTACAGAATGTGATTCAATTTAAAAAAAAAAAACTTTACTTTGCTCTGTTATCATGCATCTAGTGATGGTCCGGGGGGATTGATCCATGAGCTCATCGAATTCGAAGTCTGCTGCAGGAGAGGCTAGATCTGAAGTCTAGCATTGAAAGGGCTTTTGACAGTTTTTGGAGCTAGGGTAGCGCAATGGCTTTGCTCGATGAACCACTGTTTCCTATAGTTGTTCTAATAGATGAACTGAAAAATGAGGATATTCATTTGCGACTAAACTCTGTTCAAAAGCTTTCAACAATTGCACATGCCCTTGGGGAAGAGAGAACCCGGAAGGAATTAATCCCATTCTTGAGTGACAACAATGATGATGATGATGAGGTTTTGCTTGTAATGGCAGAAGAATTGGGGTTTTTTATTCCTTATGTTGGCGGAGTTGATTATGCACATGTTTTACTGCCTCCTATGGAAACTCTTTGTATTGTAGAAGAAACATTTGTGCAGAGAAAGCTGTGGAGCCTGTTCTGTGGAGACAAATACTCAGTGATGCCTGAAAATTGTGATTTGTGAGAAGAGATGAACAGGATTAAGCAGAAGCACAAGTTAACAGAGAAAGGAGCTGAATTCCAAGCTGAAATGATACATAGATATTTTTTCAAAAGGATTTCAAAAGCATGGATCTGTGTGTTGAGAGATGTGTGCATATAGTTGGAGTTTTACCAATATTATTTTTTCATTTTTATTGAAATTCTTTGTGGTTCTAGTATTATAAATTATTTGTAGATTAAGTGATGATGAATTTTCAAATTAGATAAGAAGGTCATGATGTAATAGTGGAATCTAGATACATTTCGTATTTAGACGACTCTTCTATATAACTAGCGAATATATCTGTTTTCACCCATGTATCTTGGTAGATGGGAGTTCGTCCATAAAATCACTAGTATTTCAGCTATGTGTTTGAAGCCAATACTTAAAAGATCGAGTGGCAGTAAGGCTCAACATGGATGGTTGTCGAGATAGTATGGTAGTTGCTGATCTAGGGAAAAATCCCTCATTAGTCGTAGACATTGAGTGGTCTCCTAATGAGGTTATGCAACATATTGGGATGTTGTCTAGTAATTGACTTCAGGAGGTCCAAGAGTCGAGAGTTGAGGAAGCAAACTTGGGAATCCAACTTGCCAACTACACCTTTACGAGGGTTATGAGGCAACTTGATGGAGCATTTACTGATAAGTTAAAGAATGATTGATTATTTTGTTATTTATGAGTGACTTCAATACATTCATGTAATGTAATCATTCAGGGGGGATGTTGGAGTTAATGCTTACATTCTATATTTAAGAAGTTGGTTTGTGATGGTTGAGAAATTCTCTCAACCTCTCTCTCTAAATTAGGAATAAGTTCGATCTCAGAAACTCTATTTAATAGAGTAATCTAAATGTAATCAGGGTGTGTGAGTGTGTTTACACATACACCATTTGTGTATAATATATGAGTGTGTTTAGTAATTGTGTGATTTTAGTTATTTCTATCAATTGACTAGTGAATTGTTGGCATAACTCTTATATCAAATCCATAATGTTTCTACTTTGTTGGGCCTTCATCAAAATAGAGTAGCATAATCCTTGCCGTAATAAGGACTTTTCCTTCATGTTTTTGCTTGCTAATGATGATCAAACAATTATTGAAGAAAACACACACTATAACAATGCCATTTCTGGCTACAACTTTGAGTGCGTATAATCACTCCATCTCAACTAATACCCACCAATGCTCGATGGGCCTGTAAAATTTAATAAAATTTCTCTTCCCATGTCCAAAATTTTTGAGTTCCATAAGCACCTGTTTCAACAAGTTCATTTTTAAATATAAAAAATATAAACTACTCAGGAGGGAAAATTCAAATTTCAAAAATTAAGTTTTCATTCACGTCATCATCCCATGGATTGAACAACATTAAAATTTTTGTTTCACATTGAATGAATATGGGTATTCGTTGTTGGAGGAATCACCACGCCTCTATAGAATCCATAATTTCCACCCTGGGGATCCTAGTTACCGGTTTTGAATTTTACCAACACTTGCGAGTTTTGGTGTAACGGAAAACCTCTATATGGTATCAAAGCCTGGACCCAGGTTCGATTCCCTCAGGCTGTGTTTGATGGGGGCTTTTGATTCCCTGAGTTTCATTTGAGGGGGGGTGGTGGATTAATCACCACACCTCTATGGAATCCATAATTTCCACCCTAGGGATCCTAGTTATCGGTTTGGAACTTTAACAACACTTGCGAGTTTTGGTGTAATGGAAAACCTCTTCATGGTATCAAATCCTGGAGCTAGGTTTTATTCCCCTGAGTTAAGTTTGAGGGGGGGTGTTGGAATAGTCACCACACCTCTATGGAATCCATAATTTCCACCCTGGGGATCCTAGTTACCGGTTTGGAAGTTTACCAACACTTTCGAGTTTTGGTTAAACCTCTACATTGTTTTTTTTTTTTTTTGCAATATCAATTTAAAAAAGAAACGAGGGGCTGGGGGTGTTGGAGTAATCACCGCACCTCTTTGGAATCCATAATTTCCACCCTGGAGATCCTAGTTACCGGTTTGAAAGTTTACCAACACTTGCGAGTTTAGGTGTAACGACAAACCTCTACATGGTATCAAAGCCTGGACCAAGGTTCGATTCCCTCGAGCTGCATTTGAGGGGGGCTATTGATTCCTCGAGCTTCGTTTGAGGGGGTGGTGTCGGAGTAATCACCACACCTCTATGGAATCCATAATCTCCACCCTGGGGATCCTAGTTACCGGTTTGGAAGTTTACCAACATTTGTGAGTTTTGATGTAACGACAAACCTCTACAGTCGTTAACCGAGAGCACATCGGGATGAGAGGAGGAAGAATGCCCTGGTAACTATATATTTTCAAATGAAAATTGGGTGGCATGCATAGAGCTTATGATGGAGGAGTGCCCACTGGAAATTGGCTATCAGAGAGTTGTCACGTCTCCCATGGGCATAGGTAAATTGGTTATGGATATTGTGTTTTTTAAAACATTTTTACTGCGCACAAATTGTTGATAAATGATATTGGTCATGAGTAGAGTTACAAGTTTGGTGAGTCATTTATGTAGGTAGTAGTCTAAAAAACACACAAAATAATCCAGAAATTCTAGCAAGAATATGAAAAATTTAGGCATAAATCTTTGAAAATATGGATTATAGTTGTCAAGTTTAAGGATTTTCATTGCCACTAGGGTTTTTGATGGTGTTGAATCCATTTCCACCATTAAAAAATGATACAAACACTCCAACTATATGATTTTTTGAATTTTTCTTTACCGGATTTTGGAAAAAAAAACTTACCATCTCGAAGATTCAAAGTTTTTTTTTTTTCAACTTATGATCTGATTAATATTGTCAAAAATCCAAATTATAGTCTAGTTTATATTCCCCAAAGTAAGTATGGATTAATTAATCTTATTTGTGGGTGTATTTCTCAATGGAAAGGACAATTACCAAGAATGTTTTCAAAAAGTTAAAATATTCTCATTTTTAACGATTTATGTGAAGGTTTTTGTGAAGGAAAGTATGAGAGTGAACTAGAAGAAACTGAAGATGACATACAAATTGCAATTAGGAGGAGAAAATATAAAAATGAATATGCTTTGATTGCTTCTTCCTATAATGGAAGAGAGAAGCTAACACATTCTTTCCAACACCACAACATTTTGAACAATAAAGAAGCCAAAAGAGCTATTTGACTCCCATTCAAAGCTAGAAATCATACAATTATTGATGAAATTGTTTAATTCAAAATTGACAGATAATGATGCAATGAGGTTAGCATCATAAATTAAACCCATTTATAATCATATTGACTCCACTTGTGTTAAATTTGATCTCCAACTCACTGCATTTATTAAAGCCCTATACCCTACATATTCATACTACTTGGAATCTCTTCAAGCTAGTGTGGAACATCCCCTAGAACCTCACATGAAAATGCCTCGAGTTAGAAAATTTGTACACAATTTACCTATGGGTAACTATAAAATTTACTGTTCCATATTCCTCATTAACCATTAGGTAAAATCTTCATCATTATATAGAGTAACTCTAGTGAAGGAATGGTAAGTTACATAACCATTAACAACCAATCTTGTATCATATTAATATAAAATTTCTAATGTAACCTTGCATAATTTTCATGATTCTTTTAACTAGATTAGTTAATCATGTACTTGATATTATTAACATTAAGTCATGTGAGGAATCCAAATCATAAAAGTAGCACAACAGAAAATCACATAATTAGACATTGATATACTCTGGAAGCCCCGTAGGGTTAAAACTAGCAAACATTTAATTTTATTATTAAACACTCATGAAAATGTTGACCCCACACTGAATGGCTTATAAGGGAGTCCATCGCTTAACCATTTCCATAAAATATTACACAGAAATTTATTTTAAATATAACATATCTAGCTAAAATCTATTGCAATCATCGCGATATCATTACCCACAAATATTCATTATTTATATCTTTGTGGTTTGGTTGTTCCATGAGTGGACCATCCTTTAGCTCGCACTCCCTAATCTGCATGGAACATCAATTCATTACTTGACACAATTTTAAACATAATTTATCCTTTGCACAACTCAAGATCATTTTCTATCATTGTTATCGTCAATAAAATTTAATATCATCATTAGATAAAGCATTAATCGATCAATAATAAATATTTAATAATTATTCTTCAACATCTATTCATGTGGATAAATGAGATGTAAATAAATAGAAACATGTTTCCTTTAATAACATTGTGCATGCATTGACCTGAAAGCTGAAGCTGAGAGAAGGAAATATTGAACTTAGGTGAAAAGGATGAGCTACGTAGCCTTGGATTATGCTAGCGTTTCCTTGCTTTGCCGCCATGGCCAGGAAGTCGCCTCTGAAGCATTGCAGCCCCTGGTGGTTCGAGACCTGTTTGACATAGCAGAAGCATGGCTCTTCCTCTACCATGAAAACAAAAAACCGACGTGTATCTACAAGCCTATGTCAAGAGACCTCTCTAGTTATAGATGCCTGCGCAATAGGAATAGAGTCGGCTCTCTCCAAAAGTGTCGAGATGTGTGAGGGAATATGATGACCCTGATTTACACGCATGCATACCCTCCAGCAACCATCACATCTCAGATATATCTTGCAATGCCATATGACCAAATCCTAGGCGCGCCCTTTTCCAAGTATGAAACCTCCTCTTCTAGCAATGGCAAGGGATTGATGGAGGCCTAGAACCACCCACCTTGTCATGATCTAACCATACCAAAACCATGCAAAATGGATTTAGTATTAGTTTGGGTAGATCTCAGTCTTTTGTACTCCAGAGTGAAAGACCCCATCAATAGCTGTGTGAATTGAAAAATTTCTCCATTGAAGGCTTTTAATAGGGAAGAATCTGGCATCCACAGCCTACCTCTGATCCATATTGGACCCTTGCTCCATCGCACATCTCTCGAAAAGGTAGACATGATCCCTTCGTTCCAAATCTAGATCATACTTCTCAATGGAAAAACTCTTCTCTGTTGGGTGCGATCTGCGGATCTAGTGCAAAGTCTTGCGCCCGTCCGCGAACTCAAGCTGAGGATCCATTCTTCCATGAAATGATTCCTCTACAGAGGTAAAAAACTCAAGAACACTCTCCCACTCTATTTTTATAATATTGAGAAAAATTCTACTCTATTTTTATCCCTTTGTCTGCGAGGAGGGGTTTCGGGCATCCCTCCTCTACTCAATATTTCTCTTACAAGGATGTTATCCATGCACAGCATCCCAAGAAAGTTGCACATCCTAGTGAGGCTCCCAAGCCTTTTTTAGTGGATAAAATGGAGGACATACAAGTGATTGAAATCACCCAGCCAACATTTGATATCCAGTTTTAGTTATATGCAGAAAAGTCCATTATCTGCTGATTCAAAGGATTATGGCCAAGCTCAAAAAATCTCTATCAATGGGTTCACTCCACTTGGACCAATAACATCAGGATTTTATTTTGCTCAAAGGGTTCATTCAGAGTTATGTTCATCTTTTAGGAGGATTATCAAAAATCCTTAGCAGGAGGACCTTGGTTCTGGGGAACAGCTGGGCTATTCCTCACACCATGGTTCCCAGAATTCGACCTCTCCATGGAATTCATTACCAAGTTTCCTATTTCGGTTAGGATCCCAAATTTACCGGCCCCTCTATGGCACTTTTTTGTATTTCAAGGAATCAAAAATACCCTAGGATGATTTTAGGCAACAGACACCTCGAGGGGGGAATCATGCATATACACCTATGATAGAATATGCACTGAAATAGACATAAGTAAGGGCCTGCCAAATCAAATCAATCTCAAAGTGGGAGAATTCCATTGGACACAGAACATGTACTATGAGAATACAACCTTCCGATGCCATCACTGCCATCAAACAAGACACCTTCAGAACTCCTGTTCGCCATTCCTTTCCCAATAGAAGAAGTGAAACCGAAAATAAAACTCCAAAATATGGAAACCATGTGTACCTCCTCCCATTCATGACATCGACTCCTACAAATCAGATGAGGAAGAGATCGAAGAAGATGTGGAGGTTGCAAAGCAAGATAAGGAAATGACCTCAGTAGATGTTGGAGTTCCCACCGGTCCCTCGAGTGCTCAGAAACAATATCATGAAACCTCCTCCTTAGATTCAGATAAGGAGCCCACTCCTTCAGAAACCAATAGGCTCCAAGTGGTACTAGCCCAACAACCCCTGGATGGCTAGGTCAGAGTTTCAAAAAAGGAAGGAAAGAAATGTCGTATTCAGTATGCAACCCACTCTCGGTAGATTCCTGTGTTTTTCTTTGGATCGCTTTCTTTTCTTCTTGTATCTCTTGCTTCTCTCTTGGCTACTCAATGGGACTGAGGTTGACTGTTCTTCATTTCTGGGTCCCCGCTATCTAGCCTCTCATGTTTTTAATTCATCTTGTACCATATGCTTTTCTAATAGAAATAGTCTAATTTACCAAAAAATATATATTTGTTGTACATGCATTAATCATAAGTAAATAACTATGAAAGCATACCTATAAAATAAATACCACATTAACTATAATTCCCCTCACACAAGCACACAATCCTTTTCAAGAGAAAAACCACTAAAATTGTCCCTAAACTTTGTGCATGTAATTGGATAAACTCTATTCAAAGAATCTAACACCTCGGCTATTTTCTTGTGCATGCATATATGTAATCTTTCCAACATGATAGGTAATATTATTATGCACGCAAATGCATGTCACTTTCTAAAAAAAATTAACATAATAGTTTATTATTTTTATGCAAGAACAACATAAATAATTGAGCACAAAACAACATGTTCTTTTCCAAGAAAACTAACCCATTGTAAATGTTTTGATATATAGAAATAAATATTCTTTTCAAGGGGACATACTTTGTGGTTATTTTTTTGTCCACCTCTATAAATATTCTTTTCCAAAAGAAGCCATAATAATTATTCTTTCAATGCATATTTATTTTTATAGATTCAACATCATAGTTCTACTTTTCATGGATGCAAAGATCATATTTCCTTTCAAGCGATCAAATTTCTATTTTTCATACAAGAAAATAATATGTTTCTTTTCAAGGAAGATCAAACATAGCATTTCTATTTTGTGCATGCAAATAGCTTATTTTCTCTCAAGAAATATCAAGCATAGTAGTCTATTCTTCTGCAGATTTCTCATCAACCAAATCTAATAAAATAAACACATATTCCTATTTAATATTCTAGTGCTTCTCATTAGGAATCTAATGCATCAGAATCATGTGAATAACGTCAAAGGAATTAATGGTTTAACTTCCCACACATAATTTCATGCAATATTTTTTTTAATAAAATAACTTAGTTTCTTTATCTTTTCTCAAGAAAAGTTCACATGCATATTTTATGAAAAATAACATGACTTCTTAAATCCTTTTGTAGATGAAACCTATGTTCTTTTAACACAATCTCCATTCCTTCTATGTATACAAACAAACAGTATTTTATGAAGGAAAAAAAATAGGTTCTTTTATATATGCACATGTTTCATAAGCAAGTGTCTAAGGAAATATTCCTGGTTTCTTATCGTTTAATGCACAAGAATTCATCTATTCTTTTTTTTTTTTTTTTGAAATGAATCTTTCCAAAAGGAAGCTTAAAAAAGTAGATAATACTGATACATGCAACTACATATTTTTCAAAAATAAAACTAATCACAATATATATTTTTCATGCATGTGAATCCAAGCTCATGTTCTTTATTAGCAAACTAAAATGACTCTTTTAACACATTTTACAACATTGAACATGTTCTCTTTCCTTAAAAAAAATAACAAGGTTTCGTTTACTTTTAATGCATATAAGTATTTGTTACTTTTTCAAGAATCTATTGTATAAAGCTCATGGAAATAGATAGATCTATCTAAAAGAAAGGATATCAAATATTTATATATTTTCTATGCAAATATATAAATATACTATTTCCAAGAAATTATGTAAATACATACAACTTCTTTTTCAATTTTTTTACAACACAGAAATATATATTTAATTTCTCAAGAATTATACCGCAAATTTTTGTTCTATTCATGCATAGAAACACAAATTTCCTATAGTTTCTTCATGAAAACAACATGGGTAGCCTAATTTTTCTATGCACAGGGATCCATGGTTTTTTATAAATTAATTTAATTAATTTTATTTAGTTCACAACCCATGAAAATCTATCAAAATTTACCCTGGTTAATTGATCGTCGAACCCATCAAAGTATTTCCAAGAATTAATATAAATAAGCCAAACAAAATATACTTTATCTTACCACAAATTTTTTCTTCCATGAATTGAAGACATAAAATACTTATCTTATCCTTTGAATATTTTTCCTTTGTTCCTCATGTCTCTTCCAGAGAATGACGAGTCTTGTGTTTCTTCATCATTCTCCTCTTCCATCAAGCGTGTGACTATAAAAGTATATAACACCATCACACGCTCATCGTTGATAGCTAGAGATGACAGTAGCTCCAGATATCCTCCACCAGAGCGACTGCACTTTCCATCTCAATGATTATTTCACATAGTAACATTGCTAACGGTTTTCTTTTAGATATAAGTCAACTCCTTAGAAGTTGATTTCGAGGTTGAGCCGACGATTGTAAAAAACTCAAGTCTATTCTTTTTAACGCAAAGGATTTTATATTTATTTTTTTATGATAATCACTCCTTTTATCTAATTCATAGATACATGCTAAATAAATAAATGAAACCAAAATTACAAAGAATTCATAACTACTTCTTGATTCTAACCATAACATAACAAAGGAGTAACTAAACACCACATGTAAAAACAATAAAGTTTTTATATTCATACAAATGGTAAATGTTATTATCATATTCTAGGTATATTACATAGTGAACAAATGAAAGCCATGACTTCTGATAAACTTGTAGAAAAAATGAGAGAGAAAAAACCTTTGGGACGAAGGTGTCACTTTTGAATCCCAATGTTGAGAATTTGTGTCTTGCACATAAAGAGTACAAATCTCAAAGACAATTTTCTAGAAATGGAAAAAGTAGCAAAGGTCATGGTAAGAAATCTATTATAGGTAGGTGGTAAATGATATATATGTGGTAAAAAATTTCATACTGTTCTAAATTAATGTGAGGAGAAATAAGTTTACTGAAAAGAAAGACCAGCCACCTCCACACAGAGGAAAACCGCCAGAATTTTCCCCCTACATTATTGCATATTGTAATTTTAGCATAAATTATGTCTTTAGCACTACTTTATATAACCTTTAGAAGATATTTTTTTGAAAATCTCAGTGATAATATCTATGGAGTAGTTTATTTTTTTGATAAATCACAAGTAAAGACTTCAAGAATTGGATATATTCGGTTGAAAATATTATGGCTTGTTGATTATATTTTACAAGATTTTCTTTGATTCCTTAATTTCAAAGAAACTTAATGTCCCTCATACATATCATACAAAAATGTCATTCTGTACATATATTTTCTTGTATAGTTTAAATTGATAGAGCATCTGATAATATAATTGTTATGATTGTTGTTGAAGAAGATAAACTCTTGAAAATTAAAGGCACTTCATCTTCTACATTTAATTTTTCTCATTTAATGTAGCAAAGTGGTGCTATATCTTCCAGTTTGTTGTAGCATGGTTATTTTGGTAATATAAATTATGATAGTATCATAATTATGAGACAACAAGGAATTATAGGGATTCCTACTATTCCAAGAAAACTTACATCATGTGATGCTTTAATTTTGGGCAAGCACTGTAACTATAATTTTTATAACTCTACTTCTAGAGATTCTATGATATTATATCTAATTTATGTGGGCCTATGCCTATTCCGTATGCCAATGGTAATAAATATATGCTGAATTTTATTGATGACTACATAAGGATATGTTAGATTTATCTATCGAAAGAGAAATCACAAGTTTTTAAAACTTTTAAAAATGTTAATTTATCAATTAAAAACGAAACTCAACTTAATATCATCACTCTACAATATGATAATGGTGGTGAATCAACATCTAGTGATTTTGAAAATTAATTGCACATCATTGAAATTAAATATCAAACTACAATTCCTTATAATCCAAAACGAAATGGTGTTGCTAAGTTTATGAATAGAACACTGCTAAATATGGTAAGATCAATGATTTTTTTGAAGATTTTAAGTTGATATTATGGACATAAGCATTACTTTGTGTAACATAAGTTCATAATCATTATCGTTCTTCTACCATCAATAATAAGTATCGTTATGAAATGTGGTATAATTGTCTTCCTCTTGTTCAACATTTTAAAATTTTTCGTTCTCTGTGCTATACATTGATTCCTAAACATCAACACAAAAAATTGGGTACCGAGAGTTTTGAATGTCCTTTCTTGGGATATTCTACTACTTCCAAATATTATATGTTGGATGATGAGGATAACAAGAAATTTATTATTTCATGAGATGTAATTTTTCTTGAATCTGTTAAAGATTCTTCCACTATTGATAGACAACTCAGTAATTTGGATAAATTCAATTCTAAAGGTCTTTATTATGAATTATATAATGATATTCCACATCCTCTAAGGGGGATTCCCACTATAGATCAATCTCTGGATTTTCCTTCAACATGAAAAGAAGAAAAATTGAATGATGTTTTTGTTGAAGAGAAAAATAATGATAGTAATGTTTCTGTGGGATCTGAAGCTACTCTTGAAGAGCTTGTTATTCAAGATGAGTAAGCTCGATAATAATTACTACCATGATCAACATGCATTAGGAAATTTATGAAAAATTATGGCGAATTTGAAATAGTGAGTTCTTCCAAAAAAAATAAAGGAACCGGTGGAAATGTTACTTCAAGTTCACGTAACAGTTTTTATGATTGTGAATTTAATTTTTTTTCCATTAATGAAATACTTCATTTGAATAATCTACTACATGTAATGAACGTGTAATGTCTCTCCGTCACACAACAAAAAAATTTGTTTTCTCAGCTTAAGTATAAATTCGATTCATTACTCATATAGCCCTTAACAAGATACCTTGACCCTACTTTGTGAACTTTGTTCCAGAAGGTTACATTCCTCCTAGGTTAACTATTTGGGTTATTACCATTGTATCGAGATTTTGTACTGGTCCTTAGACTATTTTTATAACTTGCATATGGAGTTGTTTTATTTAACTTCTATTAACCTTCCTCTATGGCTATTTACCATGTTAATATTCTTGAGCCCTTATTACGCGCATACCTTATGCTCCCTTATTGGTGTTTTTTTTTTTTTTTTTGATTATATCCCAAGACCATTTTGGGAGTCTCTTTATGATCCTTACATATCTCACCATACAACATTTCACCATGTTCTAATTCGACTTATCCCTATAACCACTTTTCGAGGCGTTTATATACATCACTGGGTTCATCTCTTTGTATAGCTCCATGAGGGATAACCCTATGTTAAAATTGCGATTTTCTTCCATGTACTGATTGGTCTATATATAATTAACACTTAAGTCATCGGTATGAATTACTTATGGTTATGTGAATGTACAGTGCATGTTCTCAGATCCAGCGGTGATATTTCTCGTACACATTATTTATGGTGCATTCTCTGTATAGATAGACACATTAACTTCAGGATAGTCATACTGAGTCGTTGGGAAAGTCAGTTTAATGTATCGTGACAATTAAAATTGTGCCAAGTCTCCACGTCATTATACTCAAGGCTCTCTATTGATTTTTTTTTATATTGGTTGGATTTCAATGCGTCCACGCTCCAGTTGTAGGGATCTACATTTGTATTTGAAATGCCACACCATCCTATTCTTGGGATTATGCAGACAACACGACCTGAGCGGAGGTACTATGAGATCGATTGCATAGATTGGTAATTAAATGTTGGAGGACTTCTTCTTAATTTTCAATCCCACTTGATCGATCCATGTACACATCGTAGATCCTATACCACTTGGACGGTGGATATTTCTCCTATCTCCTTAGGGTTTCGATGTTTTTGGTTTTTGAGGCATTTGTATAAATATCTATCTCATTATTGATACTGTTCTTTTCGCTCCTTGTTTGTTTGATCTCCTCTTGGTACTGAGCCTCTACACATTGGAGAAGTGAGGCGTTGTCTCTCTCAGGCTTCGGACATATTCATCTCTCCATCGAGTCAAAATGAAGGTATAGCAATCTGAGCACAATGTTATTTTACTGTGAGGCTTATATCATTGCTATGTATTTTAATACACTCGGATTACAATACGAGAGCTGGGTTGAACTTCCACCATTTATTTTCCATGGTCTTCTTTCCTGTCGAGTCTCGTGGCATTATATTTTTTCTTTTGTTTGTTGAAGAAATATCTCGTACAGATTTTTCTGTTCGGGTATGAGATTTTTGTTCACCGTTAACGATATTTAATATGATTTATTCAATAATTTCTTGATATGGCTTACTCTTGTTAATCTTGGGTGACTCTATTGGGGTCGTCCCTTTCATGCGCCAATTTTCCCTGTCTCATAGTGAGCAATCACTCCTCGGTAAGCCATCAACCGATTCGAAACAAAATTGTTCTGGAGTTTTATTTTCATTTTGTGTGAATGTTTTGACAATACACATGTATTCTTCTTGTAGGTCATATTTGGTGATAACCCCTTCTGTTCTCAAGGTAACCTAAGTTAGTTTGATATTCCCTTCACATATTTTTATGTTTTGAGTGTCCTCCTATCTTATTATGATAACGATATCCTCATTCTATTGTAGGTAGGTTTGAATTGCATCGAGGGTTTTTCTTAATTGGTATTTGATGAATTTTTAATTCACTCAAATTGACGCCGGTGTGCTTCTGAAATTTCAGGTCGGTATCAATGCGTCCTGAGTCGAATTTTCACGAGGCTCTCTCTTGTTATTCTACAAAATGTTTCAGACAATTTAAGTTGTTATTGTCATAGAAATTTCTGTTACAGTAAAGACCTTTTTCCAGAGACTGGGAATTTTTAAATTTTAATTTGGGGCACTAAAATTCCCGAAGTGATTTACGTTATGAGTTATTATCATGAGATCATGATAGTTAAATTCAATAATTGATTTCCAAATTTGCATATATGTATTTATCGCCCATTCGTCTCTGTTATCAATAATAATTAATGTCCAGATTTCTATTTTCTATTATTGTTCATTATATAATTTTTTTTGTCCAATAAAACATTGCTAAATCTTGAATGAAAGATTAATAGGTACACTGGTTGTACATTTCATTTATATTTCTCTTCACAACAATAACATCAGTGAATATACGTCTCTCTATTATAAGAGTCTTCAAGTTTACAATAGTGAAGTGACGGAATAATTTCGAGTCCTATACGTTCTATAATTCTTGTGTGTATTATTTGACTTCCACAGTAGACTCTCTTTATATTCATGGGTTTGAAATTCCATTGTACGAGTTGCATATGGCAAGCAAAATATTCTATGCAACTATATATGTATAAGTTTTTTTTTGTAATATCACAATTCCAGTGTATCTGGTGTTTACACTAGCATCATTATATCATATAGATTTGATAACAATTAATTGTTACCTTTCATAGCTAGTATGGTTTACATGCACTTTATATAATTTCCCATGCACATCTTATTTTCCCAATAAATATTCAGTTGGAACATTCCTTGGTCAAGGAGATTAATCACATAGTTTTATGCATAACTTTCAGTTCATAATGATTTACATGTTTGGCAACCCTGTTAAATTATTTTCCCTTGCTATCTAAAGATATCCATAGTGCTAAAATATATATATTCTTCCCTTCTATCCTTATTATCAAAGGAATTTTATAAAAAAAACCATGCACTGCTATTTTGGCATCTTTATGTTTGCACCTCACTTAGTTACTTCAATAGATCTACAGATCTGCCCTATATGTATTTAATTCCTTGTACACACAGGTTTGTGGGTTTCCATAATGTTCAATGAATTAATTCTATTTTTAACAGAAATAGATTTAAGTTACATAGTTACAAGTTATGAGGTAACATAATCTCCAGATTTAAACCAGGAACTGGTTTAGAGTTTCTGGCTGATTTGTCCTCATAATTCTAGTTCCTACAACCATGCAGAGCTGAGAGAGAGTTTAATTACCCTAGCATTCTGTAAATGTATGGAACATCAACACAACAAAACATTTCAATTAGTATACAGCTACATTCATTAACTTTTACACCTAACAACAATTAATTTTAATCATTCATAAACACTGTGAGCATACCACTTAGGTACTTGATCAATCCTCCTAACCATAGAGTCCCGAGCTGAGATCACTTCCATTCCAGACCAACCTATAATCTACTTAGGAATAGCTTATTTAAGCTTTTTCTCCCCAAAGCATGTTTCTAATTATGCATCCAAAATTTTAGGATGCTATTCTTCCAGTTTTCCTAGGCTTCCCTTATTTAGGGATTTTTAAAGTTGTTTTTTGCTTTTCCGAGCTTTTTACCTCTTCCCAACTATTCTCCACATCATTGGGGAAACTAGATTTTCCTCAAAATCTAATTTGGAAATAAATTCTTTCAAGGATTTTTTGAAAGATTTTTGGGGAAATATTTGCCTCTTTCCATCCTCATGGATTTAGCAAGTGATCTCATAATTCTCATTTTGGTCAATCTGCATAGAATTATTTTGTTTATTTTTCATAATTAAATATTTAATTACATCCACAAAATACTTGTCCATTGGGGTCCACTCCCCTCAGGATTAAATTTCAAATGTCTAGCTTTGAAAGAAAAAACATAAACTAGGGGTGTTACATATTCCCCCTCTGAAAGAAAACACTGTCCTCGGTGTTGATATTTAACTACTAGAGTTCATTTATTTTGAAACAAAAATGGATATTTTTCCATCATTTTAGCTTCTCTTTCCCAGGTAGCTTCTTCAGCAGTAAAGTGCTTCCACTGCACCTTTACTCTTGCTACCGTCCGATTTCTTAATTCAATTTCTTCCCACTCCAATATTTGAAGCAGTTCTGGAAGGAACTCCCCTTCTGGTTCCACCTATATCACATTCCAATCAACAATGGGAGAAGCATCATGTATATATCTTTTTAATAATGAAACATGAAATACATCATGAACTTTATCATGGGGTGGTAAGGCTAGCTTGTAAGCCACTGGTCCCACCCTTTCTAATACCTCAAAAGGTCCACAATATCTAGGAGCCAGTTTCGCACAACTTCTAGTATAAAGTGTGCTCTTTTTGGGTTTAATACGCAAATACACATTTTCCCCCACTTTAAATTCTCGATGTACCCTCTTCTTATCAGCATAGATCTTCTGAAGATCTTGTGCTGTCTTTATGTTTCTTTGTATTTGTTTAACAATTCTTTCCATCTCTTGTAAAGCATCTGGTTCCAACATTAGCTCATCCTCAGGTTCGCTCCAACTCAAAGGTGTATGACATTTCCTTCCATAGAGTGACTCAAACGGACTCATTTTAATGGAAGACTGATAGCTGTTATTATAAGAAAATTCAGCTAAATGCAAGTAGTCTTCCCACTTTGATGGCCTATCCATCACATACATTCTCAGCATATCCTCCAAAATCTGATTAGTTCTCTCAGTCTGACCGTCGGTATGAGGGTGATAGGCAGTACTAAAATTCAACTTAGTGCCCATGCCCCCAAAAATACCTTTCCAAAAAGCTGTGGTGAACTTAGCATCTCTATCCGAAACAATCACCTTTGGGACCCCATGGAGCCGTACTACTTCCTTTAGGAACACATCCGCTACTTGGGCTGTCCCGAAAGTAGATTTCACCGGTATGAAGTGTGCAGCTTTGGTTAAAGTGTCTACTACTACCATCACTGAATCATTTTGGTGCTTGGTTTTGGGTAATCCTGTTATGAAATCCATAGAAATGGTATCCCATTTCCATTCTGCAATCGGCAAAGGATTTAAAAGAGTAGCAGGATGTTGATGTTCAACTTTAACTAGTTGACATTCCAGGCATCTAGCAAAATATTCTTCTACATCTCTTTTCATTCCTGGCCAAAACAACTTCTTTTTCAAATCTGTTAACATTTTCTGATATCCAGGATGCCCTGCATATGGTTTTTTGTGATATTCATCTAGAATCTCTCTTTTCAAAGACTCTACATTGGGGATATACAATCTATTTTTGTAGCAGATCAACCCTTTTTGGTTTTGAGTGTATTCAACTATCTTCTTCTTTAGTAGTTTCACCTGTAGTGTTTCATAATTTGGATCCTGGTCTGCTACCTGTTTCACTAGATCTTCTAACTCCAACTTTACACTACTTCCAATGTTGTTTATGTGTTGGCAAGCATTTCTGCTCAGGGCATCAGCAATTTTGTTTTCTTTCCCTCTGATATGTTTTATGTCCATATCAAATTCACTCAGAAAAGACATCCATCTGGCTTTTCGAGCATTCAAATCATTTTGGGAAAAGAAATATTTAAGAATAATATGATCTGTCATCAATGCAAATTTATTTCCAAGAATATAGTGTCGCCACATCTTCAAGGCATGAATAGCAATAGCCAACTCCAAATCATATGCACTATAGTTTTGTTCATGTGTATTCAGTTTCCTAGATTCATATGCAATAACTGAATTTTCCTGCAAAAGGACTCCCCCCAACCCCTCTCTACAAGCACCTGTACATACAAAAAATTCTTTATCAGGATCTGCAATCTTCAGTATAGGGGTTGTAGTGAGTTTTAGTTTTAATTGTTCAAAATTGTTTTGTCATTTTTCAGTCCACTCAAATTCGACACCCTTCCTTTGTAGTGAGGTTATGGGATATGCTATGGCAGAAAATATCTCCACAAATATGTGATAATAACCTGCAATCCCCATGAATGATCTTATTGCTGAAACATCAGTTGGCACGAGCCATTCTTTAATAGCCTTTATCTTTTCAGGGTCAACAACAAACCCTTGTTCATAAATAATATGTCCCAAGCATTGGATCTTGTCCTTATAGAATTCACATTTACTGAATTTAGCATATAACTGGTTTTCTTTCAAAGTTTGCAGCACTATTATCAAGTGCTCTTTGTGCTCCTTCTCATTTTTGGAATAAACTAAAATATCATCTATGAACACAAGTACAAATTTATCCAAGTACTTGTTTAACACACTATTCATTAGGCACATGAAGGTGGCAGGGGAATTTTTCAAACCGAAAGGTAGGACTACAAATTCGTAGTGACCATACTTGGTTCGAAAAGTTGTTTTACTAATGTCTTCCTCCTTAATTCTAAGCTGGTGATAACTAGTCCTTAAGTCAATCTTCGAAGATACTGAAGCTCCTCTCATTTGGTCAAAAATATCATCAATTCTGGGCAACGGGTATCTGTTTTTAATGGTCAACTTATTCAGTGGACAATAATCAATGCACATCCTAAAGGTTCCATCCTTCTTTTTCACAAATAGAACTGGTGCTCCCCAAGAAGACACACTCGGTCGGATATAGCCTTTATCCATCAATTCTTGCAATTGCATTTTCAATTCCATGAGTTCTGGGGGACTCATTTGATAGGGGGCTCGGGAAATAGGTGTTGCTCCCGGCACCAAATCGATTGAAAATTCAATCTCTCTTTTAGGGGGAAGATGAGGAATCTCCTCTGGAAAGACTTCCTTAAACTCTCTCACTACTGGCAAAATATCCAGCAGATTTTCTTTAGGTTTCTGTTTTGTCTCTTCTACATGTACTGCATATACTTGGTGTCCTTTCCTAGCTGTTCTTTTTAATTGCAGTGCTGATATTTGTCTTACAAAGATGGGTTTTGGTTTTCCCTTGAGAATAAAAGGTTTCCCTTTTTCATCTATGAAATGCAGATTTTTATCCCAACAATTCATCATGGCCTTTTTCTTTTCTAGCCAGTCCATTCCTATCAGCAAGTCATATGATCCTAATCGAAAAATGTTTAAATTCACTTCTATTTGAAAATCATTTAATTTGATTGCTGTTTGAGGTAACTTATGAGTTACTTTTCTCTTGGTGCCAGTGGCTAACTGGACCAACCAAGACTCCTGAAATTTTTCAGTTTTAAGATTACATTTCTCTATCACTTATGGACTAATGTAACTCAAAGAAGCTCTTGGATCAATCAAAACAGTAATAGATTGGTCAGCAATCTTACCTTCCATCTCAACCATGGTAGCTTGGTGTTCTTCTTGTCGATTCTCCAAGGCTGCACTGATAGTGGGTATTTCTTGCTATGTCATTCACTATGGTAGCTTCTCCATCTCTCATAATCATCTGAATGTTTTGGTGGGGAAAATCCCTCAAAATATGGGGTTCTCCACATCCCCATCATTTCAAAGGTTCCCTCATTTTGACTATGCCTTCCTTGTTATTTCCTTCAGCTAGTTGTTTGGAACCAATTTGAGACTCAGCTGTTTGGCTTTCTTTTGGTTTATTAAAAATTTTTCTCTGATGGTCCCTACCAAAATTCCTTAAGTAAGCTGGTTTCTGTTTCTTTCCTTTAATTTCACCTTTGTTCAGCCAGCCTTTTCCATGCTCGGCCTTTCCTTTAAACTGCTGGTAGCATAATCTAGCTTTTCTCATCGCCTCGTTCATAGTTTTTGGGTTATCAAACTTGATCTTCTCTTTGTACATAACAGGAAAATAGTTCAAAAACCTTTGTACCTTGGCCTTCTCTTCCCTAATGTAAGGGACATATCTCAATAGATTGGTAAACTTGGTGACAAACTCATCAATAGTAAGTTGTCCCAGTCTAAGCTCATGAAATTCTTTTTCTTTATCATCATAATAACGTTCATTTAAATAGCGGTTTTTAAACTTAACCTGGAAATCTTCCCATGTAATTGTCTTTTCATCAATGGCATGAACCATTTTCGTCTCCTCCCACCGCAAGGTAGCCTTACCTTGTAGTTGGTAAACAGCTAATCTGGCCTTCAGATTGCTTTCATATTCATAGACCTGGAAATACTTAATCATGTTCAACAACCAGCCTTTAGCATCTTCCTCCTTCTCCCCATCATAGGAGGGAGGTTTGATCTTTCGGAATTCCCCCTGTAATTCCTTTTTCTGATTATACTGTTGCCTAACAGCATCATCATCCTCAGACTCATCATTCTTCCTCTTCCCAGAACCTTCACCCTCTTGGCTGTTCCGCGAAGTTAATTCTCTGATGAGCTTTTCCTACTCCTCACTGGCTAATGACAATCTATCATTCTGGCTTCTTAGCTCAGCCAATTCTCGTTGCAAACTATGAAACATAGCAATCACCAGAGCGTTGGGATCTGGTGTATTATCCTCATCACGCAGATCGACATAAAATTCCTCACCTTCTGCCATTCCAGCACCACTATACACTACACAACGCAGATCAGTAAATATATATATATTTTATTTCAACAGTAAATAATTTATACAGTGAGCACACACAACAACAACCCAGTTTTGTATAACATAAGCTCTGATACCATTTGTAATGTCTCTCCATCACACAACAAAAATAAATAAATTCTCAGCTTAAGTATAAATTCGATTCATTACTCATATCGCCCTTAACAAGATACCTTGACCCTACTTCGTGAACTCTGTTCCAGAAGGTTACATTCCTCCTAGGTTAACTATTTGGGTTATTACCCTTGTATTGAGATTTTGTACTGGTCCTTAGACTATTTTTATAACTTGCATTTGAAGTTTTTTTATTCAACTTCTATTAACCTTTCTCTATGGCTATTTACCTTGTTAATATTCTTGAGCCCTTATTATGCGCATACCTTATGCTCCCTTATCGGTGTTTTTTTTTTTTTTTTTTTTAATTATATCCCAAGACCATTTTGAGAGTCTCTTTATGATCCTTACGTATCTCACCATAAAAAATTTCACCATGTTCTAATTTGACTTATCCCTATAACTAGTTTTCGAGGCATTTATATACATCACTGGGTTCATCTCTTCGTATAGCTCCACAAGGGATAACCCTATGTTAAAATTGCGATTTGCTTCCATGTACCGATTGGTCTATATATAATTAACACCTAAGTCATCGGTATGAATTGCGTATGGTTATGTGAATGTACAGTGCATGTTCCCAGATCCATCGGTGATATTTCTCGTACACGTTATTTATGGTGCATTCTCTGTATAGATAGACACATTAACTTCAGGATACTCGTACTGTGTCATTGGAAAATTCGGTTTAATGTATCGTGACAATTAAACATGTGCCAAGTCTCCACGTCATTATACTCAAGGCTCTCCGTTGATTTTGTTTGATATTGGTTGGATTTCAATGCGTCCACGCTCTAGTTGTAGGGATATACGTTTGTATTTGAAATGCCACGCCATCCTATTCTTGGGATTATGCAGACTACATGACCTGAGAAGAGGTACTATGAGATCGATTGCATATATTACTAATTAAATGTTGGACGGCTACTTCTTAATTGTCAATCCCACCTGATCAATTCGTGTACACATCGTAGATCCTATACCACTTGGACAGTGGAGATTTCTCCTATCTCCTTAGGATTTCGATGTTTTTGGCTTTTGAGGCATTTGCATAAATATCTATTTCATTATCGAGACTGTTCTTTTTTCTCCTTGTTTGTTTGATCTCCGATCGGTATCGAGCCTCTGCACATTGGAGAAGCGAGGCATTGTCTCTCCCAGGCTTCGGGCGTCTTCATCTCTCCATCGAGTCAAAATTCAGGTATAACAATCTGAGCACAATTCTATTTTACCATGAGGCTTATATCATTGCTATGTATTTTAATACACTCGGCTTACAATACGACAGCTGAGTTGAACTTCCACCATTTCTTTTCCATGGTCTCGTTTCCTGTCGAGTCTTGTCGCATTATATTTTTGCTTTTGTTTGTTGAACAAATCTGTCATAGAGATTTTTCTGTTCGGGTATGAAATTTTTGTTCAATGGTAATGATATTTAATACGATTTATTCAGTCATTTATTGATAGGGCTTACTCTTTTTCGTCTTGGGTGACTCGACTGGTGTCGTCCCTTTCATGCGGCAATTTTCCCTGGCTCGTAGCGAGCAATCACTCCTCGGTAAGCCATCGAACTATTTGAACAAAATTGTTCTGGAGTTTTATTTTAATTTTGGGTGAATGTTTTGACAATACACATGTATTCTTCTTGCAGGTCATATTTGGTGATAACCCCTTCCGTTCTCAAGGTAACCTAATTTTGTTTGATATTCGCTTCACATATTTTTATGTTTTGAGTGTCCTCCTATCTTATTATGATAACGATATCCTCATTCTATTGCAAGTAGGTTCGAATTGCATCGAGAGTTTTTCTTAATTGGTATCTGATGAATTTGTAATTTGCTTAAATTGACGCCGGTGTGTTTCTGAAATTTCAGGTCGGTATCAATGTGTCCTGAGTTGAATTTTGACCAGGCTCTCTCTTGTTAACCTACAAAATTGTTCAGACAATTTAAGTTGTTATTGTCATAGAAATTTCTGTTGTAGTAAAGACCTTTTTCCAGAGACTGGGAATTTTTAAATTTTAATTTGGGGCACTGAAATTCCTGAAGTGATTTACGTTCTGAGTTATTATCATGAGATCATGATAGTTAAATTACATAATTGGTTTCCAGAGTTGCGTATATGTATTTATCGCCCATTCGTCTCTGTTATCAATAATAATCAATGTCTAGATTTCTATTTTCTATTATTGTTCATTATATAATTGTTTTTGTCCAATAAAACTTTGCTTAATCTTGAATGAAACATTTATAGGTACACTGGCTGTACATTTACTGTCTATTTCTCTTCACAACAATAACATCAGTGAATATACGTCTCTCTATTACAAGATTCTTCAAGTTTACAATAGTGAAGTGACGGAATAATTTCGAGTCCTATACGTTCTATAATTCTTGTGTGTATTATTTGACTTCCACAGTAGACTCTCTTTATATTCATGGGTTTGAAATTCCATTGTACGAGTTGAATATGGCAAGCAAAATATTCTATGCAACTATATATGTATAAGTTTTTTTTTTTTTGTAATATCACAGTTCGAGTGTATCTAGTGTTTAGACTAGCATCATTATATCATATAGATATGATAACAATCAATTGTTGCCTTTCATAGCTAGTATGGTTTACATGCACTTTATATAATCTCCCATGCACATATTATTTTCCCAATTAGTATTCAGTTGGAACATTCCTTGGTCAAGGAGATTAATCACATAGTTTTAGGCATAACTTTCAGTTCATAATGATTTACAAGTTTGGCAACCCTGTTTAATTCCTTTCCCTTGCTATATGAAGATATCCATAGTGCTAAAATATATATATTCTTCCCTTCTATCCTTATTATCAAAGGAATTTTATAAAAAAAACCATGCACTGCTATTTTGGCATCATTATGTCTGCACCTCACTTAGTTACTTCAGCAGATCTACAGATCTTCCCTATATGTATTTAATTCCTCCAACACACAGGTTTGTGTGTTTCCCTAATGTTCACTGAATTAATTCTATTTTTAACAGAAACAGATTTAAGTTACATAGTTACAAATTATGAGGTAACATAATCTCCAGATTTAAACCAAGAACTGGTTTAGAGTTTTTGGCTGATTTGTTCTCATAATTCTAGTTCCTACAACCATGCAGAGCTGAGAGAGAGTTTAATTACTCTACCATTCTGTAAATGTATGGAACATCAACACAACAAAACATTGCAAGTAGTATACAGCTACAGTCATTAACTTTTATACCTAACAACAATTAATTTTAATCATTCATAAACACTGTGAGCATACCAGTTAGGTACTTGACCAGTCCTCCCAACGGTAGAGTCCCTCTATCTCCCGGACTCACCCCCAAGCTAAGATTACTTCCATTCTAGACCAACCTATAATCTGTTCAGGAATATCTTATTTAAGCTTTTGCTCCCCAAAGCCTGTTTCTAATTCTACGTCCAGAATTTCAAGATGCTTTTCTTCCTGTTTTCCTAGGCTTCCCTTATTTAGGGATTTTTAAATCTATTTTTTTCTTTTCCTAGCTTTTTACCTCTTCCCAACTATTCTCCATATCATTGGGGAAACTAGATTTTCCTCAAAATCTAATTTGGAAATAAATTCTTTCAAGGATTTTTTGAAAGATTTCTGGGGAAATATTTGCCTCTTTCCATCCTCCTGGATTTAGCAAGTGATCTCATAATTCTCATTTTGGTCTATCTGCACAGAATTATTTTGTTTATTTTTCATAATTAAATATTTAATTAAATCCACAAAATAATTGTCCATTGGGGTCCACTCCCCTCAGGATTAAAGTTCAAATGTATAACTTTGAAAGAAAAAACATAAACTAGGGGTGTTACAGAATGGAATTATGCAATGCAAAGAGAGTATGATGCTCTAATTAGAAGTGGCACTTAGAGGTTGGTGTATCCTCTTGTTGGCATAATTTCTTTTTGATGTAAACGATTTTATAAAATTAAGTATAAGGCAGGCAATTCAATTTAAAATACAAAGAAAGACTTGTAGCGAAGGGGTATGCAAAAAACTAAGGTCTCGATTATATATAAATATTCTCTCCTACATATAAATGGGGAAATATTTGAACTTTTTTTTCTCTTGCATCTGAAAAAGGATGGAAAATACATCATTGGGAAAAAAAATTTGCATTCTTAAATGGCGATTTGAAAGAATATTCCTACATGTTTAAACCAGAGGAAATTTTTGTTGAAGGAAAAGAGTAGAAGGTATGTAAATTGGTGAAGTCCTTCTATGGCTTGAAAGAAGCACCTTGAACATGGTATGAAAAAATAATGGAGCATATTCTCAAGTTGAATTATAAGCATTTTGATCTAGATTATGCAACTTTATTTGTCAATAAAATTGGAATATCACTTGTATATCTAGTTGTCTATGTTGATTATTTGATGATCACATGGAACATTGATGATTACACAAGATATGTTAAGAATGAGCTACACAGGTTTTTTGATATGAAAGATTTGGGTTTACTTCATTATTATTTAGGAATTGAAGTTGATCAAAAACCTCAGCATATTTTTATTTCTCAGAAAAAATATGTTGGTTAGTTATTGAAAAATATTGGAGTGCAGGATTGTATTATTGTTTCTACTCCACTGGAGCAGAACCTAAAGCTTACTTCAAATCAAGGCATTTGATTTGAAGATCTAAAAAAGTACAAGAAACTTGATGGAAGTTTGATTTATCTTTCTACCACTCGTCCCTACATAAATTTTTTTGTAGGAATACTTTCCAGGTTTATGCATCAACTTTGTGAAGTTCATTGGGTTGCAACAAAATGAGTGCTTAATTATTTAAAATGTATTCAAACATATGGCATGAAATATTCCAAAATTTTAGACTTCCATCATACTAGTTATTCACATGACAATTTTTATGGTGATAAATAGCATAGGGTGTCTACTTTTGGTTATTAGATGAAATGTTGCGAACAATTTTCACTTGGAGATCTGGAAATAAATTTGTACTTGGTGATTCCACCACTGAAGTTGGATACGTTGTTGCATCTCAAGCTACAAAAGAAATAATTCATATTTATAAAATACTTGAATATTTGTAGGATACACAAAAGACTTCAACACCTCCTTTTGTTGTTTACACTTGTATAATTCAATTGGAAAATAATCCTAGATTCCATGATCAACCCAAACATATCAAAACAAAATATCATTTGATTCGACATCATGTAGAGGCAAAAAAAATTCATGTGACACATTGTCCTACTTCAGAGAAAATTGTAGATATTTTTACCAAAGCATCGGGACATGAAAGGTTTAAAAATTTCATAATTTTACTTGCCATGTAAGATGTCCCTCAGGATTAAGAGGGGAATATTAACTAATCTGTCGAGATTAACTTGTATATTAGTAGATAGAATCATTATTTTTTTTTTTGTATTTCTCATTATGGAGAACTTATTTAGACATAACTATCTCCCTTTTTTTGTATAAATATAATATTTCTAAATGAATAATAAAATATTTTCTTTTATAAAGTTTATTCTCGAGCCTATCTATAGTCTCATCGCTAACAACTTTAATCCCAATCTTCAAAAATATTCATATAGTAAAACTATTTCATCGCAAGGAAAATACATTTGAGTGGAGGTGGACAGGTGGATGTTTCTTTGATGGTGCCTCTAAATTATTCAAGCAAATTGGTGCTTTACCATCTATAAACAAACAAAAGATGCATATAACATAGTGCACAGTGGAATGCTTTTTTTTGAAAAATAAAAAACCACAGTTCACTTAATACAAAAACACATTAGTGCCTGAATATTCTTTAGCACTAGCGTCCTCAATATAGTAAAACATACTGGTGCTATTCGATAGTGACATCGAGGTGCAGCAAATGTATAAGAATGCCTAGAGGCACCCTATAAAGCATACCGATATATTGTTTCTAATTTCTAAAAAAAATACTTGTGATGTTGTAAAACCACATCACATGTATGTTACCTATAACTTAAAGCCCGAGAGTGTCTTGATAAAGAACCATGATAATTTTAAAAAAATGGTGCTTTTGGATATATCCTAGCCCAGTGCACTTCACGAAATGCTTCAAAGGAGGTTTAACTAAATAAAACCCTCCGACTTGTAATTCTCAATTTTACCATCTATAGTGCAAGAGAGGTTTGAATCACCAGAGGAACTCTTGCGACATGCAAATTCCTTGATGTCAGTACTTTTTTTTCTCACCATCCTTTAGTACAGTGCTCACTGTTTGAGTTTTGGTTTTTCTCATACATGGTGAATTTTTGTTTTCTCAATTACATATCCACAATGCCTCCATGATGACCAAATTTCTAGGTAATCTTTATTTTCATTTCTAGTTTAAGTTTTTATTGAATTAGGATTTCAAGTTAGGTTAAAATTCTCATTTTGTTTTCAAAAAAACAAATCGACGTGTAGTGCGATTTATATGTTCGTCTGGCATCAGGAGTAGTGCACCCTATAACTTTACAGGGTGCATCATGTTTCAGTGTGTGAAAATAAATAAATTCCATTTTAGTGGTGTGTTTTGTAAATATAAATGCACATGTGATAGATTTTTTGTCAGTGTGTCACTCTCAATGCATTTATATTTGCTAAACACGCTAAAAATAAGTCTTTAAAATAGTCCTATATCTTGGTGTGTTCAATAACCTAAACCTATTGTACTAGTTCCAATAGGTTATACATGTGCATCTGTGCAAAAGTATGTTGCACCTCTATGAAAAGTTTAATTTCTGAAACACCCGTAGTGCATCATACTTATGTGTGCACAGTTATAGTGCGATTATAGTGGAAAGTGAAGTCACTCTAGTGCATGACTGTGTTTTGAGTGCACTCGTAATTTTTTGTTTTTTTAGATTGAAATTTATGTTTCCATAGTTATAAATACATTTTTCATTTTATAAAAAAACTGTATTTTATGTATCAGGATTATTTGTTTTATATTTCATTCATGGAGCAAAGACTTCAGCAGATGGATCAGTAGTAGGAGCAGGAGCAATAGGCAGACCCATATACTATGGTCTGACCATGGCAGGTCAAAGAGAGGGAGAGGGATTTATACCCTTTCCCTATTAATGTAGTGAACCAAGTTCTCTTGAACAATATAGGCCTACTTAAGTAACATGAGGAGGGTAAATCATTGAAGGTGCACTATGTCTTATTGATTCATTTGATCCATCGATGGAATGTCCAACAATAGACTTTTTGTGTCGGTCTTGAGTTGTGGTATAGGACCACTAAGGAGGACACATACTTTATCAATGGCCTATAAATGAGAGGGGAGGATTTTCCCAGTTACTTGATGTCCCCCATGGTGTTACAATTGAGCTTCAACTTGAATACACTTAGGGATATGTCAGCATCATGCAGTCCATCCATCATATTTTCAGGATGATGGTGGATAGCTACATATTTCTTCTTCTGATACAAAGGAGGCTAGGTGCAGCTTATTATTATTTAGCACCATTGAAAACTCTTGTGGTGATAGGAACCACATTAGTTTTCCTCTTGTGTATTATGTTGATTCTTTGATTCAAGTGCCACATTCCATCAGATGGTATGCCATTTTTTTGAGGTAGTTTTGCATGACTTTAGATAGATGTCATGTGTAGTTAAGATAGGGGAGGCATAACTTCCATTTTTCTTTTGATATTTTTTGTTTATTTTATTTTTTTAGAGACAAGATATGCATTTTATCATCACCCTCATAGGATGATCACTGAGGCCCAAATGCACATGTGGGGATAGATGATGCCCGAGAGGATCATGTCAGATTCTCTGACTAGTATTTCTGATGAGGCACTAGAGCGACTAGCCAATGTGGATGACCATCAATTTAGTGCACTGGCATATCTGTATGCGGGGATTGATTGGAGAGGGTGTCCCAACACCTTATTCACAATGAATGAGCCCCTAAAAAATAGGGGTAATATTATTGTTTCTTTAAATTAATCTAGTTTCATTTATTATTTGAATGAATTAGAGTAAATTTTATTTTATCACGTTCTTTAAATTGTTTTATGAATTTTTTTAATAAAATTTTCCAATTATTTTTGCATGCTACATATTTTATATACATAAGCTCTTATGATGGGGGCATGCCCCCTCCCCTGCCATCAGATGGAAGATATAGGAGGATTTGAGGATATGGATGTGACCCAAGTGGGTGAGGGTGAGGCACATCCTTAGGGGGGTTGGACATCCAGGGCGAGAGGATTTTAATACGATTTTGGATGGAATACTATGATATATTGGCTAGATTTTCAGTTTTGCGAGGATTCCACCCTTTGAGGCCTCGAGATATCAGTGCGGATACAATGTTCATGGATCTATATAGAACCCGTTCGTAGAATTTGATGCACCTTCTATGATATGTCATAAGAGCTAGTACTTTAATAGTAGTGATGAAGGATGAAAGGCATCATGTAACAACATATCCATCAGATGAGGGTGGTCACGATGATGATGATGATGATCATGATCATGATGAGGACGTTTTTAGTGCAGACATCCCATCACATTATGGCCATCAGGGTGTCCGTGATCCTTCTTGTAGTACGCCTTCTCATTAGTCGCCTCATAATGTTCAGATGCCAGAGCTAGAGGATGAGTCGTATGTTTCTCATGTCAAAGCAGACTGAACACCTTCTCCTATAGACTATCCATGACCTTCTACTCACGACCAACCACCTCTTAATCCTCCACCTCAACTGAGCTCTATAGACGTAGTTGACGAGGCAGTAGATGACCATTCATCGTCTTCTATTCAAGACGAGGCTATAGGCACTACTACATCTGTCGTTTCATATATTTGATTTCACTTATTTGAATTCATGATGTAGTTATTTAACTCCTTTGTTTTTGTGTGTGTATATATATATATATATATATATATATATATCCATCCATCGTCTTCTACTCCAAACTAGGCTCCAGGCACTATTACATCTATTGTATCAGATATTTGATCACACTTATTTGAATTTATGATGTAGATATTTGAATGTTATATATATATATATATATATATATATATATATATATATATATATATATATATATATATATATATATATATAAGTGTGTGTGTGTGTGTTGCATGTTTTTGTGCATGTTTATGTACTTATTTTATATGTTGTTGTTTATGTATATATTGTTAGGTCATGTTAGATATGTTCATCAATGTGCTTGCACATAAATGTGTACATGATAGCAATTATTCGACATGAGATTTATATTAATTCGAGTATGTGTGTGGTGATGATGTTAGATTACAATCTTTTTGTATTTTTATATGTGATCATGATCATAATGTCCTATATAATTATTAGATATGTGTGCTAGCTAATGACGTTTACATGTGATACTAAAAGTGTATATAATTAGATGATGGTAGTGAATTCAAGTGTGTGTATTAGATGATGTTTATGTTTATTAGATTATTATCGTCATGGTGTTTATTTTATGAAATAATATTTATTATAGGTTATGTATTAGTGAATTTATATCAAACTTTTATATATGAAATTGCATGTAAAACGACTTTAAAAAAAATGCAAAGATATTTTTATAAATTAAAAAATTTAGTATGGTTGAAACTAGAATTCTAGAATTATGATAAAAAAATTTCTATTGCTTAAATAGTTCATTGATATTCAATCTAACTTCATTAGTAAAATATTTCAACACTCACAACGATAAAATAATTTAAGGTAAAATAATTTAGTTAGTTCTGAAAAGGCGCAAATTTACAACTCATTCAATTTTTAATATAAAATATTATTCATAATAAATTATTACAAAATAAAATTTAACTAATTCAATATTGGTTTATAAATTTTAATCTATGGTTAAATCTAAAAAAGTTAATTCGATTTTTTTTTACAACTTATAGCCTAGACCCATCTTAACTATGGATATACCAAGCGTCGAGAGGGATCAAATAGCTTGAGATGCAAACATATGTTTGAATGAAAAGAGATTTGATCCCTATAGATGCTTGGTGAATGTAGTGAGTTGGTATATTAATATATATGCAATTGACAATGAAATATTTTATTTATAATTCATGTTCTCTGCATTAAAATGTTAAATATGCCCCCTCATATTTTTTCTTGTATGTATACATTTAATTATTTTTTATTAATATTTTCTAAATTAATATTACATATCAAATCCATATTAATCATTGAAAATTTTACGCATATCCCTTCTACATTGAATTAGAAATAAACTATTATTGGGATAGGAATTCTCTCAATCTTTCTCACTCAAGTGAAAACATAAGGAAATTTTCAATTTGAATTGCTTTGTTTTTCTCTATAAAAAGTGTCTATAACTTTATGGGATTTAAAATTGACATTGAAATATTTTACTTATGGTTGGGAGTAAAATCATTATTGTTATAAATATATATGTTTTTTAAATACCACATGTAAATGAAACATAGAACGAATTAAACATAATGTAATATCTATAATAATATTTTCCTTGTAATAAAAAGTAGAGTATATTTTTTCACTCATTACATTTCTTGCCCATAATAAAAGGTAAATAATTTTGCTAAATTAAGTTTCAATTTGTTGATTTCAATTATTATTGTATTGTTTTTAAATGTAATGTTAAGTAACAACATCTCTACCATACTGAGTTGCAGAGCACCTCTCAGTGCAATTAATTTAGATGTAATACAACTTAAAAATTTCTATTTTAATAAAATTGATTTTATTACTAAAGTTATGAGATTTTAAAAGAATTTAATTTAGTCATTATAGTGACTCTTACCAATTTAAATTAAAAGTTTCTCTCTGTAAATATGAGGATAAAGAAATGTAAAATCAGTCTTGTGATCAAGTTACTTATAGTTGGGGATTTGCTCTAATGGAAGTTCTCCCTTAAAGAGGCAAGTGAAAATTTTTCCAGTAATAAAGATATAACATTTTGATGTTATTTTGGTTCTTTGTTTTCTATTTCACTCGTTTAAATTGAATTCTTTGTAATAATAAATATGATTTAAATAATACAAATTAGATTATCATGAGATATTCACGAAATTTCATGTTTTTGACATTTCACCTAGCTAATATTACACCATGTTCACAATCATAAAGACATGTATACTTTAAATAATTTAGTTTTCTTTTTTTCTAAGTTAGACTATATCTATTATATCATACAAGGAAAAATATTACATATCTCTTCCTCCGGACTTGGCAAGCCAATTCTAGAGGGAAGTTTCAAGAGTTTGAAACTAGAGAACAGAATGCCCCGGCTGGGGAAACGAGTCTACCAGAGACTCAAAATAAACCCTGCCCAAAGTGGGAAACCAACATACACAGTATCAAAATTTTAACTGAAGCCCAAGATAAAAGCATTCCAAAACATGTTTAAACTATAAAATGCTACGAAAAAGCTAGAAAGAGAGAAGAGAACCCTACAAATGAAGCTAGTGAGGGACCTTCATTCTTCTTTCTGGTGATCAGGTATTCCTCCTCTATCCTGTAAACATGGAAGGAGTCATCATCCTCCTTGCTCAACGCATGGCTAGTGACCTGGGGCCGTGGTGAACCCATAGTATCTGGCCGATTGGAGGTGGCATCAAGTTAACTAGTGTCCTCAACCTTATCTCTAGCGTCACTATTTGAACTCATCCCATCGCTCGAACTCAAGTTTATGCTACTGCAATGGCTGCTATTGGAGCTCTAAAAAGGAAGATATTTCATTTACCGACGGATGAAGGCTGGCTTAGGCGGGATGGTTGACTTGCATGGTTGTTTTCTGGTCCAAATGCTTGAGGAAGCTAGAGGGGAGACAAGGAGCCACAGGGATAATTGAGCGGAAATATTGACAGGGTCGAGCCTGCATGGCTCCTCCCAGCCCAGAGATAGATTCATTTCCCTCACCACGTCTTGCGAAAGAGGTGGTCTAGAGGGGAGGCCACATCCTCTAGCCCTGCGACATCACATATGGTGATGCCTAGGCATGAAATTTGAAGGAATAGATGTGCAGGACTGAGATAGAGTTCTCGACTACACCGGAGAGGTGTTTCCACCACCTGAGAACATTGAGGGGAGGCTGGGGCAGGGTTGAGCAAGGCCAGGAGCCAGAGGATTCAAGGCAGAGTGGAAAGCATGCAAAAATAACATGAATGAAAGCCGAATGGAGGCCGATTGAGTAGGGGTAGCAGGCTTAATAGCCATGGTGATGGATTTGAGAGCCCTTAATGCTCTGCAATAATAGGACAATGTATTGAAGGTGGCGGGGAGTGAAGTTAAGGCAGGCTTGCTCATGCATTTAATGCTGGGCAGGTGACCATGTGCAAGCACGTGGGATGGACAGTTGTCCCGCCACATGGCATCCAGGTGGCCCCTCTGGTCACTGCAACGCACCTGCATCTGGGATATTTTAAATAATTTAGTTACAAATACATAAAAAATAGAAATTTATTTTACATAATCTAAACATGAAACAAAAATGCATCACCAAGTCTATTTGAAACTCAAAAAAATGCCTCTTAATTATCATCACAAATGTGGTGCTCTTGGTATTCTTTGATCGTACCAATGCTATCATATTTACCCAAAACATTGCCCAAATAATATTTAAAAATATAGTTATATCTGAGTTCGTTCGATAATGTGAATGTTTCATCCACGTTCGAAAATGTTATACATGCACATTGGTGCATATGTGTGACAATCCACTATGAAAATTTAAATTTGTGAACCAAAAACAGTGTGTCATAGGTAAGTGCACACCGTCTACAATGCGGTTGTGTTTTACATGGCACTGAAGTTGGGGCATGACTGTGTTTTTAACGCACTGATATTGTTTTTTTTGCATTTAAATTTATATTTCCATATTAATAAATACATTTTTAATTTAATAAAAAAATTTGTGTTTTATGTATGAGGATGATGTATTTTATATTTCAATCATGTAGAAGAGACATGAGTAGAGGGAGAAGTAGAAATTGGAAATAATTCAAAAAATAATGAAAAAAACAATACAACGATAATATAAATTATGAAATAACACAATAACATATCACTCTCCAATTTCATCACCTTGATTATCTTCCTCGACACTTGGAATGATAACAATGTTTTCCCCAAAAACACATTTTGATCTAGGGTATTGTCTTAATACGAAACACCAATCTATATCTAAAACATTTTGGTAAAAAAACACTTGGTTGCCGCATTTTTTGAAAACATAAGGCCCCATAGTTGCCTAGCACATCTTTCTAGAGTTGATAGATGTCAACCCGCTATCGTGATCTTCCTTTAAATTATTCTGACCAAAGGTGTCCCACCACTTGCACCTAAAAATAACACATTAGAATGGAGGGAAATATACTTGAATGATGTCTTGTATCTTTCCAATGTAACCTAATGTCCCATGCATTAGGTTTTGATCGTGGTGGATAGTGCAACTAGATTGGTCAAACTTGACTTCCACTCCATAGTCTTCTGCCATGCACCCATAATCGACATCCTCTATGCAAAAATAATGTCCATGTGCCCATATAGATGGGAACAAGTGCACCTATAAAAAAGTGAAAAATAATATATATATATATATATATATATATATATATAATCTACAATTCGCAGGTGAAATATGAAATTAAAAATATACATAAAATATTGTAAGTACCGATTTTTTTCATCTAATCCCTATGTTTATCACATCGTTTTTAACACGTGGGTAATGAACAGATGCACCATATTTCACTCTAACTTTATCATCAACCCAATTTTTAGATCATGTCATTGGCATATTTTATTTTAAATGATCAGGATAAGGCATGCTTCTACAATTCAACCATTTTAATTATCTCCTGTCACTATCCAATTTTCCCCTCTTCTCTTTAAATAGCGTGACCCAAAGCTATGTCGCTTCTATATGGTAAATAATGAGTTTGTTGATGGCTTCAATTTCTAAATTTGTTGATGAAATCCAACACACACACACACACACATATTACATCTGAGATTAAATTATGCTTTAATATGAAATTTAATAAGAATATTTATTTTCTAGTAATTTGAAAAATGATAAGCCTCCACTTACTCTTTAGCATGTTCCTCTTTCTCTTCATTTCAATAAGCTCCCCTTCTCTTTTTTCTTCATCCTTTTTTTCGTCCCAAATCACTGCACCTGATGTGTTTTCAATCAACTTCTTGATGTACTCACTATCATAATGGAAAGTGTTGTGAAACAAACTCCAAAAAGAGAAGAAAATAGATATCAACGCCTTAGAAATAAGCCACTTTTAGGGGGCAACCTCCAATACATTAAATGAATGAACAATTCTTGGATGATTCAAATTACAAAACCTCCTTTCTATATATAGGATTCCATGTGGTCACAATGTAATCCTAGTGGGGCTACAATTTAATCCTGAGTGAAAATCCTGAGTGTCCTCAACACTTGAGTAGCTTTGGGTGCTTCTGTATAAAATTATCATCCCCCCATGTAGAATATTCAGTGGGTAAGCTCTTCCACTTTATGAGATACTCTGAAATTGATCGATTCCGTATTTGTCGAGTTCTTGTTTCCATGACCGCTTCAGGTTCCAATATGATTTTTCCTTCCTCATCAAGTTCCGGCAATATTGTTTGAACTGGAATATTTTCACCTATAACCTTCTGTAAGCATGAAACATGGAAAATTGGATGCACTCATGAAGAAGCAGGAAGCTCCAATTTATATGCCATAGTACCAATATTTTGCAACACCTTGTAAGGACCATAGTACTTTGGTGATAATTTATTATCCTTCTTAGCTTGCTTGAGGGACATTTGTTTGTATGGTTCTAGCCATAAAAATACCCAGTCTCCTACATAAAAAATTCTCTCATTGCGATGTTTATTTTTCTGTTGTTTCATTTGATTTTGTGCCAAATTCAGGTTGTCCTTTAAGAGTTGAGAACTTCTTGTTGATGCTCGATGTGATCTTCCAATTCTTGAACCTTCAAATTTTATCTTAAATATGATGTGATGGATGGTGGATGATATCCATAAAGTGCCATAAATGGGGTAATTTTTGTTACAGTATGGAAGGAAGTGTTATACCACCATTTAGCTAGAGGTAACCACTTGACCCATTGTGCTTGTTTATTAGATACAAAACAACGAAGATATCCTTTCAAACATTTATTTACTATCTCAGTTTGACCATCAGATTGAGGATGATAAGATGAGCTATGAGCTAATTGAGTACCCAGAAAAGAAAATAACTTCGTCCAAAAAATTCTAGTAAAAATGGGATCTCTGTCACTCACAATAACCCGTGGGTTTCCATGTAGCTTTTGAATTGTGTCCATAAATGTAGTAGCAATTGTACTTGCTTTAAATGGATGAGATAATGCAAAAAAGTGTGCATACTTGGTAAGTATATCAACTACAACCATGACGAAATTATTTCATTTAGAATTAGGTAAACGTGTGATAAAATCCATTGATATCTCCTCCCACTTGGAATGGATAAAAATTGTAGAAGACCCAGGGTCCTAATTGTCTCAACTTTATTCTGCTGGCAAACCAAACATTCCGCCACAAAATTTTGAATATCAAATTTAAGGCCATCCCAAAAAAATTATTTCTTCACCCTATGGTAATTTTTTATAAATCCTGAGTGTCCTCCTAAAGGAGAAGTGTGCAATTCCAAAAGAATATTTTGTTTTAGTTGGGAATTCTTACAAAGAAATACGCGATCTTTGTACCATAAGGAATCATTTTTCCAACTAAATGTATCAGTTGTACTAGGATCTTGCTGCAACTTTTGAATGAGTGTCCACACATCTTCATCCTTCTTCCATTCATCTCTTTGTTCAGTTATCCAATCTGGTTGGATAATATAAATGGCACAAAGCAATGCTTCCACCTCTTCATTCTTTCTTGAGAGTGCATCTACAACAACATTTAGCTTCCCTTTTTTGTATATTATTTCAAATTCATAACCCAACATCTTTGTGACCCATTTTTGTTGCTCTTCTAAAGATAGTCTTTGTTCCAAAAAGTGTTTAAGACTATCATGATTATTTTTTACCTTGAAGTGTCTTCCCATTAGGTAAGTTCTCCATTTCTTTAGTGCATGTAGTATTGCGAACATTTCCTTCTCATAGATAGGTTTATGTAAATACTTCCCTTTGATTGGATGACTTTCAAAAGTAATTGGTCTTCCTTCTTGGATTAAAACAACACCAATTCCATTTCCTGAGGCATCACATTCCACAATAAAGGTTTTTTTGAGGTCTGCGTAGCTAAGACTAGTGCTAGGCACATTGCCTCTTTAAGATGTTCAAATGCCTTAGTTTCTTCAGGAGTCCATGAAAATGCATCTTTCTTCAATAATGTTGTTAGAGGTGCTGCTATTCTCCCATAATTCTTAACAAAATTTTGATAATACCCTGTTAACCCGAGAAATCCTCGCAACTGATTTATGGTTGTGGGGACTTTCCATTCCTTAATGGCTTTAATTTTGTTAGGGTCTACTTTAACACCCTCGTGAGATACAATATGACCCAGATATTCCACTTCTTGTACTCCAAAGAAACATTTGGATTTTTTTGCATATAATTGTTTCTCCTGCAATAGTTTGAGCACCCTGTCAACATGTTCAACATGATCCTTCCAAGACTTGTTGTAGATTAGTATATCATCAAAATACTAGCACAAATTTTCTAAGGAAGGGTTTGAAAATGGAATTCATCAACCCTTGAAATGTAGAAGGTGCATTGGTAAGGCCAAAAGGCATGACCAAAAATTCATAATGACCCTTATGAGTTCGAAATGCTGTTTTTGGAATATCTTTAGTCTTCATTCTAATTTGATGATATCCTGAACGAAGATCCAACTTGGTAAAATAAATTGCTCCATGTAATTCATCCAATAATTCATCAATCACAGGAATGGGAAATTTGTCTTTAATGGTGAGCTTATTGAGCTTCCTATAATCCAGACACATTCGCCATGATCCATCCTTCTTGTGTACCAATACTACAGGAGCAGAGAAAGAACTTTGACTAGGTTGAATTATACCCGCCTCTAACATTTCTGCAATCATACGTTCAATTTCGCTCTTTTGGACATAAGGATATATATAAGGCCTGATGTTTGGAGGAAGACTTCCTGGAATCAAATGAATAGCGTTATCATGATGAAGAATAGGTGGGAGTCCTTTGGGAGTTTCAAACACCTTGGAATGATTGTCCAAGACTTCTTGGAGATCTGCAGAAATAGATGATTTTGATGTTGGAACTTCTAGTGAGCATAATTGTGCAATTACGCCTCGTTGTTCTTTCTTTAGAAGCTTTGTCATGACATTAGATCTTATTATCTTTCCCGGCTTCCCTGCAATACCCCGTAATTCGACTTCCTTTCCTTCTGAAAAAAATTTCAAGAAAAGTTCTTGAAAATTAAAAGCTACCGTCCCCAAAGATTGTAACCATTGTACTCCTAGTACAACATCAGCACCTCCCATAGGAATGGAAAGCATTGGACTAGTCAACACATATTCCCCCATGGTTAGTTTGATATTATGGCATTTTCCAGAGAAATTTATAGTTCCTCCATTTGCAACCATCACTTGACATTCTGGTGCTGGGTATAGGAAACAATTCAATTCCTTGGCTACCTTACAATGAATAAAATTATGGGTACTACATGAATCAATCAACACTATTACCTTTTTCTTCTTGATATGTCCTTCTATCTTGAGAGTTTGAGAAGTGGTAATTCCTGCCAATGCATTACATGATAAGGTCAGACTCATTTCTTCCGCTTCTTGGGTTGGTTCCCGGTGTATATCATCTTCTTGTTCATTTTCTTCTTCCTCTTCACAATCTATGTAAAATAATTTTCTCTCAGCACACTTATGACCTCTAGTGTATTTTCTATCACAACTGTAGAAAATACCTTTTGCTCTTTTTTCTTCCAATTTTTGTGGTGTCAACCTTCTAGGTTGTGGAAATCTAGGAGTAGCAACACTTCCCTCTTTATAGAAGTGAGTGGTAGGCTTCCTTTTCGCCATAATTTTACATTCAATTTTTCTTGCCAACCTTAATGCATTCTCCAATGAATCAGGTTCCAAAACGTGAACTTCATTTTGGATGCTATCCTTTAAATTACCTATGAAGATATCAATCTTGTGTTCCTCTAGAATATCAGTTACCCTTATATTCAATTTTTGGAAGTCCTCAATGTGCTCCCCCATTAAACCCTTTTGTTTTAGATTTATCAGTTGGCTAAAGAATGTGTTTCTCTTTGTAACCTCATAACGTGCTATCATTTCCTCTGTAAAAATTGACCAAGTGAAAAATTTTTTATCGGAGAAAAGCCATTGATACCATACAAATGTATTTTGTTCTAAATGTAAATTTGCAATGCGTACCTTTTGTGTGTTTTTCACATTATGGAGATAAAAATATTTCTCCATCTGTAGTATCCATGTTACAGGATCCTTTCCATCAAACTTCCTCATATCCATTTTTGGAATATGGTGGTTCTTCCCACCAACATTAGATTTTATGAAATCACGATTAACATTTATTTTGTTCTCATCGGGAGTTTCCTCTACTATCTTTTCTCCATAAGGAAACATTTCTTGTATGAAATTTTTCAAACCTTCCATGTCTACTTTTAGATCATTCTTCATGTTTTCCATTTTCTCATTGATCTTAGCTTCCATGTCATCCATATTAGATTCCATGCCAGCTTCCATGCCATTCTTCAAACCATCCATCTTAGATTCCACGCTTTTCTTCAAACCATCCATCTTAGTTTCCATGCCTTTCTTCAAACCTTCCATGTCATTTTTTGTTGCTCTTTGCGAGAGGAAAATTTGTTGCACTTGCTCTTGTAATTTTGATATGTCATGTTTTTATTCTTCGTCTTCATGAGTCATAGTAGAGATTTCTAAAGGCTTAATTGGTGTTGAATTCTTTTTAGGGGGCATATTAGAATCCAATATTGATATATATTCTATAATATGCCCTTCGAATCAATTCAACTTGATTCTTCAAACAAGACTTATGAAATTCGGAAAAAAAAAAATACACACCTTTTACTTGCTTTTTAGGAGCTTGATATTGAAATTGAATTATATCTATAATTTTGGATCCTCTATATCTGAAATTCAGCCCTGTAGTAGCGCTCTAAATCTTATTTCAAATGCCACAGGTCTAATCTGATTTGGATTCTTCAAGACAAAGTTATGTCCAATCTCCCACAATGACCCAATTTTGGACTGGTTCAGTACATCGAACTTGTACGACTTGCCATGTGTCACTATTTGCTCATTTGGACCAAAAACTATAGTCTGTGCACTTGCAGCCACTTTCTAAAACATTCCAATCCGATGCTCAGAGAGAGAGCTATGAATATTTTCCCATCATCACCTCTTTGAGATGAAATTCAGAAGCCTAAAAAAGCCATAACTTCCACAGATCATATGTCCGAAAATATTGCAAACCAGTATCTAAAAATTTTGGAAAATATTCCTCGATATTGTGGCTTTGCACTCTAAAAATTTCAACTTCTGAACCTTCGTAGAAAAAAAGTTACTACAAAAATACCATGATGACCTGCTTAGGTTAAATTCAGGAGCGTGTAAAATGACCTAACTTGCACAGATCATATCTCCGAAAATATTGCGAACCAAGCTCTGGAATTTTTTGAAGATGTTTCTCAGGATTGTTTCTTTGCACTCAAAAAATTTTAGATTCTGAAACTTCATAGAAAAAAAGTTATAGCGAAAATTCTACGTTGACCTGTCTGGAGCAGTGAAACCCTAGAATCTCAAAGCTTTGATACCAAATGTTGTGAAACCAGCTCCAAAAAGATAAAAAAAGAGATATCAACACCTTATAAATAAGCCACTTTGAGGGGGCAACCTCCAATACATTACATGAATGAACAATTCTTGGATGATTCAAATTAAAAAACCTCCTTTATATATATAGGAGTCCATGGGGCCATAATGTAATCCTAGTGGGGCCACAATCTAATCCTAGCCAACCTAAAAATAATAAATTAAGGGCATAATAATAACAATATGGGGGTTACAAGGGTACAATAATAACAATAAGTGGGTTACACTAATAATAATAAGGGACTATACTAGTAATATATGGACCTAACAGAAAGTCTCATGTGATATATACGAAACTACCATAGACCCCTCGGATTTTTCCTTTTGTTGAAGAAAACCTTTGAATTTCTTCATGTACCTCTTGAAGAAGAACATCCAACAACAAGAAACGACCCCAACTAGTTCAACCTCATCTACTAGGTGAATTATAACATCAACCTACAAGTCCATGAAACTCGTCGGAATATCCTTCTAAAACATACAAACGATCTCAATTATCTCTTGATGCCGCCATGGAATGCTAGCCATATGAATCTCCTTTGATGTAATCCAATTAAAAAATGTAGATAATTTCAAAATGGCATGTCGTAGGTACTTGGGAAAGCCATTGTTCAGACACCCATGCACAACTAGATGATAAGGAAACCGCACAATAAATATTACATTATCCAAACAATAATTATAAAATATCATGTTACATAAGAATAAAAAAATAAAAACATCATGTTTTTGACACACACACACTCTTAGAAGGTTCAAATAGTAATGTGATTTCAACCCCGATAAATGGTCATCCATAGTGAAGTAGTGTCATAGTGAAGACCCATATAAAGAAGAAACCGTCACACTCATTACAAATTCATTTTCCCAAGAAATATCATTTCTCTTTAAAATCCATGGGACATCACCATATTTGAAATACCAAGAGGGGCCAACCTCTCCTCTAGTTTCTTGTCTTCGCCAATGTGTCTTTTTAGTTTTTGAAGAAATAAGATCAATCCTAGCAACTAATGTGTCACTTTATTTTGATGATATGTGCCTCCATAAATAGAATGAAACATTTTTATTTGTATTTTTATTTATTATTATGTTGTTTCTTAATTTAACTAAAAATAAAAATATATTTCTTTTTAGTCAAATTAAGAAACAACATAATAATAAATAAAAATACAAATACAAATTTAATAAATAAATTTAGTCAACTAATATATATATATATATATATATATATATATATATATATAATTTTTAAATTTTTTTGGCCTTAAACTTAATCTTATTTTGGGTCAAACTAGTTGTTTCCTTCCAATGGCTAGTTAACGCTTCTCCTCATCTATTTATAGTGGAATTCCATGATCTTATTTCTCGTCAGTTCGGAAGATGAGCCACACTAGTTGGTTTGAAATGCGTCGACCAAATTATTTTCTATGTGATTATTACCGAAAGATATCATTGTTCAAAATATGGATCACAAAAGCCATATTTGAAATATTGTAACTCAATATTGCTAAGAAACATACATTTGACATTTTAAAATTTTCTCTCACATTGTACAACAACATCATTATCCCTAGCTAAGTAGACTTTGACTTTCCGCTAGGTCTAAAGAGAGGGGTGGAGGAAAGATATTTCACGCTTTCGAATAAGTTATTAATGATATGAACATCATCCCCTATCTCATCATTTTTGAATGCATCTAACAAAATTTCCTCCATGTCAGTCATATCCCATAAGTAATCATGCATACCAATCTCCATTTGATTGCCTCCATTTTCAACTTTTGATTAAGAAATAATATTGTTGTAGTCATTCCTAATTGGTGAATATAGATGAAGTTGGAGTTGAATATGTGGTTGATTCAGCCATTATTTGTATTCTTCCTCTTTGATTCTTTCTCTTAATGTCACCTTCTCTCGATTTGACGTTATAGTGGAATGCATCGGAAAATGGTATGTGGGTCGCTCATCATCACTAGAATCTGAATTTCAAAAGCTATTGATGTCATTAATACAATATAAATGATATTAGTAATCAATTCAATGTAATTATTTTGTTGAAATTTTAGTATACCAAATAATTATTACCATCGTTGATCTACGATTGTGACCAGAGGACTCCATGCTCCAATTGGAAGAGTAAAGAGGTTGTCCATTTTCACTTACCGGCTACTTACGATATGCTTATCATGATAAGACCTTCTGACATTTTGGAGGATAATATGGAGTAATATTTTATTCATATGAACTCGATTCTGAATAAGGATCCTACAATAATTTACATACATTTTTATTCAAATTGACATGGATTTTAGAAAATAATTCCAAATAGATAATCGAAATATAAACAAAATAGGAACATAGTCAAGATGGAAAGGGTGAACTTCATGAAGGACTTTGATCAACAATATGGAATGAGATGGAATTTGAAGAATTAGCCATTTGATAATATTGAAAATTTTTCCATGTATTTGAGAAAAATAAGTAATAAAATTTTGTGTGAGTATCTAAAATTAATCTCAAGAACCATATAACAACACTCTAAATTTCAATAGAGTTTTGAAACTATTTTTCAAGAACAAGGTAACTTTAAGCAGAAATAATATACTATGAACTGCTCTAATCCATGTGGATGTGTCCTAAACGATAGCTTGGGATTAATATGTCTTTTTGTGTGAAAACAAAAACTTTAGATAGATTTTAAATGCAACCGATGAGCTAATAAAAATAAACAACACTAGTCTATTTAACTAATAAGAGCACCAAGGCATTTAAATAACACCCACACCAGTTCCTAAATTCCAAAAAAATAAAATATGAGTTAGCATATTAGTGCTCTTTCACATAAAAATGCATCGGTGCTTTAAAATTAAAAAAAAAAAAATTTAACACTATACACAATTGTTTCCCAGACATAGAAAATAAAAACGAATTCAAGAATCTTTGTGCTCTTTTAAATATAGATCATGTGATTGGGTTAAAAAAATTAATTGAAAGTGAATAAAAATTGAGTCATGTCGGTGCGTTGAAAAAAAATGCCCCTCGGAAATGTCTGTGCGACTTTTATATAAATGCACAAGTGTGCTTGTTATCTAACACACTGATGTGTGAAGAAATTGAATAAAAAAAACACGATTTTGTTTTTAATTAAAAAATGAGAAGAATTCGATTTTTTCAAATCTAATTTCAAAGTCTTTTAATTAGTAAAAATTTATTCACCATTTCATTATTTTACCCTAAATTTCAAGGGTGTGATTTACAAGAGAGATATACCAAGAGCATTGTGCAACAACAAAAAAATACTTTAGAGAAGAAGAACTATTCAGAAGATCATAAGCTAAAAGGTATGGCGATTCACTAAAAAATATGCATTGTAAGCTTTAAATTTTATTATTTATTTTACTAATAATTTTTTTTTAAATTTTCGTTAGGGTTTAATTAAAAGAGAGATCATTTGCAAGAGAAGATCAGATCAGAGCTGCAAAATATTTTGGAATCACTGAAAGATTAGAAGTTGAAAGGTATGGTGATTCACTTATAACCTTGGATAATAAGAACCTTAAATTTTACTGTTAAAATATTTTAGAATTTTTGTTGAATTTGTTTAAAATTTAGAAAATAAAATTATAAAATTGTATAATAAAAAATTTACTATAGATTTTACTAGTAAATTTTCTTATGATCTCTATTCCTATTTAAATATAATTGAAATTTAGAAAAGAAGAAAAGGTTAAATACTTACCTTAAACCCTTGCTTCTTCCTACAAAATTTAACATTAGCGTTTAACTTTCTCTACCACTTCACAATTAAGGTTTTTCAATTTAGGAATTTTAAATTTAGTGGGTTTGTGTACTTACTATATATAGGGAATTTGACATATAAAGTAGGGGAATCACTTATTGAATTATATCCAAATATTTTCGGACCTCTCCTCTTTTTTTTAAATGCTATATGTTATGTGGTGCCCTATATGTAACACAACACATTGGTGCTACCTGAGTAAATTATAACACTTTCAATTTTTTCTAGTATGTTCATCATTTCCCCCAGTGTAATATAACACACAGATGCAGTTGTTCCTAATAGCACTGTTAAATCATTAAGGTGCTTGAGCCTTACAAGTCACACTGCCAACCCTCTCCGATTAAAAAAAAAATATGCTATATGATTTGGGGTGCACCATATGTAATAGAACACACTAATGCTACCTGAGAAACACAATGCACCAACATACCATAACAATATGTAATTTGTAATGTATTTTCATCTTAAGAGTACCGTTAAATCATTTTGTTGTGTTTATCTTTACAGTTCACACTGTAATCCCTCTCGTTTATTTTTAAAAACGGTTAGATTTTCCATGGTGCGCCATCTGTAATATAATGAACCAAGGCTACAAGGGAAATACAACACGCTGATATATTATAACACTTTTGATTTGTCCAGTTTGTTTGTTGTTTCTCCTAGTGTAATATAACGAACCAGCATTCATGTTCCTAATAGCACCATTAAATCAATGTGGTTCATTTAGCCTTACAAATCACACCATCCTAATTTAATTTTTTTTTTAAAAATTAATTCTCCATGATGGTGCTAAACAATTAAATGACCAGTGTGTTTAATATTATAAGTGTATTGATCCATTTATTCAGATATATGCAGCATGTATGAGAACATTTTTTGGCTAAAATTTAATTGATATATATGTAAATATATCTAATGGATTATGTATTGAATGGTATAGCTTATATATTGAGAAAAAATGTCTCATAAGGTCTCAAGTAACAAAAGTACTAGCCGACACAATAACAAAACATCAAAATAAATCAGAGAAGGAAAGTTCTTTGTAAATTATTTATAAAATTAATATGTTTGAACTATATGTAAGTTTAATTAATATCTATTATTCCATATGTGTTGCAAAGCAACAAAATGAAGAATTTCTATAACATTATTTATAATCTAAGTGAAAAATAGTGTAAAATTGTGATAGAAAAATTGTAGAATGATGAATTAGGTGAATGAAAAAATACTATTCAATGTGTTTTTTTTTTCCATTAATAATATCTAATAACATGTTTCAAACAATCTATTAATTCATATATGTTGAATTTTCTACAAGGATCAACAACGAAGGAAAACATCAATATCATTATACGTAAAGAAAAATTATTGAACATGTAAATGACGATGAATTGGTCCTTCGCTCATCTGGAGTGGTGTTGGAGGTTGGTGATAGGGGGGAATTTTTTTATAGATCTATGAGGGATCTAGTGGAATGAATGTATAGATGTAGTTTCCACTAAAAATACAAAAACCAATGAAATTATTATAATAATGAAATTATATATAAACTACAAGAAGCGTTTGGATAGAAATGGTCAATGAGACATGTTAGACTTGCAATAACAAAAACATACAACGACAAAAAAGATTCATTCAAAAGGTAATATTCCTAATGTTATAAAATGATTTCGTAGAATTATATGTATATATTACTACAAAGCATTAATTTATTAATATCAATTTTTTTATATTTGGTTTTAATATATCATTATAAAAATAGTCTATGACTTTTTTTTGGATTATTATGAAAATCCCAAATGATGAGCCCGTTGATATACAAAACATGCTAGTAGGAATGTCTAAAAAATTGTATAAGGTGAAGTTCAACTAAATGGACATAATTGCATCGTTGAGGGAGCCATATCAAAAACAACATGCTTCAAATGTATGTAATCATGATTTAATTTTTACATTTAAAAAATATTTTTCATTAAATATTAATTTTCAAGTATTTTCTTACTAAAAAGAAAACAAGATGGAACTCGCTCAAGGCATAAAACGAGATGACAAGGAAGAAAAGGGTTGATTTCAAAGTTTGCGAGTAATTGTTAATATTTCATTATAACAACCCAGGATTTAATTTTTTATATCTTAAGTTATCTTACAACAACCATCCATGAATGTCTTCAAATAAGTGTTGGCATACAAAGAAGAGTCGTCAGAATAATTGATTAACATTAGCTTTGATAAGGCTTGCAATTTTGTCTTGCCATATCAAAAATTAATTGTGGAATTTGTGAGTATCTATGTTATTTTACTTCTCTAAGTTTATAATTAATAGAAAAAACAAATCCTTTATATTAAATCTACGATTTATAAAGGGGTTTAGAATATGCAGGAAACACGGTATGGAACTACGTCGACAAAATATTTGTTGCAAAAAAGCATGATAATTAACTTTAATGGCATGTGCATAGTTTATGAGTCACTTATTGCTTTGGTATATTGTTATTTGATTTACAGTTATGTATATTATTTATTCCAATATTAGTTATTATCACCATGGTAGATACACTCGCTACACTTTATTTTTATGTTTGTATATGGAACAAGATCAAGAAGATGAAAATAATCGAAGAAATCAACAAAACATTCCTCCAAATAACCCAAGTAATGCAAGTAGCTCAAGAGCTAACAATAGTTCAAATGAAGAATGATGATCTATTTGAATATCAACGTAACCTTTTGTATTCTTTAAAATAATTTTATGTCAAAATAAGATATTTTGTTTAATGTAATCATGGACATAGTGTCCCAATTGAAAGAAAAGGTTTTGCCAATAAAAATCCAATTTTATATGAAAAAACACCTCTTATTGTATATAATATGATACATTTTAATTTATTATATTCTATTATCCAATGTCATAGTGAAATGTTGCACAAATGATTCACTATATGAATGATTAAATATTATAATGAAGAGATGAAAAATATGACAATATAAAGTGTTAATCAAAACATCATATATGAATTCACTAATAAAATATTAATTTATATGAATATTTTTATAAGATATATGTCAAATTTTCAATGAATAACGGATTTTAAAAATTACAATAATAGCACTTTCACAAGTCGATGTCTCCAAAAATAGAAAATATCATTAAAAAGTATCAACACATCCATAACAGAAAAGCACAATGGTGCTTTGATTTAAATAAAATCACCATCATGTCATATTTTAGCATAATAGGCCCCTCTTTGAAAAATGAAAACATCAAGGATTTTAGAGCTTCAAGCACCGAAAATGTTTTTAATTAATGCCCTGATGCAATATAACTATTGATGCACCAGTGCTTTCATAGAACTAACACCCCCCAGTTCTACAAACTATTATTTCCATTCTTGATGCATTATTAAAATTAACAACGCTGACACCTCTATATAACCATGCATTGATGCATTTGTACAAAAACAATGTTCCAGTGTTGCACGTATAAGAGAAAGCATCAGTAGTACAAATATATGTTATACCTTTCAAGCTCAGTTACTCTTTTCAGTAGAATGAACATGGATTTTTTTTTTTTGTAAGAAATGGGGTGGTATACATTTTAGGTGTTGGTGCTCTTTAGATTAAATGCATTGGTGCTTTTAATTATGTATGAAGCCTGACGTGTTTCTATAAGTAGTGCACTCGGACTACTTTTTCCATTCAGTGCACCAAAAAACAAATTATCTACTAAAACCTATAGCCACCAATATTTTTTCACTTGTGATGAAGTTTTGTTATAATCTCTACTAAAAATCCATTCCCACAAATGGATATTTTAGCGGATGATTTTTTGACAAAATTTTCCAATTTTATAACACTAAAAACCTTTATTATAACCTCCACTAGAAGGTATTTTCATTCTAGTGTTTACATTCTTGTTTATGTTTCTTTCAAACTACCCATTTTAGAAATTTATGTTTTCTATTTTGGCATGCCTTTTTAATGTTGATCAATTGAAAAATTTTCATTGTTAATAATAACGTTGTTAGAATAAAAAAATACTAGTAATAAGCTCGAACTTTTATTTCCTATTATTTACAAAATGGTACAAAAATTACATCAATCTAATAGAATACATGTTTCCTAAATCATGTGCTCATAGAATTTATGTTTAACATTCATGGTATAGTGTTTATTAGGTTTAGATATATAGAAAGGAAATTGTGTGGTAACTATGAATTAATATCCATGCATGAACATATAAAAACAGATAATATTGAGGAAATTTTTAGGTGCAAGAACAGAAAGTCTTCTCAACCACAATTTTCATAATTTCTTCTCCTTTGACCTTGATATGTTCTTTCCTCTCATATTGTGGAAAATCCTCAGTAATCATATTTGAGTCATTAAAGTACCCACACGAGCATTGAGATCCATCAACCTCCCAAACTTTTATTCCTTTTTCATTAACCTGAGTTGCATAAATCCCAACCTTGAATACCCCCTTGCACATAGCCTATAACTTCCCTTCATAGATCCATATTATAGGGAAGATATCTTTAAAATTCACCCTTGTTGGCTCCCAAGCCTAGGAAACTGTTTCTTTCATTTCCAATTATAATTATGTATCCCAAAAGTACTTAGGATCATGGATGTGTGAATGCTGGAATTCACAACACAAATTGCCACCTCTTCCGACAATATATCATTATATGTACACCTCTAATTATTTTTTATCATCATCTTCCACTGCCTCCACTAACTTTTGGTTGAATCTGAACAACCACTGTAATGCCTCACTTTTGGCCTCCATGAGTTATTTTGACCCGAATATACTAGAGAATGATGTTAACAAGTTACTCCTCTCTTTTTTTGAAAACCTACGACTCGACCCTTTCTTAGTGCCATCAACCCTTCACCACCTCAATCTATTTTCTGGCCCCAACTACTTATTAAAACAATCCCCTAAGAATTGGTTCCCAATATCAAGATAATTATTAATTATAGATCCATCAAAATAATCCATGCTTGAGCACCCCCTCTCACCTTCCAACTATTATAATCCCAACCCCTAGATTATTTGTTAAAGGTAACTTCCAATGTCGGTAGGTCATAGTTAAATGTTTAGGTATAGGCGTTGATTCCCTTGAATCTCCTCTCCATAATTAATTAATACATATTAAATACACCATTACAACATTGATGAGCCTTAAAGGTTATGTAACCCAAATATTTTGAGTCCCTTACCATGGTTATATAATGTAACTTCGTATACATTCATTGCCTCTAGGATTTATGAAATGCAAATGAATTATTCGTGATAAATAGCTTGTGGATTCGATTTCTCTAAGCCTTCCATAATTTTCACATTAATAAAAATCATGTCGTCCATATGCCTCTGTCCTTGACAGGCATGTCTACCCTAAGCCCCGTACACTTGGTGTCTCTTTTTTTTCATCACATGTGTTCAACCCAACACCCTATCTAGGGACACAAACGAATAAGTTATTGAGTGGATAAATTTACCATTTTTTATTATTTTATTACATGGATAAATTTAACCTTTTTTTGTATGAATATTTTCTTTGAAGTTGGAAGGATTTTGTGAAACGTTATATGAAATTATTCTCCAATCTTGATAGATTTACCAATTTTTTTCTTTAATCCTGATGAATCTAATAAATATTCACAAATTCTTGGGCCATGCCAACTTCTATATATTTTCATGTTGGATTTTTCTCACATTTCTTGGACCCAAATCCAAGTGACCAAGGATGGATCGAAACCCTTTTTTTTTTAAGATAAGTCAAATCATAAAGAATTTCAGGATATTAAACATCATCTTTATTAAAAAAAAATTACTCAATCTACTAGACTTGTAATAGCCCATCAAAATTGAAATATAAATTTCATACTATATTGTCAATGAAGTCCTCACTAAACATTGAAATCTGGTGACTTTACTTATGGTGAAGCCCACAATCAACATGGATATCTAGTGGCCTATCATCATGAGGTAATTTTTCATGTAGTTTGTAGGAAACCCATATGTTAGAAGGAGATGTACATAATTGTGAATTTAACAAAATTCCATGAAAAATGTGCTATCAAGTTAAGAAGAAGGCATAGTGGGTTTACTATGTGTTATTTCAATTCCATAATCTAACTAAGTGGAATAAGCATAAATAGAATCAGGGTAATATCATAAGGTATTACTAGATTACTGAATAACTATATAAGGAGCCAAATTCATTAGGTAAATTTGTGTGGAATAGTGATTTTTTTTTGTATCGATATTTATTTCATAATTCCTAGCTCAAAGGTAAGGTCATTCTCAAATTTCACAATTCTCCTATAGGAGGTCCTTCAGGGTAGGAGGTGCTCAAATTGAAATTTTTTTAGAACCCATCCAATAACCCTTTGTATATGTTTTCCCCATTTCCATATCATTATGATACCCTTTTCATCCATAATGGTGCATTTTTTGTTAAGGTATAATGTTCTCCTTAATATTCCATTTCAACACTTATTCTAAAGCATTTTTAAGAGATTACTAGTTTTTTGTGCTAATAGTGGTATACAGGAATGAAGTTGCACATGTACCTTCCAAGAGTGGGTTCTACAACTCTCCATTCCCTATTTATACAGATATTTTTGGGACACAGGTGCCACAACTCTCTCAACAGTTACTGCAACTCTTTACAGGATAAGTGTTGCAACTCCAAAGTATGAGTTGTTGCAACTCTCTACTTGAGTATGGTTGTTACAATTATAAGTTGTGTTCACTTTCACTGCAACTCTAGGTTTTTTCCACCATTGCTATAACTTCTTGTGATTATTTCTCCCATATCCTCACTGACATGATTCTAACCTCATTGATGTTGTAATTATTTCTTGACTCTCACTATTGTTAGGAATTGCATCGTACAATAATTACTACAAATCACTCAAGACAATTGTTGCAACTCCAAGGAAGTATGTTGTAAATGCATGCGAGATATAACAATGCAAAAGTTATATGAACAATATTAAGCTTTTGGACTAGCTAGGAATTGCAACAACCAATATCCTTGTTGGGAAAAAATACTGAGAGGGGGATTGAATCAGTATTTAGAGCTAATTGATAAACTTTTTACTTTTATTTTCTCAAAACCCATATGCTACTTTAAAGAACAAAACTAGTGTATATAAGTGAATATCCTTAAGGAAACTCTCGTATGCTCAGAGCTCTTATTATGTATTTGATTCTTAAATCATTGCATAATGTATTCATCAGATGTTAAGCAGTAAGCATGTGTAGTAAAAACATAATAAACCATCACACATAAGCAACACACATGAACACCAAGATTTAAGGTGGAAACCCAAGTTGGGAGAAAACCATCATTGTTGTCGTCTCAGTCTTCAATATTTATTATAAAGAAAACATCTTACAACCATGTACTGATGCAGACTCATATCAGCACGCAGGCACCCAGCTGCAGAAGGCTACAACCTTCTCTCGTTTACCAGCCTTTCCTAGAAGGGAGCTACAACCCCCTGCTCTCGTTTACCAGCCTCTCTTGGAAGGGAGCTACTACCCCCTGATATTACCACTAGCCTCTACTAGCATAAAGCTTCCACTTTCATAGTGAAGGCTTCAACCCTTAGATCCACTACAGACCATGTTTCATCAATTTTCAAACTGGATCGATCAGCTTCAACACAACCCTTCATTAATCAACAAACATATTTTGCCCAGAACTTCAAACAGAACAATGAGACCATTGTAGCCAGAATATTCGAGATAATCCAGACTTCAGAATAGATATGCAGATGTAAGCTCAACCCAGAACATTCATTAATCAAATATCATACACTACTTCTGTTTACTGAAACCGCGTGTATACGCGCTTCCCTTCTTACTAACCTGCGTATGCCTCTGTGCCTAACATGGAGTGCATACGCTACTTATCTTCGTTGAAGTCACGTGCGTATGCGCTTATATGTGTAGCAACCTGTGTATACTTCTGAGAACACTGATTTTTCCGAATGAGATCAGACTCAGGTTCAGATCTGAAATCATATTTTTGTTCAAACAATCTATCAATCATGCAGAACTGTTTAGAAAGTCATTCTTCCTTCATTGAACCATCACCCAATAACCAACAACTTGATCTTTCATCAACTTAATCAGCAGCATAATCATTATTTAAACAACTCAGATCTGTATGAATACATCATTGACAGATAGCAGCAAAACAGATCAAACATTTCATTCCACATGCTTCAGTAAAAACCTAGATTCCATACGCGCTTTTGCTGAAGACAACCCGCGTATATATGCGCTTTCTCCGCCATGAACCTACGTATAGATCTACAGAAATTATAGGGCAGCGCAATTATTCAGACCAGATAAACAGCTCAGATATCACCCTTTACTTCAGCAAAGATTCGCCAGATCACAGATCTAAACATTCCATAAACAGATCTAGAAAATACATAGACATTTCAGATCTAGAGATCCCTCTTCATCATTTTCTTCATAGGTGCATTATGAATTCAGATCTATCAGCAAACTGTTACCCATTCCATGCAGATATACTTCAGAGTGAATTATTCATTAAAACCAAGACACATGCACACCCTTGCACTATGATCTTCTTCTCCTTATATAGATTTAGCCTTTGTCAATAGCATGAGTCAAAACCACTCAACCGCTGATGGTATTCCTGGACGGAATCAAATAGATAATCAAGTGCTGAATACACTGGGTCAATACCATGGTAATGTCCCCTGCTTTCCTAAATTTAGAGCACAAATGGGCATACGCTACTTGTCACGTACATTTCTGCATACATACGCGACTTATCCTTAACAAACCCACGTATTCCTTGTGACATACCTTGTTCAACATTATTCTGGCACTTTCTGAGCTACTTCTGAACTGATCTGTAGATACATCAGATTTACATCATTAACAACTCATCAAGGACAACTTCATCAGGCAGTTTCCATCAAACTCAACATCAAGTAGGTTTCCATCAAGGACAACTTCATCAAGTAGGCTGCCATCAAGGACAACACTCTGCATCATATTGCCGACAATCTCCCCCTTTGGACTTGATGTAAACCATGATGGTGTTTGATCACCACAACAGATAGATACATTGATTATAACCATTATGTAAACACCATGATACTCTCCCCCTTTGACATCAAGAGCAAAGGGCGGATCAAAACCAAAACAAGGTTTTTCTTCTCGTGTTAAAGAAGAGCTCTTGTAGATCTGATGTGTACTAAAGTTACCATGCTCCCCCTGAGTTCATGCTGAATCTTGAAACATATTTTTCAATGAAGTATATATGACTCTATGACCTTTCCTATTACCAAGGACTCATACTTACGTCAATGATCCAACCAAGTGGATTTACATATGTGACTCAAGTACCCAGCCAAGTGGGTTTACAAATTTGAACAAGTCCTTACGTGACTGAATATAACCATTTACATCATAGATCTCAACATAAGCCTTTCATCAAATTAAAAATATGACTTCTTATAACCAATATCAAAAAGAACTCAAGAGAGAGATCATATTTCAGAATCATCATAATGCAAACAATGCATTATACTCAGCAAGGCTAATGCTCCCCTGAAATTGTGCATCCAATGCATCCTTTCCATATGACCAAAGATCCCCCTTAGCTTGTGCATCCTGAACACTTTCAACAGCAAATCATCAAGGCATATTCACCCAATATCAGAGAATGAAACAGAAATATAAGAGCTGAAACATCGCCAGAGATACCAAACAGCACCACAGCTGTGCTGAAGAATGCTTACCCAGAAAAATTTTGTCAGCAACCACCAATACGTGGTTTTCTGTGTATAAAATCGCGTATATATGCGACTGTCTTTCAGGAAATCCGCGTATCCAATTTAATCTTCTTGAAATTAATCAGATTTGATATTCTACATGGCAGAGACTATTCCCAGCTTCTGCTTGAGATATTCGAATGCTTCCCTAGGCAGGGGTTTGGTAAATATATCAGCAACTTGTTCTTTGGAGGGAACATACTCGAACTTCACCTTTTGTTCAAGTACTTGTTCACGTAAGAAGTGATACTTGATGGGAATGTGCTTGGTCTTGGAATGCATAACAAGATTCTTTGAAATACTGATGGCACTTGTATTATCACACATAATGGAGATAGGAGGTAAACATTTGATTTGAAAGTCTTGTAAGGTTTGCATCATCCAAAGAAGTTGAGTGAAACATGATGCAGCAGCCACATATTCTGCTTCTATTGTAGATAAGGCAATAGAGTTTTGTTTCTTGCTGAACCAAGATACTAACCAGGGCCCCATATAGAATGCACCACCACTAATGATTTTCCGATCATCAACATTTCCAACCCAATCTGCATCAGTGTAAGCATGAAGAGTGAGATCAGCATTGTTTGGATACCATAGTCCAAAGTCTTGAGTTCCTTGTAGATATTTGAATATTATTTTGAAAGCCTAAAGATGAGACTCTTTTGGATTATCTTGGAATCATCCAAAAATCCCAACTGCATGCATAATTTCTGGTCTACTCCTAGTGAGATAAAGTAGGCTTCCTATCATAGATCTGTATTTTGGTTGATTCACCGTGGGAGAATCATCATGAGAACTGAGATTACATCCGGTTATCATTGGTGTACTTACAGGTTTGCATTCTTCCATGCCATACTTCTTCAGAATTTTCTTAAGGTATTTGGCTTGTGATAAGAATATTCCATATGTAGTTTGATGCACTTGCAAGCCAAGAAAGAATGGTAGTTCCCCAAGTAATGACATTTCAAATTCTTGCTGCATAGCAGAAGCAAATTTCTGACTCATAGATTCTTCATTACTTCCAAAAATGATATCATCAACATATACAACCACAATCAATAGTTTATCATTTTTGGTTTTTGTGTATAAATTTCTATCAGCAGACCCCTTTGAGAATCCTTGTTGATGAAGATATTTGTCAAGGCGATAATACCATGCTCTTGGAGCTTGTTTGAGACCATATAGAGCCTTTTTAAGTCTACAAGCAAGTTTTTCATCATTTCCCAAAATGAATCCTTCTGGTTGTTCAATATAAACTTCTTCTTCTAGATCACCATTGAGAAACATAGATTTAACATCCATTTGATAGACTTTGATTTGTTGGAAGCTTGAAAAAGCAAGAAACATTCTTATGGCTTCAAGTCTAGCTACATGAGCAAAAGTTTCTTCAAAGTCTATACCTTCTTGTTGAGCATACCCCTTGCAAACAAGTCTAGATTTATTTCTTATAACCTCCTCATTCTCATTTAACTTTTTTTTTAATATCCATTTTGTTCCAATGACATTTTTGTCATGAGGTCTTGGTACTAATTCCCAAGTGTGATTATTTTTAATTTGATAAAGCTCTTCATTCATGGCTTGAATCCAACATTCATCTGTGCTGGCTTGATTGACATTTTGTGGTTCAATAGTGGATAGAAATGCTAGATAGCTAGAAGATCCCACAAGAGTCCTTCTTGTTTGTACACCTGATCCCTTATCTCCCAAAATTTGAGATTCTGGATGATTCTTTTGAACATATCTAGATGGAGCCTTTTCAGATAAATCATCTTCAGGTTCTTCATTGGGTTCATTGTCTATATCATTGCTATTTGATGTAGAAGGACATATGTCACCATCGTCTTCATTTGTTGTTTGTTTTTCTTCTTTTGGGGCTGCAGGAGACTCATCAATAACAACATCAATACATTCAACAATCTTCTGAAGTCTTTTATTGTAACATTTATATTCTCTACTCCTAGAGGAGTAACCAAGAAGTATTCCTTCATCTGCTCTGGGTTCAAACTTGCCAAGTTTTTCATCATTTTTTTGATAAAACATCTGCTTCCAAAAACTCTAAAATGCTTCACAGTGGGAGGATTACCATACCAGATTTCATATGGAGTCTTGTCACTATTTATACGAACATGTGCCTTGTTAAGAATATTTACCGTTGTATGAGCTGCTTCTCCCCAAAATGTGTCAGTTGTTCCGAAATCATCAAGCATAGCTCTAGCCATTTGTTGAATTGTTCTATTCATTCTTTCTGCTACGCCATTTTTTTGTGGAGTGTCGGCTACAGTAAACTTTCTTTTTATGCCATGTTTTTCACAAATCTATGAATTATCCAAGTATACCTTCAATCAGACCTAAGACACTTGATTTTTAGATCTAATTCATTTTCAACCAGTGCTTTGAAGATCTGAAATTTCTCAAATGCTTCATCTTTGTGTTTAATCAACCCAATCCAACACATTCTAGAGAAATCATCAATAAATAAGATATAGTATTGTTCACCACGTGGTGACTTTTTTCCTCACAGTCCACAGGATTAAGAGTGAATAAGTTTTAAGAGGTTACCAGATGATCCTTCCTTGGCATTAAACTATACTCTGTTTTGCTTACCAAATTGGAAGATTTGCATATGATATTTTCGGGTGGAGTAATATTGGGAAGATCACGAACAACTTTAAGTCTGCTTGATTTGTTGATATGAGAGAAGCTCAGATGCCCCAACCTTCTATGCCATAGCCAGTTTTCTGAAGATTTACTCAAGTAACATTGTTCTTTTCAGTTCTTCAGTACATACAGGTTGCTTGGAGTCCTTTTTCCTTTTATAATTGTTTTACCTGTATCAAGATCACGTACCACACATTCTTTTGAACTAAAGACAAATTCAGTTCCTTGATCACACATTTGACTTACACTTAATAGGTTATGCCTTAATCCATCCACACACATGAAATCATTTGCCTTCACCTTTTATTTTAGAAAAACAAACCCTTTTCCCTTAATCACAGCTGGAGTATCATTTCCAAATGTAACTTTCTTTTCCTTTTCTAGAGCATTATATGCAAGTTTGTTTTTGTCACCTGTCATGTGTCTTGAGCATCCACTATCAATGTACCATTGATTTTCTTCACCTTCTGCAAATAACGCTATGCCACAATTTTTAACCTGTAATTCCTTCTTTTTCCATACTTTGGAGCTTAAGGAACATGCTCTTTTGGCTGAACTTTGCTCCTGCATTCAGATTCTTCATGGCCAAAGTTATTGCAATAAGCACATTCAACTTCATTTAGAGGAGGAGAAAAGTTGTTATAGGTATTCTTCTTTGTTTCAATATCAATACTTTTCTTTCTTTCTTCTCTTGTCATGATGGTTTTATATACAACACATTGAACAACTTTATGACCAAAATTATGACATGAGAAACATTGTCCATTGAAGAAGAAATTTCTGCGATCATGAAAACTTCTACTTGAATTTACCTGTTGATTGTTGTTTCTTTGAAAGATATTCCTGTTGGTGTTCTTCGAATTTAGATGATCATGCTTTACTTGTAATGATTCTTTATTCCCTTGTTGAGTGGCAGCATGTTGCAAACCAGCTGTAGCTGCTTTTAGATAATTTGGTGCTAAAGCCTGAGAAGATTCTCCGGTATATCCAAGACCTGTCTTTATAAGAGGAGAACGTTGTACCTTGATAATCTCATCTAGGGTTTCGTATCCTTTATCAAATCTAAGATTCAAAGTCTTTACTTTCTCAAATTCTTTTCATAGACTTACCACTTCACATTGTAATTTCTCATTGTGTTTCTTTGCTTCTTCAAACTGCTTTTCCAGAGTTTCTATGGTTATTTTCCTTTCTTCTAAGAGTATTTTACTTTCTTCTAAGCATATTTTGAGTTGATTGTTTTCTTCAAGAAAATAATTTTCCTCTAGAGCATCCACAAAAGTAACATTTTCTTCTCTAGATTCAAATGCCATGAGAAGTCTAAGATCTTGTTCACATTCTTCCTCACTATCAGATAACCCATCATTGTCTTCATGAGTATAGTAACTTTTTCTAGTGTTAAACTGATTCTTATTCCTTCTTGCTACTTCCTTCCCTTTTGCAGGTGTTTCTTTATGAGGACGCTTAGCAGCATAATGACCAACTCTTCAACACTCAAAACATTTGAAAGGAAGCTTACCTCTGAACTGTCCTGTGCCAAGTTGGAGTTTCTTTACAAAATTTACCTCATCTTCTTCTGAGATATATCCTGATCCTTCTGATTCTTGTACTTCTTTCCCCTTTGTAGATGCTCTGAAGACAGCCTCTTTGACTTCAGATGGTCCTCCCCTTCTCATTTCATATGCAGTTAGTATGCCATGAAGTTGCACCATAGTAAGATTTTGAAGATCCTGTTTTTCTTCAAGAGCAGAAACTTTTGACTCAAATTTTGCCGTTAGCGATCTTAAAATTTTCTCAACCAAAGAAGATTCGGTTATTTTTTCTCCCATATTTCTCATACGATTTACAACATCATGAAGATATAAAAAGAAACTGGCAATATTCTCATCACTATGCATCTTCAAATTTTCATATTCAATTCTGAGAGTTTGAAGTTTTGCACTTTTTACCTTTGCATCACCTTCATAATTTATAATGATTTCGTCCCATATCTCCTTTGCTGTATTCAGCTGCATGACTTTGACAAATTATGATTTATTTAGACTTCCCATTAGATCATTGACTGCCTTTGCATTTGTTTCATAATTCTTCTTTTCAGTCGGATTTGTTGGTACTGCAGCTGGATATTGATATCCTCATTGAACAATGGCTCATACATCTACTCCCATAGACTGAAGATAGGATCTTATCCTTATTTTCCAGAAGATTAAATTTCTTCCATTAAAGAGCGGACGCTTTATAGATGTTGTTCCATCTTGATTGCTCATCTTGCTTGATCTTCCTTCTAGCGGCTTAGATTTTTCAGAAGGACCTCCTATGATACCAATTGTTGGGAAAAAATACTGAGAGCGGGGGTGAATCAGTATTTAGAGCTAATTGATAAACTTTTTACTTTTCTTTTCTCAAAACCCATACGCTACTTTACAGAAAAAACTAGCATATATACGTGGATATCCTTAAGGAAAATGGCGTATGCTCAGAGCTATTATTATGTATTTGATTCTTAAATCATTGCATCATTTATTCATCAGATGTTAATAAATAAGCATGTGCAGTAAAAACAGAATAAACCATCACACATAAGCAACACACATGAACACCAGGACTTAAGGTGGAAACCCAAGTTGGGAGAAAACCACCGCTGCCGTCATCTCAGTCTTTAATATTTATTATAAAGAAAACATCTTACAACCATGTACTGGCGCAGACTCATAACAGCACGCAGGCACCCATCTGCAGAAGGCTACAACCTTCTCTTGTTTACCAGCCTTTCCTGGAAGGGAGCTACAACCCCCTCCTCTCGTTTACCAGCCTCTCCTAGAAGGGAGCTACTACCCCCTGATATTAGCACCAGCCTCTACTGGCAGAAAGCTTCCACTTTCATAGTGAAGGCTTCAACCCTCAGATCCACTGCAGACCATGTTTCATCAATTTTCAAACTAGATCGATCAGCTTCAACACAACCCTTCATTAATCAACAAACATATTTTGCCCAGAACTTCAAACAGAACAGTGAGACCATTGTAGCCAGAATATCAGAGATAATCCAGACTTCAGAATATATATGCAAATGTAAACTCAACCCAGAAAATTCATTAATCAAATATCATATGCTACTTATGTTTACTGAAACCGCGTGTATACGCGCTTCCCTTCTTACCAACCTGCGTATGCCTCTGTGCCTAACATGGAGTGCATACGCTACTTCTCTTCGCTGAAGTTGCATGAGTACGCGCTTATATGTGTAGCAACCTACATATACTTCTGAGAACACTGATTTTTCAAAATGAGATCAGACTCAGGTTTAGATCTGAAATCAGATTTCTATTCAGACAATCTATCAATCATGCAGAACTGTTTAGACATTCATTCTTCCTTCATTGAATCATCAACCAACAACCAGCAACTTGATCTTTCATCAACTTAATCAGCATCATAATCATTATTTAAACGACTCAGATCTGTATGAATACATCATTGACAGATAGCAGCAAAATAGATCAAACATCTCATTCCACATACTTCAGAAAAAACCTAAATTCCATACGCGCTTTTGCTGAAGACAACCCGCGTATATATGCGCTTTCTCTCCCACGATCCTGCGTATATATCTAAAGACATTATAGGGAAGTGAAAGTCTTCAGACCAGATAAACAACTCAGATCTCACCCTTTACTTCAGCAAATATTCGCCAGATCACAGATCTAAACATTCCATAAACAGATCTAGAAAATACATAGACATTTCAGATCTAGAGATCCCTCTTCATCATTTTCTTCATAGGTGCATTATGAATTTATATCTATCAGTAAATTGTTACCCATTCCATGCAGATATACTTCAGAGTGAAGTATTCATTAAAATCCAGACACATGCACACCCTTGCACTATGATCTTCTTCTCCTTATATAGATTTAGCCTTTGTCAATACCATGAGTCAAAACCACTCAATCGCTGATGGTATTCCTGGATGGGATCAAATAGAGATATTCATGTTTGGCTATTTGGTCCTTTGGGTCAATACCATGGTAATGTCCCCTGGTTTCCTAAATTTAGAGTGCAAATGGGCATACGCTACTTGTCACGTACATTTCCGCGTACATACACAACTTATCCTTAACAAGCCCACGTATTCCTTGTGACATACCTTCTTCAACATTATTCTGGCACTATCTGAGCTACTTCTGAACTGATCTGTAGATACATCAGATTTACACCATTAACAACTCATCAAGGACAACTTCATTAGGCAGGTTCCATCAAAGTCAACACCAAGTAGGTTTCCATCAAGGACAACTTCATCAAGTAGGTTGCCATCAAGGACAACACTCTGCATCATATTTCCAGCAATCCTCATGCAAAAAAATGGAAAAGGTGAATAATATATTGAGAAGAGATTAATGAATCAAATGCCACTTGTCATATAATTTATTAAGTAAGTATGTTCCCCGTTCTTTCTATTTATTTTAAAGTCAAAGTAATAGGATGTGACAACTTAAACTTGACAACTATTCATCAATTTCTTTGATTAAATTAGATATAACACTATGTATAAAATTTATGCTCTCTTCGATAAAGGGGTTAGCAATTAAGCTAGTTGATTAATCAGAATATAGTTCTTAATTGTAATCCCAAGTTCCTATAATTTCATGCTCTTTTTCATTCTGATTCAGTCAATGGAGTGATGAGCGTATAACACCTTAATTCTTTCATAAATTATTGTAATTTATATGGATATAGGGCCCCCTCTTTATTTAGGTATTGTATTTACTTTATAGAGTAGTTTTAGTGTTTTTCATATATTTATTTTATTTCTAGAAATTCCTTTAATCATTAATTAGTTTTGAATTTGAAATTTCCTTTGCTACAACTCTGAAATTAAATTTTCATTGCTCTAATTTCCGTATCTCTTAATTTTGAATACTATAACTCTAACTTTTTCTATACTGCAACATTGATAATTTAGACAATTATAGTTTTGTAATGTACGATTATTATTCCAAATAGAATATTTTTTACCTTCAAAACTCTATAGCCTAGAATTATTAATACAAATTTTTCATTAACAATAACATTCATTACAATATAATTTTAATATTCTACAACAAATTGTGATTTAAGGAAATGTTGCAACTCTTGTTGCAACTTCATGCTACTCGGTTTCCTTCAAAAATTTCAAATACTCTTTTCTCAATTGAGTTTTATTTCTATTATTTCAATGATAGTCCTATTTAACTTATGAGAAAGTGTGGTTTAATGATTGGTGAGTTATTGCATCATATTTCATGTGCAAGTGCATTTTTGTTACAGTAACTAAGGTCATCTCGAAAATTAAAAAAAGTCAGTTTAAATGCAAGTGTGATTTTCCCACAAGTGTTTATTGGATTACAAGTGGATTTCCTTTGCTGACTTCTGAAATCTCTCAATATTTTGATCTCTGACAATAATTTAGGTTACTATAGCTTCATATTATACTAGCACATAAAATGCACGACAAGTCAAAGTTTCCATATGAAGTACATATTAACAATAAAATTAATATATTTTTTGTTTCTTTCCAAAAAATTAGAAATGAAATTGGAATTCCCATCAAAGGGTTCTTGACTTTAAATTACCATAATGTTAAGAAGGTTTTTTTCTTAGAAAGTCCGAAAAATAATGTTCAAAAGTGTGTGCCTAAATATGTTGTCTAGAAATAGAATAATGGAAAGGAAATCACAACCATAGGGATCTTCCAATCATTACCCATACCAAGTCAACATTGGGAGATGGATTTAATGAATTTTATTACAAGTCTACCCAATTTTGAAGGAAAAAATGTCATCATGGTACTAGATAACTAATGCATAAATTGTGGTCATTTTTCTTTATTTATTATCCTTTAAAGGCAAGTATAGATACCACAACTTTCATGAAAACAACTTAGAAGATACATGGTGTTGCACATAGTTTTTTAATTGATGATAGCAAGTGTTATTTATCTCAAAGGGAATTTATGAGATAGTAGCAATTCTTTTTATGGGTCAAGAGAAGTAGTATGACAACTAGATATTTTTTATACCCTCACCAGATAAGTCAAATGAAACTTGAATTTTATTGAGTTTTTAATATGGTTATGATGTCATAATGAACCTATAAAAAACATGGTTCGATATGCCTTGTCAAGAAATTTCCAATGCTATATCACACTTTGAAAAAATTCTCCTAGATAAGAGCTTATGCCGTTTTGAAAATCAACATTTTTTGAGGGTCCAAAACTATATGGAAAAACAACAAAATATTCATATCTAAAATAGTGAAAATTTTTCAGGAAGATATTTATCCTGGTAATCATGTCTATGGTGGATATCAAGGAAAGTTTCATTAATTTTAACATGATTAAAGTTCGTGAATATTCCTGAGATTAGATGGATTCAACACTACACCATATATATTAATGACAACATATGAGTGAAATTGCATGATGTTTACAATCCATCATCGCCCATTCCTGACATGAAAAATGGTGAAGGTTGATAGGATGGAGGAGATAAAATCAACATGGTTACTTGGTGCCATCAAGTACTGCCACATGGTCATCCCTATATACCATGGATCTACATGATTAATATATATACATTTGACCACACTCCATAAGGGATATAGTTCATACACAACGAATGTATAAAGAGTGTAACGTTTGAAGTGGAAAATAAAGTTCTCTGGTTAATTGTTTGTGTGTGATATATTGATGGTTCATTCACATCTAATTTCAAGCCTGAAGGGGCATTGTTGTTTCTTGTTGCAACAATTTTGTAAGAGGGTTGTTGATCCTTGTAGAGCTAGGAGGTACATCATTGATTTTTCACAATTGAGATCGAGAAAAATTTTAATTATATTTGAAGTGTTTCATAGAGGGGCGTCGTCATTTTATCTTAGTTGAGCTTCAGAAGGATAGTCATTATCTTTGCCATGTTTCCCAATGGGAATTATCATTTTCTCATAGTAGAGTTCAAGAAGCATTTTCTTTGAGGGTCATCATCATTTTTTCATAGTTGAGGTCGAGAAGCATTGTTGTTATCTTTGCAATGTCTCCCAAATGGGCATGGTCATTTTTTCATATTTGAGAGGAATTTTGGTCTTTCCCAAGATGTATTGTCATTTGTAGTGTGGTATTGGATCAATCTCAGAGGTTCACTCTATTGTGTTATTTATTATCAAATCTTGCAGGATGGTTATGTTGTATTTTTTACTGTCAAAGAAAGAGGCTTGCTTAGCTCAAATCCTAGAGGCTCACTCTATTGTGTTGTCTAAATCCAAAGCCCAAATGCCTCACTATTTTTATTGTCCACAACCAATCTTGGAGCCTCGATCTTCTTTTTTGTCTACAACCAAACCTTGAGACCTTGATCCATTTTTATTATCCAACCCATAGAGAATCATTAGCACTTCATGGTTTACAACAAGCTGATACTAATATATAGCTAAAGTATAGTTTGGGATTGAGTGCAAGTCAAATCCGAACACTCTCGTATGGAATATTGTTCAGCATAATAAAAAAAAACTGGAACATCAATTCATTAATAACAAAATGCATAAAATTGTCTACATGGAGATTGGAAATAAATTTGATTATGAGCGATGGTAGCTTGTCTCTAAGAAGATATGTGGTGGTTACATTCCTATGAACTTTGTTATAATGAGGTTTGCAGGCCTTTTTATACTAATAAGAAAGGAAAAAACCAAAACATTCAAAAACCTAACCCTAGGATATGAAGCACCAAAATTTTGTGGGGCCCCGTTGGAGTTACTTGGCACACTAAATTCATTGGTAGTAACTTTTTCATATGATATTTGTTTGACGAGTATGATGCCTATTTAGAAATATATATCTGAGGACTACAAATTTTCATTGATAATAATTTCCAAATGCAATGGGTTTTCCCATTTTCTAAAAAAACATCGTTTATGGCCTTGAAATGGCTCTAAATTTTAGGACCCGGAAAACTACCAAAAATATTAAATTGTGCTAGAATTAAGGAAACTGAAACAAAAAATTCTAGAGGTCTAAGTGGTATAGGAGGATGGCCACCAATATCCACCTGCACCAGTCCTCCCCACTTAGGAAGTGATGGTTTCCATTGCATTTAGTGCGTCCATGGGATGGGGAAATTTGTGATGAACTACCTCCCTAGTGAGCCACTTTTCCTAGTGCAAGAGATGCTCATATTTGGCAACTCAATATATCTATATATTCTATTTTCAAGTGTTATTTATCTGTGTGTCCATGATCCAATCAATTTTTCCATGTTCAATGTAGTCTGTGTATCTCTATGGGTTTCAACTGCTCAACAATGCTTGATGTGTCCAACAATGGTGGAAACTATGGTCGAAGGCGGTCCACATTAAATATGGGGTGCGAGAAAAAAAATGGGGGAATATTGAAATTGAAAAAATTGTCTAACAAAACCTTGGTGATGGTGTAAGGCATTTATCAGATTGGCTGAAGCTTATAATGGGATCCAGTGAGGTACTTTTTCTGCATCTGTAGCCAAAATGTTTTGCCCACGTGAAATGTATGGCGCACTTGTTGTTGATCATGCCATTATTTGTATTTGGAATTGGCTTTCTCCAAGGTTTGGTGAACCTAATAGAATATGTGTTGAATGCACTCAATAAACCTGATGGGTTTATCATCTTTAGACTGAAATTATATTGCAACAACTGGAATTAATTCTTCTAATTGTTAATTAATTTAAGAGTTTATTTTCTGCGACAAATATCGAAGAAATCACAATACAACCTTTAAAAATAAAACTACAGAAAATAATAGCGTTGGAAACTAATAAATATGATAGCACACACACAAAAAAATTTGACACAATTGTTTTTGGGAAAAAATTTCCTGGAAAAACCCAACTTTGGAAGACTAGTGCAGCAATTGAGGGTTTTATATTATTAAGAAACAATGAAATTCTTAGTACAATATATATTCCTGAAAACTCACAATCTAAAGTAACAAAATATGGTTAAAATTATCTGATGGAATTTTTCTTTCTCCACAAGCAATCATAGGATAACATAACTTCATAAACTAGTCCTCATGGACCCTTTGTGTAGGCCTCTACGCAGTGCTTATGTATACCCTTTGACGTCTAGCCCAAGACTTCTTTGATCAAGTTTTTCAACATGTATCTACCAAGGAAAATTATTCTCTACCCTTTTGGTAGACTCTCCAGGCCTCTAGAAGCTGAATCTATTTTTCCTCTAGCTAAATCAAATTTCCCTTTCAGGATGACTACACATTCCTTTGTGCTTCTCACTGGGAATAACTCAACATATTTTTGTTGCCTCTCCAGATCTAGAAAACTTCCTTCGAATCATTGTCCCTACCCCTATCTATATATACTTCCTTACTAAAGCTCAAAATCTTCCAACACTATTGGTTCTATGGAAAATCGAACTCTCGAAGGAAATCAAACTCTTTGTGGTTCTCATAAATGTGTCTACTATGACTCAGTTTTAGTCATCATTTTGTGGCACAATTTTCGAGAAAATGGAAATGCATTTTAAAAAACAAAGATAGATTTTTACACACAACAAAATTATGTAAAAAATCCTCTCCCATATTTGTAAAATGTATTATGGTTAAAATGATATTAGTTCATCTTTGACCCTTATTGTTTCGTTGTGCTTCTGGAAAATTCGTTGCATTTCTTGCACAACTTAACTTCAAGGAAACTTTTCAGAGGTTTGGAGCAATGTGTTGAGTTCTGGATGATTACATGGCATAGTATACATTCCCATATTTGTGTACATTTTATGGGTCATAGAATTCCTGCTTAAACTGAGTCTACTAATATGAAATTTTGGTATCCTGTAGAAAATATGACGGTCCCCCTACAACAATAGGGAACTGATCTGACTAATGTCCAGCTTGTTTCATCTGTGTTGGACCTTCCCCATCTGGCACACTAGAATCTCGTACTCGTCCTGGATTTAGTGCCTCACTACATCCTTTCGAGTCTTTTCCTGAGCTAGGATTCTTCTTTTCTTAACATCTCACACTAGAAATCTCACACATCCTCCGACACTTATCTCTAGAAACTGATAGTCGATATGTTTCCATATTTTCATTCTAGCTAACTCACATGTCCTCCTCTATAAATATTGTATGACCATATTTGCGAAGCTAAAAAATATACGAAACTCAAAAATAGGATAGGAATCTCCATCTCTCATTTGTGTGGATCATGCTCTACTAGTCGCACTCTCTCTTGGAATGTGTAGTATTTATAGCTGCTACTTCCACCTACAATTAGGAAAATTATATTTCTTGGCTTGAACCCCTCTGAAAGGAATATCCTTTTGTTCCTCTTCCTCTTCCTCTTGAATCTGCTCATTGATTCTACTTTTCTTCTTTCTAGAAATACTTCCCACATCTACCTCTTCCTGTTAGTGTCCTGATTTGAGAAAATAAAGCTCTTCCTCCTTGGCGCAACTAAAAATTAAATTTGTACTTTGTCACTCCCACTTCCTGGCTAGGGTTTTCACAGTCACTAGAAAAATTATGCTATTTCTCTCTCTGAACAATGGTTTTCTCCCTCTTCATCTCTGATTTTTTGATCTGATCATTACTATGATACCATGTGAGAATTTCAAAACTAAAATCCTATTGGAGTAACTAGAAATAATTCTTCTAATTATTAATTAATTTAAGAATTTATTTGGTATGACAAATATTAAATAAATCACACTCCAAACTTCCCAAATAAAAATATGCAAAATAACAGTACTGGAAACAAATAAATATGCTAGCACACACACACACAAATTTACACAATTATTAAAATTCTCTAGAAAAAACCAACTTCATAAAACCAATGGAGAAGCTCCAATTTTTATATTATTAAGTAGCGATGAATTTTTTAGTACAATTTCGATGCCTCAAAAATGACAATCCACAACGTTAGGGCTCCTTAGTTTCCCAAGGCTAAGAAAGGAAACCAAAGAGGTAAACAAACACCCACTTTCAATTTGGTATCTAGCCCTACCAAATCAGAGAGGGCTCTCTCAATATCAAGCTCACAATCGATGGAAATGGCAGGAGAATAAGTATTTTAGGATATTTAATAAGCTCACTGGGGTTTGATTTAGGATTTGATCGACAAAGAGCACTAGGTCTCAGAACTAGAAAAGGTATCCCGAAGGTGAGTTGCAGATATAGTATGAAGAAAGGTAGGTATGATCAGTGATGCAAGTGGTTTGTCATTATAGCGGTGATGAGGAGAAATTAATATGAGTCAAGTTAGAAAAGAATGAATTTAGTTTTTCAGACGATGACACATTTAGATGCTTATCTTATTAAACAAAAACAGAACATAAAAGAATGATTTTTATTTCAAACCTTAAAATATAAAGAGTAGGTATAAATTATATGGTTTCTAACAAGATATAATCATGAAATATATAAGAAAACGCAGGAAAGAAAAAGGCACTAACCATAACACACCAATTCCATGAAAATAGCTGCAAATGTTTGTTATAGTTTTCTAAAAGATCAGTACACTAATTC